>OX377619.1:86365357-86965357 GCA_947397865.1 Polietes domitor | reverse complement strand
GAATTTTGGATTTTTCAACAATTGCAGCGATTTTCGCGACTGACTACATATATGTTACATGCGACATTGGTTCTTAATAAACAAACAAAAATTCAGCCGGATCCGTTCCAAAAATATCCAATTTGTATTTTTTGTTTACCGTGCCCTACCACAATATCCATTTTTTGTAAAAAATTTGGAAAAAGGTATAAAAATGGTACCAATCTGACGGACGAAGCTGGAATCTTCAAATTCGCTGAGTACATCACAGAAAATACATTTTCTATAAAGCATTGCCAAGATTTCATGAAAAACGTTACCGAGTTTACAATAAGTCTTGTTTATATACATATTTGGGCATAAATGGCTATGAGCTGATTTCAACATTCATGGTGCTCAATTTTAAACGTGCAAAAGTGGCTATGGACCATAAAACCGCGAAAACTTTTTAATCGTAGCAGTTTATAACCCTTTTTTTCTTTAAACTGTGAAAGAATGATTAATAATTACTCTTATTTTTTAATGTTTTAAGAAAAATCCGAATGTAACCAGATTCTTCAAAAAAAATAAAACCGAGAAACCGTGTTTTTTTTAAATAACATGGAAAACCCGAAAAAACTCTAATGTCAGCGTAAAACTGCAATTAATTTGTAAATGGTTCTTTGTCTTTGGTGAATAAAGATGCAAAACGGCAAACAGTTTGCTTTTATATCAGAACATCTGCTACAATAACTGACAAATTACCTGATGATCTTGAGTTTAAAGATATTCCTCTTAACAGCTGTAATGCCCTTACAAAGAAAGCGTTTGAATTTTTGTTTGCGATCACAAAAAAAAACTTTTGATGACATTTATTCAAATGTGAAGAGTTAAGGGCAATAAATGGAATGAAGTACCTCAGCCGCAGCCCCTCCAAAAAATCCCAACAAAAGGATGTGGTCCTCATGCACAAAATAATCCCAATGAATCTCAATTAAATGCTCACCTACCCGCACACACACCCACGCTAACATTCGCACGCAAACAAACATATTGCACAGCAAAGCAAAGAGGCAACATCAACATTATGCAAATGAGATTGCTCTGCTCGGCTCTGCTCTCTTTGTGATGTATTAAAAAAGTTTCTGTGTTGATGCTGTTTTTGTTTCCGTTTCCGTTTGTCTTGTACTTTTTGCCGAGCGCTGTGCTTTGTTTGGAGCGCTGCGTAATAAAAAAGTTGAAATTAAATGTAAAATAATTATCATGTTATGCAAATTTACTTATGAGATTTTGCAGCCGTTTGCAAGCGTCAGGCGGACGATATGTTTTATATGTTCATCACCGACAGCCGAATTAATTATTTAGCAATTATAAATACATACGAATGTGTGAAGTGTTAATGAAATTTATTATTATTATTATCATCATCATCACCATTATTATGGCTTGCTGCTAAGAGCCAATCATCATCGGCCCCCTTCTCTGTTCACGAGCGAACCGATATCAAATAGCAAAAAAAAAGAAGAACGCCCTGAAAGAAGTGGATGATTTATCGATTCCCGTTTTGTTGTTATTAAATTGTTAATAACAAACTGGACAATATTATATCCACTAATAACAAACACGACAATGGTGATTAATTGCGCTTTGAGTATGTAAACGATTAAACGAAGTGCTCTCTCCCTGGCTGTGACTCCGGGGGCAGGGTGGGGTATACACATATAATATCCATATACATACATACTTGGCGAGACACTTTTGATGGAGGATTATGGTGGAAAATATCTCAATCAATACTGAAGGACACTTTTGAATAGAACGAGCGCCCACTCATCCACGTACTCAAGCACGTAGTACACAGAAAATAAATGCAAATTAATTTTAATTAAAAAATTCAATGAACGAATTTTTAAAAATGTTAGGATACTTGAAAATATTTTTATAGCCTCCACCCAGGGTTGTCAGATTATTTTGTACATCTATCGCGAAATCAGTTGTCAGAAATCGCCTAAAACCGTCACTCTGAAATAACTTCAGTTTTTGTTAAAAAAATCGACAAATTCAATTTTATATTTCTTGTTAAAATATGGCGACAATGATAAGTTAAAACAAGTAAGACAACGTCAGTCGGCTAGACCGACTTATATATACCCTCAATCTCAGAGAACATGTGTATAGAAGGACTTATTTTTTTGTAGGAGTTATAAAGCATTTAATTATACCTACGGCAGAGACAATTGTGTGGGAGGTACAAAAATGTACCTTAAGTGGTTTTAAAAACATTATCAAATACTAAATTGCAAATGATTTTGACTACCCGTTTGGATGTTATATCGGTTTTATGTAACCAAAGTTTATGCCACATTGTGTGGGAGGTACCAGAAGGGGTGTAGCAATATCACCCATATGCCATACGAATGTAATCCCTATAAAAGCAGTGCCATATATGAAATTCCGATCATACGTATGGAAGTTATAACAACTTTAATTTTACGTAGTTCCGTTTGATTTGTGTGGGACGGATGGACATGGCTCATACGACTTAAAAAGTTGTGAAACGGATTTGATAAAAACATACTTAGGGTCTTAAGTCACTCTTTCAATGCGTTAAACTTTTTTTCTGTCCCAAATGAAGCATCTTAAATATAAATTTTGATTTTTGTCTTAAAATAACTCATTGGTCTTATTATTGGACGTTTAGAAATTAATATTTCTTGGAAAAATTTTGTAAAATATGTATGTTATGAATAATATATAGAAGGAATCAACAACTTTCGAATGATGCCTAAATGATGATTACCGAACAAACAATACATCAGAGAGAAATAATTTAATACTGGGGATGTTTTTCAGAGGCAAACATTTTAAACTTGTTTATCCCCTTTCGCGTCATTTCCCACGTAAAAGTACAAATTTGGACAAATTCCTTTATGTTTCGCGTCTACAGAATCATATGAACGTATACACTGAATTTCATGATTTCAACTTCAGCGGTTTGGGTGGTCCCATTTGTATCACTCTTTTCCAATGGTTTCCCTTAAAAGTACGAATTTTGAAAAATCTGTCCAATTTACATGTCTACGCAATTAGAGAGATGCGCATTACAAATTTCATGCCGTTATCTAGCCGTTATCATGTCATTGGTACCATTTTATCCATTTTCGTCACATTTGACCCTTTAAAAATTTTATATACTTTTTGGTGCTTTACAAGAGGAATTTACGCAACAAATTCCACGTGCATTTTGTATGCAGAAATTTTCAAAGTCTATTCAAGTCTATGTAAAATTAAAACAATCTTCAAAAAAGCTTAAATACCCTAAACATTGGGCGATAGTGGGTGCACTTTCAGCTACAGTCGTTTGGTTGGTTGGATTTCCATTCATTTTATTGTATTTTCCCATTTTAATTCCAAATTTTGAAAACCCATTATCTCTCTGTCCGTCAAATCGGGAGTGAAATTTGTGTGGGAGCTATATAAATCTGAACCGATCTGACCTATTTTCACCACAGGTGTTCTAAGTTTTAATATAAGATGTTTTGCTAAATCTGAAGACAGTCTGATTCAATACCATCGGTATTGAATTTGGAGGAAATCGGTTCAGATTTAGATATAGCCCCCATACAAATGTCGCTCCCGATTTCACTTTTTCCGCTTTAGAAACCACATATTGTACCCGATTTTCTTTAAATATGGCACAACATTTTATAATCGAACTAGAAAAACGCCTATGCTGAAAGTGGGTAAGATCGGTTCAGATTTAGATATAGTCCCCATACAAATGTCGCTCCCAATTTCACTTTTTCCGCTTTAGAAACCACGTATTGTACCCGATTTTCTTTAAAATTGGCACCACATTTTATAATCGAACTAGAAACACCTATGCTGAAAGTGGGTAAGATCGGTTCCGATTAAGATATAGCCCCCATACAAATGTCGCTCCCGATTTCACTTTTTCCGCTTTAGAAACCACATATTGCACCCGATTTTCTTTAAAATTGGCACAACATTTTATGATAGAACTAGAAACACCTATAGTTACATGAGATTAGCACCCACTGCACATTTATAACATAACATGTTATATAATATACATCTATGTAATCATAATGTTATTAAGTTAAGCAATATTCATGTTAGTAAGTTAAGTTATCTTTATGTTATCATTTAATATGTTATATTTAAAAGCTCACACACATACGTGAGAAAGTTGTGTTAAATTATCTTTGTGATCTGATTTGTTCTTAGACATTATTTAATAAGGTATCAATGTAATTTGGGAGTCAGTTCTTCTTGTGTGGTCATTGTTGACATATCTCTATTTAAATTTGAATTTATCTTTACTTTAATACATACATAGATATTGAAAACGTGGAGTTATATAATAAATCATAATTAAACACAAACAATGTAATGTTTTATTTCCAACAATAATAAAACATAACTGGCGCAGTCGGTCTACGAACTATCATTGTGAAAATTTTAAATCATTTTCTTGTAAAAAAATCTTTAAATCGATTGAAAAAAAGACACGGAAAAGTGAGAATAGTTATTGTTTTCGCGACGTGTATTGAACATAAAGACACGGAAAAGTGAAACTAGTTATAGGTTTCGCGTCGTGCAATGTGAAAATGAATATTTATATTCATCAAATAAATTAATTAAAAACTTCGTGATTTTTCATAGAATCCTTGTTCAAGTACAAAGTACACATTTGGTACATAGATATTTGGTACAAGCAAGAAAAAAATAACAATAGTGACTTGATGTGTAGTAACAAAATATGTAGCACAACTGAAAATAAATGAAATATTAAAACAGTGCTTTACGTCAAAAAAATCGCTAAGAACCCACTCACTACTGTTACTTAGATCGTCAAATAAATTCATTCGTGACCTTGAGAAGAACACAAAAAAAGAAAAGAATATGAATACAGAATTTTGAATGCAGTTACACAAATTTGCAACAATGACCTTGAAGACTTGGTAGTGCTTGACAACAACTCATCATTAGCTACAATACGTTGGAGTAACGAGGCAGGCAAACATCATCATCATCAAGACTTGTAGGAGTAACAAGGAACGTACACATCAGTATCGCCATTTAAGAGAGTCAACTCATCATGGCGGCTTACAACATTTTCGAATTTCTGAAGAGTGTTCCCGAGTTTGACGGCAAAGCAGAAGAACTTCCACTCTTTATAAGATATATAGAGGAAGTTCGCCAATATGCGGAATCTATTCAACTCGTTCTCTTCGATTTGAAAATTAGACATAAGATAATTGGTAAGGCAAATATTGCATTAATAAATAATAATAATCCAACAAATTGGGAACAGATAAAAACTGTTCTTAGGACAAATTTTAACATAACAGAGAGTATAGAGAGTATAATAAATAAAATAAAAACAGCAGAATTTAGAGATAACATTGATAATTTTTATGAGTACATAATGAGATTATTAACTAAACTGAATTTGAAGGCAAATGTAAACGGAGATGAAAGATGGTATACATGTGAAAACAATGAAAAAATGGTATTGAAAATCTTTATAAATAAATTACCTAGTGAACCAAAGTTAATTTTAAACGCTAGAAATCCTAATTCACTCTTACAAGCTAAAGAAATTTTAGTGGAAACTGAATATTTTTATAAAAAATTTAATACTAAATATGAGAGGAGCAAGTCTGTTTTTCAACCTTTGTTGTCGAATGTCGCTGACAGGTCAAAGGATCGAAATGTTTCCTTCAGTAATAACAATAGAAGTGACAACAATGTTACGAGACATCCAAATAGTTTTCAATCACGGAATCATAACAACACATCTGGGAATTTTTCTGACGGAAGTAGAGGATTTAGCAGAGAGAATGATCAGAATTACAACCGACAAAATCAGAATGATGATGATCAGGTTCCTATGGAAATAGGCATTGTTAGATCATCAAATTTTCAGTTGACAGCCGAAGATCTCTTCCCTACATAATAGTAAGGACTAAGACCATTCCTATTAAATTATTGGTAGACACTGGTGCCGTGGTTTCTTTAATTAGAATGGGTTTATTTCATAAAACTTTTCGGACGGAACTTAGTCGACCTACTATACTAAATACTATTAATTCGAAATCTATAACTACATCTAAGATAACAATACCCCTTTTTAAGGAATTCAATACTCCGAATGTTAACATTGAAATGTTGGAATGTGATTTATACGGCGATTTTGATGGCATAATAGGCTGTAACATATTAAGACCGTTAAAGGCGAAGATTGATTTTGACCAGAACGTATTATTGACTGCTAATGCCAACTTTCCTTTGGTATTTGACACCTCGGAGAACGGGTTATCTGAAAGTGAAGCGGGTTATTTGGAAAAGGTAGGAATTGATATTAATTTTCATAGACCTGAGTTAAATGTTCTGACTGACAGATTAAAACTTGATCACTTGAATAGAGAGGAAGTTTCAGAATTAATGACTATAATTAAAGATTTTGGGTCTGTTTTTTATGTTGAGGGTGACAATTTATCGGCTGTGGGTAAATATAGACACAGAATTCCGACAATAAATGACATACCTGTTTATTTAAGAACATATCGTTTTCCAGAAATCCATAAGACGGAAGTTGAGAGACAGATTAATGAGATGATGAATTCAGGTATTATTAAAAAATCTTCAAGTCCTTACAATGCCCCGATTTGGGTGGTTCCTAAAAAAATTGATAATTCGGGAAACCAGAAATGGAGAGTGGTCGTTGATTACAGGAAACTCAACGACTTGACAATTAGTGACAAGTTTCCTATCCCGAACATGGACGATCTCTTTTCGAAATTGGGGAAGTGCTTATATTTTTCAACGCTAGATTTGGCAAAAGGATTTCACCAAATACCTATATATCCTGGTGACGGACACAAAACGGCATTTTCCACACATACTGGTCATTATGAATTTACACGAATGCCTTTTGGATTGAAGAATGCTCCAGCTTCATTTCAAAGGATGATGAACGAGGTCTTACATGACTACATTAATAGTATATGCGTTGTGTATCTTGATGACATACTGATATTTTCCACGTCACTTCAAGAGCACATCGTTTCATTGCGAAAGATCTTCCAAAGGTTAATGGAGTACAATCTTAAGATTCAGATAGACAAGTGCAGTTTCTTTAAGCGAGAATCCGAATATTTGGGACACATTATAACACCTGATGGTATTAGGCCTAATCCGGCTAAAATTGAAGTTATTCAGAAGGTCCCTCTCCCGAAAACTGTCAAGGAAATTCGTTCGTTTTTAGGTATAACAGGTTTCTATCGTAAGTTTATCAGAGATTATGGAAGGATTGCATTACCAATGATAAAATATTTGAAGAAGGATACCAAAATCGATATGAATAATTCCGAATATATAGACTCATTTGATAAATTGAAGCGACTCATTTGCCAAAGTCCCGTATTGGCATACCCCGATTTTGACAAACTTTTTCATTTGACGACAGACGCAAGCAATGCAGCATTAGGGGCAGTATTGTCTCAGAGTGGACACCCCATAGCTTTCAGTTCTAGAACTCTGGACAAACATGAATGCAATTATAGTATAGGGTGATTTTTTAAGAGCTTGATAACTTTTTTTTAAAAAAAAACGCATAAAATTTGCAAAATCTCATCGGTTCTTTATTTGAAACGTTAGATTGGTCCATGACATTTACTTTTTGAAGATAATTTCATTTAAATGTTGACCGCGGCTGCGTCTTAGGTGGTCCATCCGCTTAGTCCAATTTTGGCATTTCCACGTTTTTGAGTAACAGAGACCCAATTGGTGCGAACGGCGACGAATCGAAAATTGGTGGTCATCATTAACACTGGCCGATACAGCTGCGATATTTTCTTCAGTTCGCACTCTACGTAAGCGTGTTGGTGGTTTAATGTCCAACAATGTAAATTTGGTGCGAAATTTAGTCACAATAGCCCGAATAGCCGCTTCAGTGGGTCGATTAAACTGACCATAAAATGGAAGCGCGCAATGAACTTTCTTAACAGAGCACGCATTTTGATAATAAAATTCAATAATTTGCAAGCGTTGTTCGTTTGTAAGACGATTCATGATGAAATGTCAAAGCATACTGAGCATCTTTCTCTTTGACACCATGTCTGAAATCCCACGTGATCTGTCAAATACTAATGCATGAAAATCCTAACCTCAAAAAAATCACTCTATACTATAGAGAAAGAGTTGCTTGCAATTGTATGGGCAACAGGATATTTCAGGCCCTACTTGTTTGGTCGGAAATTTAAAATTCAAACTGATCATAGACCACTTGTGTGGCTCAATTCTTTGAAGGAACCTAATATGAAACTGCAGAGGTGGAAGATGAAGTTAAATGAATACGATTTTGAAATAGAATACATTAAAGGAAAGACCAATCAAGTAGCGGATTTCCTCAGCCGTGTGAATATAAATAAACTTGACGGAACTGGAGATTGTTTGAATGGAAGTAATGCGGTTGCCGAATTGGCTTCAGACTTGGCTACAGTGCATAGCGGCGTTGAAGATTTACATGACCATATTAGGATAAGCGAATTACCTGTAAATATTTATAAAAACCAAATCGTGATTGTGATGGGAAATAAGTCCAAATGTGTTAGAAATATTTTATACAGTAAGAAAATTAGATTCACTATTACTTTGAAGGAATATCATGAGGACTCTGTTTTGACAATTCTTCGTGATATATTTCCAATTCATGGTAAAATAGCAATTTTTTGCGATAACTTCAAAATTTTCAAATATTTTCAAGATACAATTGTACGCTATTATTCAAATGCATCGGATATGATATTTTACAAATGCTCCACATTTCTCAAGGACATTTTCGACAAGGAGATTCTATTGGACATAATCGAAAAGTATCACGAAGAAAAGAACCATAGAGGTATCCAAGAGACGTACATTGAGTTGAAGAATATGATATATTTTCCTAATTTGAAGATGGAGATCCATAAATTTGTAAATAATTGCACTATTTGCAACATGTGCAAATATGACAGGCATCCTATAAAACCGAAATTTTGTCTTACGGAAACACCTATGAGTTCTAATGAAGTTATACATATTGATATTTGGTTTTTAAATAAAACCCTGACCTTTTTAACCTGCATAGACAAATTGACGAAACATGTTTCGATTCACTATTTACCTGATAAAAATTCTTTGACCATTGTTGATAAGCTTAGAGAAAGGTTTGCTATTATTGGAAAACCTTGCAAGATAATTGCTGACAATGAGTTCAACACGGCTTATATAAAGAATTTTCTGAATTCGGAGAATGTTGAGTATCATTATACTTCTCCTAACACACACACTGGCAATTCAGATGTAGAGAGATTTCATTTAACATTAAATGAACACATACGATTATTCAAACTTGACTCAAGGGATTTAAATGTAGATGATAGAACTATGGTATATAAGGCTGTACAGATATATAATGACACGATTCATTCGACGACCGGGGAGAAACCCACGAATTTATTACATAATAAAGTTGACAGATCTATATGGGAAAAACTTCATGATAGGGTCGTCAACTTTAAAAGGAAGAGAACGGAGAATTTTAACAAGGACAGATCTCAGTGTGAAGAATTTCGTGATAGAGAATTCGTTAAAAATCTTGGTTTTCAAAATATTAAACAGAAACCGAAATATATAATAAAAGACGTAAAAGAAAAGGGAAATCATAATTTCATCGATGACAAAGGTTGCAAAAGAGATAGACAAATTGTTAAACGAAACTTTAAATATCAAAATGAAGTACAAGACGTGAATTTTGATAGAAAATTAACTGGTAGAAATTATTTAAAGAGAAACCAAAAACATAAAGATATTACCAATACATAGCTTGTTATAAGTTTGTATGTGTGTACAATGTACATGTCAATACATATGACACATTTTTTCTGTTAAAAATTTTAATGCTAAGTATTCATGTTAATTTGTAAAGTACATTTCAGGGGCAATGTATTGTCAAAGGGTGGGGGAGTTACATGAGATTAGCACCCACTGCACATTTATAACATAACATGTTATATAATATACATCTATGTAATCATAATGTTATTAAGTTAAGCAATATTCATGTTAGTAAGTTAAGTTATCTTTATGTTATCATTTAATATGTTATATTTAAAAGCTCACACACATACGTGAGAAAGTTGTGTTAAATTATCTTTGTGATCTGATTTGTTCTTAGACATTATTTAATAAGGTATCAATGTAATTTGGGAGTCAGTTCTTCTTGTGTGGTCATTGTTGACATATCTCTATTTAAATTTGAATTTATCTTTACTTTAATACATACATAGATATTGAAAACGTGGAGTTATATAATAAATCATAATTAAACACAAACAATGTAATGTTTTATTTCCAACAATAATAAAACATAACTCTATGCTGAAAGTGGGTAAGATCGGTTCAGATTTAGATATAGCCCCCATACAAATGTCGCTCCCGATTTCACTTTTTCCGCTTTAGAAACCACGTATTGTACCCGATTTTCTTTAAAATTGGCACAACATTTTATAATCGAACTAGAAACACCTATGCTGAAAGTGGGTAAGATCGGTTCCGATTTAGAAATAGCCCCCATACAAATGTCGCTCCCGATTTCACTTTTTCCGCTTTAGAAACCACATATTGTACCCGATTTTCTTTAAAATTGGCACAACATTTTATAATAGAACTAAAAACACCTATGCTGAAAGTGGGTAAGATCGGTTCAGATTTAGATATAGCCCCCATACAACTGTCGCTCACGATTTCACTTTTTCCGCTTTAGAAACCACATATTGTACCCGATTTTCTTTAAAATTGGCACAACATTTTATAATATAACTAGAAACACCTATGCTGAAAGTGGGTAAGATCGGTTCAGATTTAGATATAGCCCCCATACAAATGTCGCTTCCGATTTCACTTTTGCCGCTTTAGAAACCACATATTGCACCCGGTGGGTATGATCGATTCAGATTTAGATATAGCCCCCATACAACTGTCGCTCCCGATTTCACTTTTTCCGCTTTAGAAACCACATATTGTACCCGATTTTCTTTAAAATTGGCACAACGTCTAAAAATCCAACTTAAAAAACCTATGGATCTTGATCAATTTTTCCATACCATGTTGTATTTACTTTACTCGGAATATCTGCTGGAAAATTGGATCAATTACTTTATTATTTACCATATTCATTAAATTTGACTAAAGATGAATTGATAGTAACTGTATAATTTATATGAACTACATAAAATTGCTCCCATGTAATACCTGGGTTTAGTAATCAAAGCGATTTATATATGCAGGGAGTGGTGTAGGGTATTATATAGTCGGCCCCGTCCGACTTTAGCCTTTCCTTACTTGTTTTTTAATGTAAGCCTACAAAGTTTCTTTCAGGTTTGGTAGGCTCAAACTAAACAAACAGAGGAAGAGTATAATTCCACGATATCGTGTTCTTGTTTCTCTTTTGTGGTTCTTGAGAAAATATTAATTTTTCAGATAAACTTTTTTAATTTTTTAAATAAAAATACTTATCTTTTTCAAATTTGGCAACAGGAGCACAAAAAGACAGAATATTTTATTAAATTTTTACTACAAAAGTCTGATCGGAGTAAGAGAAGATTCCGAGCTTTCTACCTGTAAAGATAACGAAACGGAGTTCTTAGTTCACGCGACATCTGTGTCAGTTTGTAAGCTAGGGAATGAGATTCGACAGTGGTTCTTAATAAATCAATGAAAAGCCCAACAAGGACATCAAAAATCGGGAACTTGTAATTTTAGGAAAGAATAACACCTACCACACAAGAGACACTAGGGTTTGCTCTATTGCTGTATGTAAACAAAATAGTTTAAAAAATCAAAAATTGAGATTGAGGTAAATTTAAAAGATTTAAACATAAACTAAAATAAAGCTGTTTAAATAGTTTTGAGCTAGAAAAACGGACATAGCTGGATCATCTTAAAATTTTATGGCGCTCAAGAATATATATACTTTATATGATTTCAGGTCGATATTTCAAGGTGTTACAAACGAAATAACAAAGTTAGTATAACTCCATCCTGTGGTGGAGGGTATAAAAATGGGCGGACGATAAGTTTTAACCGATCCAGCTCATATTTGTTGTATTTTTTACACTGACTTCACACAAAAGTGGGCTACGATTTTGAAAAATCGAGAATTAAAAAATAAGGTCCTCGCTAATGAACATTTTATTTCCATTTTTTATTTCTGACAAAAAATGGATTTGTGGCCAGCAGCCAGTTCTACACATTATGGAATTAATGCCTTCATCTCCCAGGCAATCTACGTGTGGTATTGATTTCTGAAAGATATATTTCCCACCAGTTACGATATTCTGAACAGAAGGCAAAAGACACTATTCGCACTTTCCTTTTACAAATTTTTATATTCCTTCTACCAAGGCTATGCACTACATTCAAATGGGACATTTGCTAACAAGAATATATGGACAGACTGTTGGATGAAGCTAAATTAATTCAAAAAATGGCTGGTGTTACAATTAAATGTCCAAAAATATAGAATTCATTACCTGAGAAGTAACCCTTATAGTACAGTAGAAGGAAACAGAGAAACTCAGACTTCATCTATCATTATCAAATTAGCACATTGTCCATAAATACCTCAAGCGCATACCCAAGACCCAAGTGACTGGCTAAATAAATAAACGAAAACAAGCCACTTCCTTAAATGCAAAAGACGCAAGTCTGTTTGTTATTCATAAACTTTGGTATTTCTGTGAAATAATTCCATAAAATATATTCCAATATACATGTGCACATATATACATACAATCCAGACGCAACATATTGCTGTTTATTGAAAATCGAATACGCAACTGCTTAACCACGCTTTGAAAAAACAAAAACTTGACGCCCACTGGAAAGGGCTATTCAGGCCGCACCAAACAATGAGGCTGGTAGTTGTGAGTCCTTCGAAATACGAACAAAAAAACAGAAAAAAATATCCTCATAAAAATTACTTTAACGCACTTCCACTTTACGCTCGTATTCACTTATTCGAGATCATATCAAACAAAGGTTGCCTTCCAAAATGAGTGTTTTCACAAAACATACGATACGCCATGACATACCATGCCTTGCCACGCCACGCCATGCTACGCCACTCCGAGCCTCGACAATTTTCCAATGGGAAAACTTTTCACAAAAACATAGGCAAACATATACGCACGCACACACTCGGGAAAACGGACCCTTATTAGGCCCACTCACAAACACACAAACCCACTTTTCGAAAAAAAACATTCGACTGGTTGGATAGCTGACGGAGAGAGAAGCTGCCTTGCATAGGTCAGTGCTTGTGTGTGTGTGGCTGTGTGAGTGGAGTTATGTCCTTAAGCACGTCTACGCATTTTTTACGGCAAAATCAGTCATCCATTGAGCAAACATCCAAACACGACGAATAAACAACAAATCGAAAAAGCAACCCTAAATCCTTAACGTCCCAACAGGTATGCCAAGGAATGCAATCACTATCAGTGATAATTCTAATTGGATGACCGAAGTAGGAGATCAACATTTCAGAAACGAAAATTTAGATAAAACAAGTAAAATATTTATTTATTTACTATTTCTATATTTATTTACTATTACTTATACGCACTGTTTTAAATAAATAGTGATACATCATTATTATAATAAAGGGTGGTTAAATTTTAAGGGCCGATGTTGATTTTGAATAAAAAACACATTATAAAGAAAATTATTGTCATTTCTTTTTATTATGATAATATTGGTATGGTTCAATTATGTATGGAACAAAATATCGGATAAATGACCGCCGCGACCTCGGCGGTACACCTCCATCCGATGGTCCAAATTTTCGATGACGATGAGGCATAACTGAGGTTCTATGCCGTTAATGTGCCGAATTATTTCAACCTTTAGCTCTTGAATTGTTGCTGGCTTATCGACGTACATCTTTTCTTTCAAATAACCCCAAAGAAAGAAGTCTAACTGTGTCAACTCACATGATCTTGGCGGCCAATTGATATCGCCACCACGTGAGATAACACGGCCATTGAATTTGTTGCGCAAAAGAGCAATTGTTTCGTTAGCTGTGTGGCAAGTGGTACCGTCCTGTTGAAACCACATATCGTCCACATCCATATCTTCCAATTCAGGCCAGAAAAAGTTCGTTATCATCTCACGATAGCGAAGACAATTCACAGTAACTGCCTGACCGGCCTCATTTTGGAAAAAATACGGCCCGATGATGCCGTCAGCCCATAACGGTCGGCTCTTCAGCCAAACTATCCCGAACAGCAGGAATATTGGTATTGGTACAGGGTGACCAAAAACAAAATTTTATGAAAGCTTAAAAGAATGAAGAGTTGTTTATTTGGACAAAATGTGTTTTTCTAAACATTATTACAAAAGCAAAACATAGCATACAAATAGTATACTTTAAACTGCAATTTAAATAATTATTTCAAGAAATAAAGTAAAATGTATACATGTGTACAAAAAGGTGAATGATTTTGTATACCATTTTAAAGGTACTTTCAATACCTTTTAAATAAAATATTCATGGGTCTCGTACACAAAACTAATTCAGAGATATAATCATATATATGTCTGTGGCTAATAAAAAACTGTGCTAAAATAAAATGACAATTTTTGGAGTTTGCCGAAAAATGCTGACGAGATATTAATTCCACCATAAACTACAACCTCAGTTGAAAACTTTCACATTTACACTTTGAGTCAAGTAGAGTCATACATATAACTTTTGGTCCACGACATTTATAGATTACTAGCAGTACCCGCTGCTTCGCACGCGAAAAAGCTAGTTATTCGTTAATTTTATCCGTCTTTGTTTTTGAATAGTATTTATTTAATTTTCTTTTGGTGGATATAGATAAATTTAAAATAATAATTTGGAAACCTTCTATTAGCTAGCACTCACACACAGTCAAAGGAATGTGCTTGTCGATATGCACTATTTTAGCTGAACTACTTCGTATGTATAATTTTCTACCAAGTTTTGAACAAAAAATTACAACCATTTATATCCTCGATCTCATGTTTCTAGATTCAGCCAGCCAGTTCATAACTTTTTGCACCTCTTTCCCAAAAAGTACACATTTCGAAAAATCACTATAGGTAACATGTGTTTTTGCTTCCCCTAAAAATATGTACTTTATTTGGTAACACATTCATTCATTAATGGATTGTACAACATTTTTATCCCTTTTTCGTCCCGCGCACACCTTAGAAGTACAAATTTCGAAAAATCAAACTATTGCGCAGCCCCTATAAGAAAATTTCAAAAAAATCCATTTATATTGCGCTTTACACACAATTTACTTTCCCGACTATAGCTGCAATGCTTAAATTGGAACCCTTTTTGTCCCGCTTACCCGCTAAAAAGTACAAATTTCGAACAATCCAATCACACTGCGCTTCTACATGGTGAGAGGAATTTACATACCAAATTTCACGATTCTAGCTGTAATAATTTAGTTGGTACAATTTGTATCCCTTTTTGTCCCGCTCGCCCCTTAAAAGTACAGATTTCGAAAAATCCAATTTTACTTCGTTTATATATGGTCAGAGTAATGTACATACCAAAGTACACGATCCTAGCTGTAATACTTTAGTTGGTACCATTTTTATCCCTTTTTATCCCGCTCGCCCCTTAAAAGTACAAATTTCGAAAAATCCAATTTTACTTCGTTTCTGAATCGTCAGAGGAATTTACATACCAAATTTCACGATTCTAGCTGTAATACTTTAGTTGGTACCATTTTTATCCCTTTTTCTCCCGCTCGTCCCTTAAAAGTACACATTTCGAAAAATCCAATTTTACTTCGTTTCTATACGGTCAGAGGAATTTACATACCAAATTTCATGTTTCTAGCTGTAATACTTTAGTTGGTACCATTTTTATCCCTTTTTGTCCCGCTCGGCCCTTAAAAGTACAAATTTCGAAAAATCCCTATTTGTAGCAAGTCTGCATGGTCATTGCAAGGAACTCACCGAATTTCATGTTTGTAGCTACTGCCGTTTAGTCAGAAGGAAGGTTCGATGTTTATCCCTTTTTGGGCCATTTTATCCCCTAAAAGTACGAATTTCGTAAAACCCTTTCTTAGTCGACGTCTACGTCATATTTGGGAACTACCCTGACAATTTCATGACCCTGGCTTCAGCCGTTTGGTCTGGGGGCTGGTCAATGATAAGTCAGTCAGTCAGTCAGTAACGCAACTCTTTTATATATATAAATGTTCTCTACATATCACAAAATTACAATACCTATGAATACTTACAAGACCACAATAATCATAAAATGTTAAATATATATATATATATATAATCTTGATTTTAATTAATTTGTAAAACTGCTTTATATCAAAATTAATCCCACTTTTCTGAACCGCAATGTTTAAGTACCATTCAGGCTTGTGGTGTTGCCACCTAATTTTCTCCAGTATATTTTCTTAATTGCTTGGAGTGTTGCCATAAAGAAAATATATACACATTTACCACTTTCCAATTTTAATTTTTTTGAATTTCTGCCAAAAAAATGGATTTGGGACCATAGTGCATTGTTCAAATTGAGAAATGTCAAATGAAATGCAAAAAAAACTTGACGTTTAGGTGTGGTTTACATTCAACATCGGCCTTTATAAGGAGTACTTATACGCACTGCTTTAAATAAATACTGGTACATCATTATTATAATATTAATCAACATGTGAACATGAGTGACTGTGAAACAATTTCCCTCAGTGCCGATTTGATCCATTTTCAATTTCTTGATTCTAACTACAGCCCAAATGTCCATACCATTCTGTTAGGAAGAAACGTACACACCTAATTTTTCGATTTTAGCTACAGGCGTTTGCATGATACCATTTTCCTTTTTATTTTGACCCTAAAAAGACGGATTTGGAAAAAAATCAGACGAATTTCTTGATTGGTGCCATATCGGAAGATCACTTTATTTTTCGCGTCTATGCAGTCAGAGTAATGTAGAAACCGAATTTCATTATTTTAGCAACAGTCGTTTGGTTTGTACGATTTTTATCCCTCTTTTTCAATGGTATCCCTTAAAAGTACAATTTCGAAAAATTCTTCTATTTTACGTGTCTACGCAGTTAGAGGAATGTACATACCGAATTTCATGATTTTAGCTGTGGTCGTATTATTGGTACATTTTTAAGTATTTTTGTCCAAAAAATCCTTTTTTTTGTCTACGCAATTAGAGTAATGTGCATTCCAAATTGGTACCATTTTCACCCCTCTTCGTCCCATTTGGAAAGCTAATTTTTTTATTTATTTTGTGGTGCTTTCAAACTACAAGAGGATTGTACGCCACATATTTCAAATGCATATAAAGCAGAAATTTTCAAAAAAATTGCTTAAATAATCTAAATATTAGGGGGTATTTTCAGTCCTTGTAAGGGAAAAAATTTTCCTACTGGACCGATTTCGCCCACTTTCAATTCCAACCGATCTACAACCATAAGACACATTTGCGGAAAATTTGAACCTCCTAGCTCTTTTCGCTCGGAATCTAGCGTACTTTTAACAGACAGACAGGCAGACATCGCTAGATCGTCTTAGAATTTTACCACGACCCAGAATATATATACTTTATGGAGTCTCCGAAGTACATTTTAAGGTGTTACAAGCAGAATGACAAAGTGAATATACCCCCATCCTTAGGTGGAGGGTATAAAAATACAAATTCCAAAAGATTTTCTTAATCCATAAGTGTATTGCTACGATATACGTGGCGACCTTCTGGCCATCTCGCAATGGATAATCCTATTCTTTAGGGAAGCTTTGTCTGTCTCTTTTGCTCATATATATCACCAGTATTTTTACTATATTGAAAACGTCAGGTTAATCGGAATATTATTGCAAATATAAATATGTCTTAGCTTTTTAAAAATCGGAGAATCTTGAAATTTTACTTATTTTCTTGAATTCTGTAATGTTTTTCCATTACATGATTTTATTAATTTTTGCCAATCAAAAGAGCAATTCATACACTTTCATCTAAAGTATACGTTACCGAATATCTCTTTATGAATATAAAATATAGGATATTTAAATTGTAACGGGTGTGACATTTTGACGGAAATTCTGTTACGATACCAGTCTATATCTGGAAAAGGAAATGATCAGACCTGTTGTTTTCGTTATTTTTTATGAGAAGTATCAATTTATATATATTATAAATTGATTTTGAAATTTTGTCGAAAAAGTGTCACTTTTCGTGTATTTTCTGAACTATGTTCTAAAACTTAATTTTATCCATTTGCCTGAAATTCTTTGCCGTTTGCAATTCCTGCAATGAAATCATTCTTTTCAATATCTGCCTGTGGCCAAATGAACACTTTGTGACTTAACACAGCATACAGAGCGTTCTGTTGCTGTTTATAAGGCTATCAAGAAGAAATTTGTTGGCAATTTTTTGATGAATATGTTCCTTATTACCAGCAGCTAGCCGAACAAATAACCGTCGGGCTCAACAAAATGTGTGGCGGCAACTGCTGCTGGTAAATGGGGCGTTTTAATTTTAGCCATGTTCTCAGAAAGGAAAAAAAACTTTAAGTGATTCCTGGCAGAATCGATTTCAAATTTCCGGCAAATAACTATGGAACATAACATAATTGAATACCAATGATTTTCTAAGTACAATTTCCGTAATGCTTACGATAAGTCCGGATAAAAAGTTAATATGGCTGGGATAATTGAAAATCCAACAAAGAAAGAACAAGCCAACTTTCATCATCGATAGTGTAGTAAAGGGAATTTAATGAAACCTTAGACCATTTAAGTTGGGCAAAGTATTCAAACGATATATGTATAGTATGTCAATATTGTTGAAAGCCAGTGAATTAAAGTAAATTCCAATTGAGATGGAAATGTTCTCAAAAAGGAGTAACGATTATTAGACATAAAACCGAAATAAGAGGAGAATTTAAAATTTGGCTACATAAAATATTGTACCTTCAGGACAGGGCTGTTTTGTCCATAATTTTCAATAAGGAGAAACAAAGTCTTGCAAATATATCCTTTATCCATAGTGCCTTGTCGAGTTCAAATGCGAGAGACTGAAATACATTAATACATAAATGTTTTGCCAACCGAAATCTGAAATTTTGTAACAAGAAACATTGTTCCTAATGAATAATCATTTGAGTCTTTTTCAAATATAATGTGATTCAGACAAATATGTTTCTAATAACTTTCGCTTTCGTTTATAGCACTAGCTTACCCAAAGAAAGCTAAATCTAAGAAGGATTTAAAATTGCTACGATTAAAAAGTTTCGAAATTTCCTATTATTCGCGGTTTCATGGTTCATAGCCACTTTTGCACGTTTAAAATTGAGCACTATGAATTTTGAAATAAGCACATAAATAAGACTTATTGTAAATTCGATAACGTTTTTTATGAAATGTTGTGTAGAAAACGCATTTTCTGGGATGTACACAGCAAATTTAAAGATTCCAGCTTCATCCGTCAGATTGGTACCATTTGTATCCCTTTTTTCAAATTTTTTACAAAAAGTGGATATTGCGGTAGGGCACGGTAAACAAAAAATACAAATTGGATATTTTTTGGAAAATTTTCATTTTCGCGGGAAATATGGCTAAAATGATTTTCTCACATGGCATTTTTGTTTTATGATTTTCTCGCGATCTAGCCAACCGATCCGACTGAATTTTTGTTTGTGTATTAAGAACCAATGTCGCTTGTAACATATATGTAGCCAGTCGTGAAAATCGCTGCAAGTGTTGAAAAATCCAAAATTCGCGGTTGCAATTGCTTATATTTTAACTTTCTTCATCCAGGATTCTGAAACTTTTCTGACACAAATATTCCGAATGAAGTCAGCAATCATAAGCTATAAAAATATTTTGGTATTCTGAATATGATAAAAAGTTACGAGGGTTTTTCTAGAGATACATTTTACAATTTTTGACTTTACAGCCGCTATTTATCCTATTTTAGCCTGATAACTTGGGAACCAAAATACCAAAACGTAATGATGGAATTTGATAATACGATATGTCCTAACTCTAGAAAAATGTTTTAAACAAAATCGTAGTAGCGAATTACAAACTTCGGTTATATGCTGCTCCATTTTTGAACTATATTATTTATATTATTTCTATGTTCATAGCCACTTATGCAGCCACAAACTAACGTGTGAGTTGATAGTCAAATCAGAAAAAAAGAAAAAATTGCTTTGTTTTAGGTGTTCCCAAAAATAACCTTTTAAAAATAAAAACATCCAACATTGGTTGGAGTAAAACAATAAGCGCAGGAGGGAAAAGAGGTTGTGACTATACAGTAGTCCAAGGGATCATAAGTAAGTACTACACAGTACATCAAGAAAATATATAACCATATACAGACACCACTACGTGATAAAAGACCAGTGTCTCCCAATTTTGCCCATAGTCATGCACTTTTTTATGGGCCCCAAAGATTTGGGGCCTCGGTGTCATAGGCTAATATAAGCACCTGAACGAAACCTTTAGACAGGGTGGAAATCATGATAGTGGTAGTCTGCAGCCAAGTAATTAATGTCACCATGCCATTTGTAAATGAATTTGCATTCTATTAAATATAGATACAAAATGGTCTTGAGCCAGGACAATATCCCAGTTCAAATTCAATTTTTTAACCTTTTTCCCCTGTTCAGGTCCATAGGTATCAAACCATTCAAATTTCGAGGAAATAGTCAACTATAAAAATGTGCCTAAAATCTTTACAAACAACTTTTTAGAACATACGAACCTCCTAGAAATGATTCTTAACACCGTTTTGGTAGAAAAAATATTTCTCGCAGGACTGTTTCTGTTAATGGTCAGTCCGACTACAGTGCGTATGAGTGATATTATCGTTAATCAAAAACACGTATACGCTACCTACACATTTTTTTCTTTCTTTCTTTATTTTTCTTCTTTGTGACAAGAGCTACAACTGTGCTCAGAGAGTAAATCAAAATTCCAAACGGTTTGCAAGATATGAGCCTGAGAAGATGATCATTTTTTGCAGAAATGTCACCGATGCCCCAAATCTTTGGGGGCCCTTAAAAAAGTGCATGACTTTGGGCGCAACTTGGAGACGCGGGTCTTTTTTTTGGTGTATTGTCACGTAGTGGTGTCCGTATATGGTTATATTTCCATGACTTAAAAAGATACGAACAATTTAAGTTGCAACTTTCTGCAATTTTCATTAGAGTCATTTTAAGTGACCCATATTATTACAAACGGAGAACTTTTTCGAATGCGGAACCTACACCACAACAAAAAGAGACGTGGAATAATCACAATAATGACCGAAAATATTGAAGAACGTTCCACAAAATATTCAGAATGGATGTATTTTTCCAAATAAGGGAAATTTTCTCATTATTAATAAAGTGGGACATTTTTAAATCAGAAACATGTTACTACTGTTCAATGGTTAAAATATATACTTTGAAAGTGGGTCACATCGTTGTCTGTTTCTATATTGGGCCCATTTAAATTTTCTATTTTTAAAGATTTTCTTAAAATTTGGCAGAAAAAATAATATCTCATGTGAGTGTACACCAATACCTCGCTTTGTATCGTTTCGATTTGCATTTTTTCGAAGTTGCGTCGCTGCTGAATTAGTACTAATTTTCACTGTGCGTCGAGTTAGATTTTCGAAGTTGCGTTATAAAAACGTGCACCATAAAGTGAAGTTTATTCGTAGGGCGTGAAATGGGGCAAAAATGGAAAAAATGGTACATATTAAACGACAACAGCTAGAAACACGAAATTCAGTGTGTACATTGAGTAGATACATAATATAAAAGTATTTTTTCCAAATTC
The DNA here is from genome assembly GCA_947397865.1 of Polietes domitor. NCBI lineage: Eukaryota > Metazoa > Arthropoda > Insecta > Diptera > Muscidae > Polietes > Polietes domitor. The sequence goes on along the minus strand of OX377619.1, from coordinate 86,943,484 downwards.
GTACTTTTAAGGGGTAAAATGGGAATAGAGGGATATAACGGTACCAACCAAACGGCTGCACCTAGAATAATGAAATTCGGTGTACACATTCCTCTGATTGCGTAGACACGTAAAGTAAATGGATTTTTTAAAATCTTAATTTTTGGGGTTAAAATGGAAAAAAATAATACCAACCAAATGACCGCAGCTAGAGTCATGAAATTCGGAGTATACATTCCTCTGACTGCGTAGACACGAAAAATAAAATGTTTTTTTTTTTTCAAATTCGTACTTTCAAGTGATTCAATGGGTACAGAGGGATAAAAATAGTACCAACTAAACGACTACAGCTAGAATGATGAAATTCGTTGTTTACATCCCTCAAATTGCGTAGACAAGTAAAATAAAGAGATTTTAGAAAGTCGTACTCTTAAGGGGTAAAATAGGAAAACGGGGATAAGGTTGGTACCAACCAAACGGCCGCAGGTAGAATCATGGAATTCGGTGTATACATTCTTCTGACTGCATAGACACGAAAAAATAAAAAGATTTTTCCAAATTCATTCTTTTTACTTTTACGGCAAAAATTGGTTGTATCATGTTAGGCTATTTTGCACTATGTACGTGGGATAATGGATTTTCAAAATTTGTAAATTCTGGAGTTAAAATAGAATGGAAATAAAACCAACTGTAGCACACACTATCAAGCTTTTTGAAAGTATAAAAATAAGAATATTTATTTCCGATTTGAGCTGGGATATTGTCCTGGCTCAAGACCATTTTGCATCTACATATATTTAATAGAATGCAAATGTATTTACAAATGGCATGGTGACATTTATTACTTGGCTGCAGACTACCACGATCATGATTTCGACCATGGCAAAAGTCTTTTCAAGTGGCTTCACAGCGACTTTTCAACATCAAACCCGGCCTCTATAAGGAGATGATTCTCACAAACGAACGAGAAGCACAACTCACTTGAAGAGACATTTTTGAAAGATTATATGAGTACGCATGGAACATATGGAACATATAACATTTAGAACCTTCAGTTAAAAACCGGATGAATTTTAACCTAGAAATTAAAGCAAAAATATATAATGAAATAAAATATTTTAAATTATTAAAAATGTCCTACAACGTACTAATTCTGAGGGATTATATGTTTTGGGGATAACAAGCCACAGTGCAGTGTTTGCCAACACTCACCCTGTAATTCCAGAAGGAAAAACCATGTGTAAAGCTCTCCGCAAGCACTCAGTTTAATAACAACTCGCAGCTGTCAACTTTCAATTGATGTCCGGTACACCTCAAATAACCGGACAGGCACTTAAGCGCCAACTCCACATTCAGCCGCAGACATTTCACATCAAGGACACGTGGCGGCCGGATTCTACTCATTTCATTTATAAAAAGTATTTAGGACGCTAATGAGTTAGATAACCAAAGGGGACATTTGTAAAATAAAAAAATACCTGTTATACCCGAAAAAATGTCATCACCCCTCACCCGCGCTCAGGGTAGTAATTCACAGAAAGTGGTCAATTCCCCCCTTCTACTCCAAATGTGTATAATTATACGTCCGCATAATGGCGGGTATGTATGTATGTATTGGTTTGGATACACATACATATGTTTGTGTATACACACAAGGAACGTGTATAGTACGCATAGTATATACTGAGATTAATATTTATTGATATATTCAAACATCCTGTGGGCGATATTAAAGCAATATTGGCCATAAGCACACAAATGTTGACATAAACATACAGCAACAATTAAAATTGACGATGTTCTTTTGGTTGTTTGGTTTCTTCTTTGGAAACTTTCTGTGGCGTCCATGCTGCTCTTCTTGTTGTTGCTTTTGATATCCTCTTTGTGGTCGTTGTACATACATCTAATAACGTTAATAGCATTTTGATAATTGAATAAATTATTAATTGCAATTAATAGACCCGAACATAGTGTCGTTCTGCGGTATCTGCACACATGTACATTAAGCCGGGTCGGTTTGTATGGGAGTAAAAACTTTGCTGTTTTCCTCACCTAAAATTGAAGTTCTGCTTGTTTTTTGAATATACTGAAAATATTTCGGGTATATTTATACACTCCACGAGAGTATTATGTCTTTGTGCATTTGTTTGTAACACTCAAAAGGAAACGAGATAGACCCATTTTTAAGTATACCGATCGACTTAGAATCACTTTTTGAGTCGATTTAGCAATGTCCGTCCGTCCGTTTGTCCATCTATTATTGTAATCACGATACAGGTCGCAATTGTAGACATAACTACATGAAACTTTGCACAATGAAGTTTTTCGGGACAAGGACGAACACTATTTAATTTGAAGAAAATCGGTTCAGATTTAGATATAGCCCCCATACGAATTTCACTCCCGATTTGACTCTTTTCGCTCTAGATACCACATATTACAACAGATTTTCTTTAAAATTGGCAAAACATCATATATTTCAACTTGAAACACCTGTGGTAAATATGTGTCAGATCGGTTCAGATTTATATATAGCTCCCATACAAATTTCGCTCTCGATTTGACTTTTTCCGCCCTAAAAACCACATATTGTGTCAGATTGTCTTCAGATTTGGCAAAACATCTTATATTTAAACTAGGAACATCTATGGTGAAAATAGGTCAAATCGGTTCAGATTTAGATATAGCCCCATACAAATGTCGATCCCGATTTGACATTTTTCGCTCTAGAAACCACATGTTGTACTCGATTTTCTTTAAATTTGGCACAACATCTTATAATCATACTAGAAACACCTATGCTGAAATTGGGAAAGATCGGTTCAGATTTAGATATAGCCCCAATATAAATGACGCTCCCGATTTGACTTTTACCGCTTTAAAAGCCACATATTGTGATCGATTTTCTTTAAATTTGGCACACCATCTTATAATCTAACTAGAAACACCTGTGGCTAAAGCGGGCTAGATCGGTTCAGATTTAGATATAGCCCCCATACAAATGTCGCTCCCGATTTGACTTTTGGGCTATAGAAACCACATATTGTACCGGATTTTCTCTAAAATTGGCACAACATCTTATAGTCCAACTAAACAAAACTAACTAACAAAAAAACAGATTTAAATATAGCCCAAATACAAATGTTGTTCCCAAAAGTTTACCCGATTTTGGCTAAACTATACACTTTATATTTCACCTATTTCGTTCCAGGTTTCAATATATCCTCATACAAATGTCCTTTCCGATTTAACATTTTTTGTCAAGCACATACATTTACAGGATACAAAAACCTTCCCGTTTTCACTTTTTCACCGAATTGAATTGTATTCGGATAGAAAGTGGAGTGTATCATAGAGTCGGCCCCGCCCGACTTTAGCCTTTCCTTACTTGTTTTTACCTTTCCGTAGCCAAATTAATGTATGAGTGCTTCATTCTTTGTCCTATCGGTGCAAAACAATTTGAGATTTTAGTGGTAATTTTGAAGAATTTTTACAATATTTATATGAAATTTCAGATTTTTATACCGATTTAATGTTCAACGATAGTTCGTTTTTTGCTTGACGCTTTGTTCAATTGTTTCCATCCATTCTTATAGACCCCCCTAACATACATCATTCTAATTCAGTCAACACTTAAAATAAATGTTTTTTAATTCTTTATAATTCTTTCCACAAATATTTGGATCTGAATGAGTAAAAATGAGTACCAACATAACTGTTGTAACTTTATTCCTGATATTCGCAACGTGTACATTAGGCTGGGTAAAATGAATTGCTGCGGCCACCCTCCAGAAATGAAGATTGGATTGTTTAATGATGATCTGCAAAATATTTCTTCACTGGGTCAAGCCATCTGTCTGATAAACGCTCCTGAAAACACCTCTTAAAATTATATTTTTCCCGAGTAATTTTTTTTATGTTCCATTTTTGCCAACATTTTTTTTCCGAATGAAGAGTCAACATTTTTATTCAAATTGATTTCAAGGGTCTATTATGTCAGAAACTTTGGGAAAAATGTAACACAAAACAATTACGCCGGAAAAACATCATTTCAGGAGCGTTTAGCTCACAGATGGCTTGATCTAGGAACGTAATATTTTACAAATCCTCATTAAACAATCCAAACTTTTTTCGTGGGGTGTCTGGTACTTGTTTTTCCATTTGTATGGACGGCGACCCAGCCTAGTGTACATGCGCATAATAAAGAGGATTTTCCATATTTGTACTTGTAGGGACAACGGACAGAAGGGTATAAAAATGCAATAAGTTGCAAAAAATTTCTACTTTCAGTGATGAAGCGATACAAAAAGAGATAACAATGGTACACATCAACCAAAACACAATTTCACACAACAATATTATATATATTATTTTAAGGAAATAAGGACGTGACCAAAACAAAAACAAGTAAAAAGGCGTTAAGTTCGGCCGGGCCGAATCAATAAACATACCATTTTCACCACTTAAATGGTGTTTGAATGATGATCGTCGAGGCCTCGATGAACATAATTTGAATGGACGATGTGCTGTGGATTAGAATTTAATAAAACATAATAAATTTTGCACATGAGAACTACGGATACTTAGCTGATTATTATACAAATTAAACTATTTTATGTAGCCTTATTGTTGTTTTTAAATTGGGTTGATTATAATTTCTGTCCAGAATCCAACAATTTGGTTCAGTGCTTTGCTGTATTGTTGTTGCTCGTATTCCAACTATCCGTAGATGTGCGAATACTTCTGCTTAAGATCGGTGTTGTTTTGTCTCTTCCTTCATTCTACGGATTGTATGATCGTAAGTAAGCCCAAGCGGGATGGGGTGGTCACTTGGATCGATTTATGCGCTCTTTACTGATGACGATAATGATGATGTTTTGCATATAACGTGCGGATCACCACAGCGACACTTTTGGAACGGTTATGGCACTCACTTGAACAGTCACCGACGTTTATTTAAGAGCACTGACGTTATAGGGAGGTACGGGCACAAGTAGGTTTTTAGGTGGTATCACTGTCCAGATTGGACCGATTACCGGCATATAAATCAACAATATCGGATTCCAATTGCTCAATTGAAAGTGGTTTCAAAATTGAATGATTAATGCACGTGTTTGGGAGCAACTCCACGTAAATGAAAAGGTTCCGCATTGGGGACGCCGAAACTATATTGGTCGCTGACCGTGCAAGACCTTTTTTCTTTTTTCTGTAATTTAACTTTCACAGTTTCCTAATCAAAATGAGGATGGTTGTGGAGTAATCACTCTTTTCACGGATTTGGACTCGAACTGCAGGTATTCCGAGTATTGTCCTACGCAAAATCAAATTAATTTTTAAGATTCTCTAATTTATTTTTAAAAAAAAATTACCTCGGAACATTGCTTATTGTACCAAATTTATTTTAAATTATATAACTTATTTGCGAAATCTTTGTAGATGAAAAGAATAAAGTTGGATTTTTTATACTTGTTGGGTTTTTATTTCACTACCCGTTCACTTTAAATTTACTTTAAAGAAAGAACCTTAGGTTTTATTGATGTGCTCTAAACAAAGTTAACAATCCAAAAGAACAAGGCAGTCGGGAAACAGTAGCAGCTTAGTCAAAGAAGACAAAAGCGCGTTATTCACCACTAACTAGTTTAAAAGGGACAAAAAAACTGGACGAAAAGCAAAAGAGAAAGAAAAATGATCGAGTCAAAGCAATAACATGGTGTGTTTGTCGATCACAATGGGTGTTTTCACCGATATATGTATGTCTTAAGTGATAACAAGATTTAGTTAATCTGTTATCTCAATTTTTGCATGACCTTTGTCTTTAGCATTTTTCTCATCTAAATAGCTGTTTAAGCAATAATGTATAAAATAGGTTTAAACAAAGAAATAATTATATGCATAGACAAAAAAAGAAATAAAAAGAAAATATAACAAAAGTTATTTCTACCCCGTACCATTTGTATCTCTCTTTTTCAATTGTATGCCTTAAAAGTACAAATTTTTAAAAATCCCACTATTTTACGTATCTACACAATTAGTGGGATGTACATTCCAAATTTCATGTTCGTAGCTATTGTCCTATCATTGGTACCATTTTTATCCCTTTTTGTACCATTTGGCCCGCATAAAATTTTATTTACTTTTTGGTGCTTTCAGAGGAATGTACGCAACAAATTTCAATGCATACAAATCAGAAATATTACGGGTATTTTCAGTCCTTGTTAGGGAAAAATTTTTCCCTCTGGGCCGATTTCGCTCACATTCAATCAATCCCAACCGATCTACAACCATAAGACAACTTTACGAAAAATTAGAACCTCCTATCTCCTCCTAGCGTGCTTTCAACAGACAGATGCATGGACAGACAGACAGACGAACATGGCCAGATCGTCTTAGAATTTTACCACGATCAAGAATAAATATATACTTTATAGGGTATCCGATGAATATTTCAAGGTGTTACAAACGGAATCACAAAGTGAATATACCCCCATCCTAAGGTGGAGAAGTTGAAAGCCGGTACCCTGTTGCTAAAGCAAAATAAAATAATCTTAACAAGCCAAAGAACAAATAACATAAGGGTATAAATAGTAATAGTAGTAGTCTGCAATAATAGATAGACAGATAGACGGATATGGATAAATCCCTCCAATAAGTGATTCTAAGCCACTTTCTTTGGTTGCTACAAACAAATGCCCAAAGCCATAATACCCATAATAATGGAGGGTATAAAAGCTCTAAATTAATGGTCTGTTCGAGCTGTTCCCTCCGCATGAATGAGAACCACAACTCACTTTTCGAAAATCTATCAAAAGCAATCGCGACAAGAAAGTGGTGGCAATGGTGTGTTTTGTTACTTGGCACGGATGTTTCTGACTGATAATACCACCAGGTTGGTCTTGCCAAAGCATTCCTGTAGAAGAATATTATTCGTTTAAATCTTACAAAATATCGATATCGAGTTTAAAATGGGTGGTAAGCAGCGCTTACATGATGCTCATTTTTTGCTCACCTTTTCCAGTTTCACTTAGAGTTTTGGCTTATATGGCAACTCTGTGGCAAATTTTTTTCCATCCGCGGCTGGGCGTAACTGCATATCAATGTTATTGTCCCATCTCAATTTCACTCAATATCCGGAATAAACAATTCAGCAAAAGGTTTGCGACCTTCAATTTTACTTGTGATGCGATGTGATGTGATTTAGATGTAAGTTTAAATGTAAAAGTAAAATACTACATGACAGCTTTTAGCGGAATACAATTTTCTTACTTGTTGCATAACTAAACCAAGTGAAGCTCTGGTTAGCATGCCAAAGGACTCGCTAGTCTGGGGGCAAAAGGGATAACTTTATTAAAATATTCGTTGCCGCCACAACAACGACACATGACATGACATGCGATTCAAATGAAATGGAAAGTGACGACGACACACAGTCGTCGTTCGTTCGCTTCCTTTTGGGGGTATTTGTAGCAAATGTCAGACTGCCAGTCAGCCAGTCACAGTCCCATCCATACAGACACACATCCGTACCAACGAACTGCGAATCTGCGGAAAGTGATGTCGTTGTGAATGTCGCTGGGTTCTGGTGAAAAGGTGAAATTATATTAAATTGTATTCGCTGTCGCTTGTGTCGTTGTCGCTGTCGTTGTATCCCGTGCGGATGTGTTATTTGTTTGGCCGCTATTTGTGGCATTCCAGTTTGTTGCTTTTAGTGGATTTGAAAAACGTGTTACATCCACACATCTCGCTACACAATTTCTTTATGCCATTTAATTTATGAGGTCAATGTGTGATTTGTATACATACGTTCGAGTGGGTCGTCAAAAATCCATACATCTTAGTTTTGGGAAGATTGTCACAATATTTCCCTAGTATTTAAAAATGAAACGAAATTTTTAGAAATTAGCTCAAAGTTAATGCTTAACAAGAAGGCCGGACCGAATCATATATACCCTCCACCAATGAGTGGGTGTGGTGGTATTACCGACAGATTAGAGGCTGTCGACTTTGCATAGAAATACAGAACCATATTAGGAAAATTGTGATGCTTCATTTTTTATAATAAGGCTGTTTTTCTTTAAGTGTGGATAAATAAGCTGCGTAACAAAAATCTGCATAAAATGTTAAAACTTCACTGAAAATATTTTTTTTTAATTGTCGCCAAAAGCAATATCAATATGTGTGTGAAAACAAATTTTGAAAAAATAATTTTGTGTTAAAAATTTTTGACTTAACCTGGATAAATATCAACACAAAATATTTTTTTGAAAATTTGTTTTGACAATGTGAAAAATTTTGAGCAAAAAAATATTTTTTTTATCGTTTTTGTTATCGCAGCTTGTTATCCCGGCTTAAAGAAAAACATCCCTAATATTAATAGTCCTATACTATATATAAATATAAAAATTCAAGTGTAATCAAGAAGTGATACAGCAATCTTCAAAACTATGTCCTAAATATTTTTTGTATTATCAGTCATTATTAGGTACACAGATAACATTTTCCTTCATAATATTTATGAAGCTATTTCAAAAAAAGTTTTTCATAAATTTAGTGATTTTTGTCTTAATATACATGAAAAATTCATAAATGAAATGAAATTTCAAAAACATTTCATAAAATAAAATTCTTGAATTAGTGAAACTTAGTTTCATAAGATCAAAGAAACATTTCATTGTATTAAATAAAAAATTCATAAATATTATGAAATATGTCATAATCAATAAAATATTTGCGTCATGAAATGTCTTCATAAATATAATTAAAGATTTGGTTTTTTTTTATGAAACGATTCATAACTTACAAATCGATTTTTAGTGTGTCGACATTATTCGGAATTGCTAGCAAAGCAATTCTCATTTCTCCTATGTTAAATCTGACATAAGTATGTAACTTGATTTAGGTCCAAGACATATTCATTGCAAAAGAAGTCAACAAATAACACTTTTTTTGTTTTTTTTTTTTTTTTGTTTATATTAGAAACTTCAGTATAAATTATTAATATTTATGAAACTTTTTTACACAATTAATGAAGTTTCTTTATAAAATCTATGAAATTTTTCATAAATTATATTATGAAAAATAATAAAAAGCACATTGTATGAAGAACTGAATTTCATAGTTTCTAAGAAATGCTTCTTCTTGATTTCAGCTACAGCCTTCTTGATTCCAGCTTCTTGATTCCAGCCTAAATGTATGTACCTTTTTTACAGGAAATTTTATAATAAGGATTATGAATATCATGATTCTAACTTCAGCCGCTTGATTGGTGCCAAATTTGATCCCATTGAGGTCATGAAGCACGAATGTCGAAGATCTCTTTATGTTTCGCTTATACGCAGTCAAAGAAATGTGCACAGCGAATTTCATTATTACAGCTGCAGTCGTTTGGTTGGTACCATTGTTATCCCCATTTGCCCCATTTTCCGCATAAAAGTACAAATTTCAAAAAAATCCCTTTTGTTTCGCATCTTCACAGTCAGTTGAATGTACACTAAATTTCTTGATATCAACTTCAGCGATTAAGTTGGTACCAATTTTATCCCTCTTTTCCAATTGTATCCCTTAAAAGCACGAAATTTGCAAAATCCCTCTATTTTACGTATCTACCCAAATAGAGGGATGTACATTAGAGCGTACCAGGTTACAAGTAAAAAAAAAAAAGTTCGCCGTACACCTTCGAATATGAAGTATTATTGAAAGGTATTTTCAAAAAAATTTTTTTTATTTTTTTATGCCGAACGTAGGGGTCGCGCTTTTACATTTTTCTATATAACTTCTGCATTTATAAACGGATTTTAAAGTGTGATACATCGATGTTTTTGTCCGATTTTTTTGTCTTTGAAGTCATTGAGCTCAAACATGATTCATGATTTTATGCGAGCTTTAATTTTCGATTATTAGAGTGGTACATTAGGGTAGTAGCAACTGAGAAATGATGGGTAAGTACCAGAAGGGGGTGCTTGAGCTCAATGACTTCAAAGACAAAAAAATCGGCCTCGTCGAGACAAAAACATCGATGTATCACACTTTAAAATCCGTTTATAAATACAAGTTATATAGAAAAATGTAAAAGCGCGACCCCTACGTTCGGCATAAAAAAATAAAAATTTTTTTTTGAAACTACCTTTCAATAATACTTCATATTCGAAGGTGTACGGCGAACTTTTTTTTTGAGGTACGCCCTAATGTACATTCCAAATTTCATGTTTCTAGCTGTTGTCGTATCATTGGTACCATTTTTATTCCCTTTTTGTCCATTTCGCCCGCTAAAACTTTTATTTACTTTTTGTTTTTTTTTCACGTTATAAGAGGTATGTATGCAACAAATTTCAATTGCTTATAAAGCAGAAATTCTCAAAAAATGCTTAAATAGTCTAAATATTAGGGGGTATTTCCAGTCCCTGTTAGGGATAAATGTTTCCCTCTATCCCGATTTTGTCCACTTTCAATCCCAATATACCTGCAACCAAAAGACACATATACCGAAAATTGTAACGTTCGGCAGCTAGATCGGACATGGCTAGATCGTCTTAAATTTTTACCACGTCCCAGAATATATATACTTTATGGAGTATCCGCTGAATATTTCAAACAGAATGACCAAATGACCCCATCCTAAGGTGGAGGGAATAAAACAGTGCAACCAAGGTGGACGAATTTTGTTGGTCCAAATAATAATTTATTTCAAAAAGGATATTTTTTAAATATTTATTACAAACAAACTTTGTTTGAGACAAACACAGTTTTGGCGCCAAGAAAGCTAAGAAGCCAAAATTTCTAATTAAACAAATTTGAGTGCAAAATCTCTTATAATGTGTGAGAAACAGTTCGACAAAGTTTAAAAAAGAAATTATTGATTCAATCTATAAATTTTTCATAAAATCTTTTAGAAAATGTTCCCCAAACTAAGTGCTTTTAGATGTCACTTTGAAGGCCACAAAAATTACTATATGATAATACCGCTGAGTATCCATCAGAAAATGAACCAAGTGGATTATTAAGAGGCAACAGTATAATTTTTTCACGAAACAGGAAACGGAAGTCCCCAAAAACAACTCTGAATTGACATGTCCTAGAAAATGAAAATAGAATATTAATACAGCGCCAAGAGTTCTTTGATTTGTATAATATGTATGAGCCATATTCATAATCATTTTAAATCATGTTTACAAGGCGAGTTTTAAGTGTAAAAGCATGATAAATTTTTATAAATACAGCCATATGCAGTTTTTTGGCTAAAACTAGAACAAGGGAAATTATGCTTACAAGACAATTCTGTAAGCACGACCCAGCTTAATAGACATACAAACCTGCATACACAGAACTATAAGTGTGATATTCATAGTTGATTATGGAGGATTATTTCAGTTGCAGCTGGGATACAACCTTCAACTTTTAAGTGTATTAAACTTAATTTGGTGGTTTTGAATTGATGTGGGATAAAAATCATTGTGGCATATGAACCTTAGAGTGTGTTAGGAAGAGTTATGTGTAGCTAAAAGTGACAACACCATAACCTACAAGTGAACCCGAATATGTATTTATAATAATAAATAATAATTTGATTTGAACTGGGATATTGTCCTGGCTCAAGACCATTTTGCTTCTATATTTAATCAATATTTGATTTTTTTAAACGCAAATTCGGCAAGTGAGTTGTGATTCTCGTTCGTTTGTGAGAATGAGGTTTGATGTTGAAAAGTCGCTGCGAAGCCACTTGAAAAGATTTTTGACATGGTCGAAATCATGATCGTGGTAGTCTGCAGCAAAGTAATAAATGTCACCATGCGATTTGTAAATAAATTTGCATTCTATTAAATATAGAAGCAAAATGGTCTTGAGCCAGGACAATATCCCAGTTCAAATCAAATATTGATTACAGACCAAAAAAATGCAAACGAAAAAACTAAAATAAATAATAATTATTTCAAAATATTAGAGAATATTAGGAGAAAAAGAATATAATTGTAATTCTTTTTGACTTTGACAGCAAATGATATCAAACTCCAATATCTTCTACACAGAAAGAAAAATCGTTCGTTGCATCAACGAATCAGATTCATTATTGTCATTTCGTTACAGCAACGAAAATGGATGTTCCCACAACAAACCGCAACGTTGCTGCAACGATTTATGGTATGAAACCCGTTTTTCGTACTTTTCGTAATTTCCTTCTTGCAACAATTCAATATTCGTTGTTGCAACGAAAATACTCTCTTTTATTTTTTACATTGGGAACATTAATCAATACAAAAAATCTATAAATTTATGTCATTATTATAATCATTGTTTTTATACAAATCCATATTATTTTGTCAAAATCTATTAAAAACAACTCATTAGTTGCAGCAACGAAACTGATATCGTTGCAACAACAATTTATTCGTTGATGCAACAATCGGAGACACACAGATTATGTGTTTTTCTAGTGTGTGTGTATTTGTGATGTGTTCGATGGGTACGTTCTAATTCTCATTCACGTTGTTGGAGTTATGCCTTAAGTAGTTGAGGTGCTATTGCGAATAATCACATCAAAGCCCATGAACGTTATCATGAAACTCAATTCTCTATACTGAAAACAAATCTTTCGAGGCCGGGACGAATTTTGAGTTTTTGCATCAATTAATCAGCATTATTGCAGCAACGAAACAAAATTGTTGTAGCAACGAAACAGTTGTTGCAACATTGAATATATTCGTTGCGAAATTACAATTTTTCTATAATAGTAAGATTCGTTGCATCTACGAAAGTTTTTTTCGTTACAGCAACGACCGCCGACATTGGATGACTTCCAATGACCAAATTTGTCGCTGCAACGTACAATTTCGTTCCGGCTACGTACGTTTTTCTTTCAGTGTAATTGATTTAAAATATTTCGATTTATTTTAACTTTGGGAAAATTAAGATTTGCTCATAAAAGTGTCCATTCAATCACCTGCAACTCTTAACAAATAAAACTCATTATTTCACCACTTCCAAACTCAATTCTACTCTTTCGAAGCAGTCCAATATTCTACTACATAACTGCGTAATGTTGTGCATAAAACTAATAAAAGTTATTACTACTTTGTCATCAATTTGTTTAGGACGTCACTGAAAGTGGCCTACAAGATTCTCGTGCTGAGGCCACCCTAACATACCTCAACTATCGCATCATAACATAGTCTACTAATTCACTTTGTTTACGTCATCAGTGTGTTCTATTTAATTGGTATTGACGCAAAGACTTGTAAAACAAATGTATGCCGTCCGCCGAACAATGGAGGCTTTGTGTGTCCAGAGATTTATATCTGACAAACAAATCAAGTAAAAACTGATCTGTTACATGAACGTGTTCGTGTGGACACGAATAGAAACTTTGTTAAAGTTTTACGTAATTATATTTATTTATTTATGGCCGTCCGTCCGGGCTGGACTGGACTGGCCTTTGGTCATCCGACGAGAAATCCACGCCGATGATAAATGTTGACTTTGCTGACAACAAAGAACAATAAAGGATATTATTACCAAACCTATTTCAGATTGCAGATTACCAGCTATTCGCTTATCATTAAGGGCCGCTGTCGTGACGAGAGCCGGATGACAATGTGCTATAATGCCAAAGCAATTTCAAACAAATACTTCCCTTTGGTATAATAAAGCCAAAAGTAAATTGAAATTTCTTTAATTTCAGACAATTTCTAGAGCAATTTATTCCATTCAATTCATGGACACAGGAGAGGGTCGTGGATATTATGTCCAAGCGATATAAAGAAAGACAACAATTAGAAAATTCTTTATTGAAGTAGTGACATACCTATCTAACATAACATAGAGAAGGCTTGTTGTCGACCACCTCTGTTTTCAGAAGTTGCATTTTTCTATAACATGTATGCCATGCCACTAATTGGCAGATCATGCAACATTACAAATTGCGCATTTAGAAAAGTCAAACAATATGTCAGTTTTTCTTTAAGCTTTCACTTAAAATAAAAAATCTGTTTTTAAAATTGTCTACAAATTTTGAAAAAATAATTTTATGTTACAAATGTTGGTTAAGTACCTGGATAATTATCTGGTGTAAGTCAAATTTATGGTTATTGATGGTAAGTCCAAAAAAGTCAACACAAAATACATTTTTTGAAAATGTGGTTTGATACAAATATTTATACTGAAGTTGGCAACAATGTGAAAAAATATTTCTTTTATTTGTGTGAAAAATTAACTATTTAACGCTTCACATATGACTCAGTGGACAAGCCAACAAGCAAAATTGCTGCATTGGGAGTGACGAGCATACACTATTTTTCATTCGAGGAGAGTAAGAAATAAAAGAATAAAGAAAGAGATTAAATTAAATAAGGAAAGGCTAAACGGGCGTGGCCGACTTTTTAATACCCTCCACTTTCTACACCATTACAATTGAATTCAGTGAAAATGTGATATCGGGAACGGCTACTAAAGGTTTGTTAAATTTTAAGGGCCGATGTTGATTTTGAATAAAACACAAATTATTTAGGAAATTATTGTCATTTCTTTTTATTATGATAATATTGGCATGGTTCAATTATGCATGGAACAAAATATCGGCCAAAAGGCCGCAGTACGAGCTGTACAAGCGTGCACTGGTGCTTTCACATCTCCTACAGAGCCTGTTTCATCAAATTTGTGCACGATTTTTCCGATTGCACGCACTTTTGGACGATTAAATAGACCGAAAAAATCACCGAAAGTAAACGATATGCATATTGATTTGAACGCCCATTTTCATAAAAAGCCTGAATAACTTTAACTCGTTGTGTACCTCTCCATGGTTCAAATTGAGTTAGTCTGAAATGCAGAAAAAACTTTCATCGGCCCTTACAATTTAACCACAATTTATTAGGTCCACACAAATGGAAAAAACAATTTCCAGTCACTACACGAAAATAAAATTTGGATTGTTTAATGATGATTTCCAAAATACTTCGTTCCTAAATCAAATGCTCCAAAAAAGCATACTTTCCCTGAGTCAAATACCTGCAGTCAATACCTTTCGAATGATGTCTAAATAAAGAAGATCGATAGGAAATTGACGAGTTTGAAATTTTTGGCTCTTAAAAACCATGTCCTATACTAATTTTGTTCACAAAAATTAAGTCAGTGTCGTCCCATATTCATTATTTAGATCTTGATTTCTTCTATTTATTTTTCATGACACCTTTTACACTTTGACCACAACAACAAATCAGTCTTAAGTCCAATAATCCCACCAATGAGTTATTCTAAGACAAGAATAAAAATTTATAATTAAAGTGCTTCCAAGGTTCTATTAGCTCAGGGAAAAAAATTTGACAAAAATGCATTGTAAAAAAGTTAAACGGAAAAAAACATAACTTTTGTTTCAGGAGCGTTTGCTCACAGACGGCTTGATCCAGCGTCGAAATATTTTACAGATCATCATTGGACGATCTAATCTTCATTTCTGGAGGATAATCGCAGCAATTTATTTTTGTGCCCATCCCACACATACATATATGTATGTGGTCTCTAGAGCGGAAAAAGTTAAATCCGGAGCGAAATTTGTATGGGAGCTATATCAAAATCTGAACCGATCTTACCCATTTTCACCACAGATATTTCTAGTACTGCTAAAAATTTGAAGCAGATCGAGTGAAATTTGATTTTATTTGATTTTCATCATTATACATCGATTTAGAATAATCTGTTGGCCTCATTTGGCGACTTTCACAAAAGAGTCTAAGGACATTGTACTCACCAAAACCATACATTTAAAGGAAATCTTCAATACATGTATCAAACATATCCGTGCAGGTATTAATAAAATTCGAATTTGTAACTATATATTCGCACTCAAACCAATATTCTTATTCAAAACAAAAAAAATACATACGAAAGAATTGGTTAGAAATATGCTTTAAATTTATATCGAATTTTACATCAAATTAAGTTATAGAAAAATACATTGAATACATTCGTATTCAAGAAAAAGTACTAACTCACATTGAATTACAGCTGTCTTGTCTATTGAACTCTTCGATAAATCGGTTAATCGAATAACTCCTCCTGCCACTAATCGATTATTTGGAAATTCTTTGGTTTCGATTAATCGAATAACTTAAAGAGCGAATAATTGGATATCCTCCATTACCATTCACCACCGAACACTGGTTGTGCATGAGATCGCGATACTATTAAATATATGAAAGCATTACATCCTTCAGTACATCTGAAAGTTTGTGAATAGGTTTTTGGTAAGACAGTCGTACAAAATAATTAAAACTAATCCGACATCTATATATAGAGTCCATTCCATTCTTTCAAATTCGTCCTCAATAATTTCAGTTTAATATATGAAATTACCCTTATTTTTGTGCCGAAAAGTAAAAGCTGTCAACAAAAACCCAAAGAATCAGGACAGTTAGCCAAGTTAAATACTTTTGCTAACAAAAAAGTACAAAATTATGTAGATGTGAAATAAAAACATCACAAGAACATTTTTCATTTCCTTAAACAGGATATTTGTAAACCGACATATGTACGTACACACATGAAGCAAAACGTGCAGACAGACATCCTTGTTGTCGTCGTCATCGCCATCGTCGTGTGGGACATGTTTTCTAAACTGACATATTTTTTAACCTTTAGACAAACATCATAATTTTTTCATAACTGAGAGTATGACATGTACATCTTCTCTACATATGCAGCTTTACACGAGGTGGGGCTAAATATAGTAGAGCATCCAACAACACGGCTCTGTCAGACGAAAGAAAAGTGTGGTACTTTCGTGCCACTAACGTGACAAAAGATATATGAAAAGAAAATAACGAAGACAGCATATTCAGGGCGGAACTTTATGTAAGGGGCCACATATATTTTGTATATAAAACCGATCAGAGCCGAGAGCAAATAGCTTCAGTTAGAATAATGTGTTCAGGGTTGAAGTGAGTTAATTATGGATTTTTCAAAAGGGGTAATATTGAAAGAAACGAGGAAACAAATAGAATCTTGAAATTTGATGCGAACATAGGGAAATAGACTTTTTCAAGATGTTCAATTTTTGGTGTTGAAATGGTGGAAAAGGGATAAAAGAGATAAAAGGGATAAAAGGGTGTCAATCAAACGGCTGAAGATGGAGCCATGAAATTCGGTGTGAATATCCCGAAAACTGCGTAGTTTATTGAAAATCATACTCTTAAGGGGTAACATAGGGGATAAGACGAAAATCATGAAATTCGGTGTGTATACTCCTTTTGATTGTACAGATGCGAAATATATAGATTTTTCTCAAAAATTTTACCTCTAAAGGGGAAGAGGGAATACAAATTGGCTCACGTTCACGCACGAATATTTTTTTCTTCCTCACGTTCACGCACGCTCACGTGAGTAAAATAAATTTTGCTCACGATCACGCGTGCTTCACACGTGATTCACGCAAACAATTTCCACAAAGAAAATAATATATCCTTTATCCGCCTTAATTTCTATTCTAAATCGAAGTGAGTAACGAAATGCAAATCCGAAAATTATATTATTTAAATCACTGAGGTGTGTCTTAAATTCATATTTTTAAAGTAGTATTAAATCTTGCAGAGTTAAAAAATAGGACACTGACATAAAATCCAAGTAGAAAACAAAGCATATACCCCGATATGACTTATGTGAGTTTTTAAGTGAACTAACACTAAGGGGGTCTCCCATATAAATGCAGTGCATATTGTTGGCACAAGCAATACTTGCTTAAATAATAGAAAATTTTGAAATTATTCGTGCATTGAAGCACTTTGTTTTAGAAATAAATATATGTATATATATATATATATAAATTTTATTTTGAATGGAAACTTTCGGATTTTTAAACGAAATAAAATGAAAAAAAATAGATAAATATGTGTCACTCACGAAAAAATCACGCACGAACATTTTTTCGTAGCTCACGTTCACGCACGCTCACGTGAGTAAAATAAATTTTGCTCACGTGAATTGCGTGAATCACGTGATTCACGCGTGATCCCATCGCGCCCATCTCTAATACAAACCCCATTTTGTACCAAAAGTACAATTCTGTAGAAATTATTTCATTTTGAGCGTCTATGAAGTCAGAGAAATGTATAAATCGAATTTCATGATTCTAGCTGCAGACTTCCATTTTGTATCCCTTTTCGCCCCGATTTTTCCAAAAAGTACTAATCTATATTTACAAAAGAGTTGCGTTATTGTCTGACTCATCATTGATCTGCGCC
This sequence comes from Polietes domitor, assembly GCA_947397865.1. Lineage (NCBI taxonomy): Eukaryota > Metazoa > Arthropoda > Insecta > Diptera > Muscidae > Polietes > Polietes domitor. The sequence goes on along the minus strand of OX377619.1, from coordinate 86,925,284 downwards.
CATACTAAACGGCTGAAGTCAGGGTCATGAAATTGTCAGGACGGAGACGCGGACTAAGAAAGTGTTTTACGAAATTCGTACTTTTAAGGGGTAAAATGGGACAAAAAGGGATAAACATTGAACCTTCGTCCTGACTAAACCTCAATTGAGAGAAACATGAAATTCGGTGTGTGTCTTTCATTTACAATGCAAAAAATGATTTTTCGAAATTTTTACTTTTAAGGGAGGAAAGAGACAAACAGGGATAAAAATGGTACCAATTTAAGTAATACAGATATATTCGTGAAAATCGGCATTTACATTTCTCTGACAACATAGACTTGGAAGATAAATTAATTTTTCCAAATTTGTACTTTTAGGAGGTGGGCGGGACAAAAAGGGATAAAAATGGTATCAACTAAATAATCGCTAGAATCGTCAAATTTGACATGTACTTTTAGGGCTGTGTGGGACAAAAATGGTACCAATTTAAGTATTGCAGCTATAGCCGTGAAATTTAGTGTGGAATTCCTCCGACAACGTAGAAGCGTAATCTAATTGATTTTTCGAAATTTATACTTATAAGAGAGCAGAACTAAAAGGGATAAACATGATACAACCTAAAGTAATACAACTATAATCGTGAACTTTGGTATGTAAACTCCTCTCACCTCATAGAAGCGCAATATTCATGCATTTTTGTACTTTTAATGGATAATTTAACCAACTGAAATATTACAGCTGAAATATTGAAATTTGGTTTGTAAATTCCTCTCACCACATAGAAGCGCGATAAAATTGGATATTTCGAATTTTTTACTTTTGACAACGTAGAAGGATTTTTCGAAATTTTTAGTTATAAGAGGTGAACGGGACAAAAAAAATTTACCAAATTGTATGAAATTCGACGTGTACATTCTTCCGACCACGTAGACGCGCAACATAAACGAAATTTTTGAATTTTTACGTTTATGGAGTGAGCGGCACAAAAAAGGATAAAAATGGTACCAACTAAAATCGCTAGAATCGTGATACTTCATATGTAAATTCCTCTGACCACATAGAAGCGTAATATAAATGCATTTTTGTACTTTTAAGGGGTGAGCGGCACCAAAAGGGATACAAACGGTACCAACTAAAGTATTGCAACTAGAATCGTGAAATTTGATATGTAAATTCCTCTGCCCATGTAGAAGCGCAGTAGAATTGGATTTTTTGAAATTTTTACTTTTAAGGGGTGCTCGGGTAAATGGGATAAAAATTGGTACAGTCCTTTAAATACGTAAACGCGGAACATAAATGCATATTTCACAATTTGTACTTATAAGGAGGTTGCGGGACGACAAAACATAAACGTGGTACCAAATAAAGTACGTGCTTTTAGGGGAGAAGCGAGAATATATGAATATATGATTTTTCAAAAAGTGTACCTTTTGTGAAAGAGGTACAAAAAGTTATAAAATGTCTAGGCTCTGCGGTTGTAATTTTTTGTTCGAAACTGGGTAGAAAATGATAAAATCACCTAAAATAGATAAAATAAATGATAAAATGAGCTAAAATTGTGCAACTCGACAAGCATATTCTACACAGCCAGAGCGAAGAATACTCATTATTCAAGCTGCAAGCTGATGGGTACCGCTTTTATCCATATTCTTCCCGTTTTCCAACTAAAAGTACAAATTTTGAATTTTTTAGAACTAAAGGGTGATTTTTTAAGAGCTTGATAACTTTTTTTAAAAAAAAAACGCATAAAATTTGCAAAATCTCATCGGTTCTTTATTTGAAACGTTAGATTGGTCCATGACATTTACTTTTTGAAGATAATTTTATTTAAATGTTGACCGCGGCTGCGTCTTAGGTGGTCCATCCGCTTAGTCCAATTTTGGCATTTCCACGTTTTTGAGTAACAGAGACCCAATTGGTGCGAACGGCGACGAATCGAAAATTGGTGGTCATCATTAACACTGGCCGATACAGCTGCGATATTTTCTTCAGTTCGCACTCTACGTAAGCGTGTTGGTGGTTTAATGTCCAACAATGTAAATTTGGTGCGAAATTTAGTCACAATAGCCCGAATAGCCGCTTCAGTGGGTCGATTAAACTGACCATAAAATGGAAGCGCGCAATGAACTTTCTTAACAGAGCACGCATTTTGATAATAAAATTCAATAATTTGCAAGCGTTGTTCGTTTGTAAGACGATTCATGATGAAATGTCAAAGCATACTGAGCATCTTTCTCTTTGACACCATGTCTGAAATCCCACGTGATCTGTCAAATACTAATGCATGAAAATCCTAACCTCAAAAAAATCACTCTTTATAAGACGATCTACAATTATAAGACGTATTCTTGGAAAGTTCGTGTTTCGTTTAGATTTTATTGACGGACACAGAAAACACCAACCCTATACCCCAAGTTTGATGGAGGGTTATTACGGACATACCTAAGGGTGTAAGAGTCACTATTTCTCGGCAACGGTGTGTTAGTCGAATTATATTGTTCCTTCACCAAACACATTAGACCTCCCAAGTGTAGTGAGTGTATCTCATTTGACTACTCACAACGAAATGGCGCAATCCATGGAAGACTTGTTCCATTCACTTTAAAATGGAAAAATATATATAAAACATGTTTTCAGCATTAGATGTGAATGTAAATAGATGTTATGTATATGCTATGTATACATGTGTTCCGGAGTGTGTATGCGTTTGTGTATAAGGATGCATGATGGAGTGTGAGTGAGCTAGTTTGTGTTCGAGTATGAGTTTGTGTTTAAGTATCCGGTCTATCTTCATATTTACATACAATGGCAGGCACACATGGCTGTGTTTAAGTGTGTATTTGTGTTTTTGTTTGTGTGCGTATGGGTGTGAGTGTTAAGTGCGATATTAAGAGTACTTTCCACAGTAAATACTTATTGACACCAACAAAAACAACAAACGCATACAGTATCGAGCATAAATGGAAGTATAGATGCCAGGAAGTATAAACGCCAAAAACTGAAATTAAATGTTCTCCGCTTCTCAACAATTTCTTGGCCCAATAGTAATAAAAGTCACAAAAACGAAATATCCATTCGTCACAAGTCGTTATAAATCAATAACACAGCAATTATATTCAATTTCCATTGCACATTTCTCCTGTTTTTTTGTAACTTTGAATTGAAGTTTTGCGCAAAGTCATGCACTTTTTTATGGCTCGGAGTAATTTTTGCAAAAAATGGAATTTTGATTTACTCTGTGATGCAAAGTTGTAGCTCTTGTCATAAAGCCGCAAAAGTGAAATTTTTTTATTACATCTATTAGAAAAATACATACTATTAATTATATTATGTCATAATAACGTGTACGTAAACTGGTGTTAGGTGTGTTGGTATGTTTTTTGTCATATGATTGACATTGGGGTAAGATTTTGAGATTTGGGTGAGAGTTTTCACTTGCCTTATAAATACGTGGGCGTATACTTACTATTATTACATTATATTTTAATTAAGTATACGTAATGCATAATGCAATGTGCAATTTTTGAAGTATTGGAAATATAACCATATACGGACACCACTACGCAATGAAAGACAAAACAAGGCGTTAAGTTCGGCCGGCCCGAATCTTATATACCCTCCACCACGGAATGTATTCCACAGTATTATCGGTAAATTAGAGGCTGCCGACATTACATAGATGTGCACTGTCATATTAGGAAAATTGTAATCTTTCATTATTATAATATTAATAGTCCTCTACTATATATAAATATAATTATTAGTCGGAAATCTTCAAAAATGTGTCCTAAATATATTGTTAGGAAGAAAAAATTCCCGCAAGCCCAATTTTCCCCATTTGTAATTTCTTGATTCAATCTACAGCCTAAATGCCTGTACCATTCTGATAGGAAGAGTTCTATTATTGAAGATCCAATATGTTTCAGAGTGGAATATACACGCCTAATTTCATGATTTTAGCTACAGTCGTTTTATTTGTACCAGTTTCACTCCTTTTTCCATTTTGACCCTAAAAGTACGAATTTAGAAAAATTCGTACATCTTATTTTCCGCGTAGACAGATGAGTTCAAATACTGATTATCATGATTCCAGCTACAACAGTTTGATTGTAGCCAAATTTAATTCCGAATATCGGAATATCTCTTTATTATTCGTGTCAGAGAACTGTACACACCGAATTTTATTATTATAGCTGCAGTACCATTTGTATCCCCATTCGTCCCATTTCCGTCTAAAGTACAAATTTCACAGTCAGATGAAAGTACACACCGAATTTCATGATTTCAACTTCAGCGGTTTGGTAGGTAACACTTTTTATCCCTCTTTTCCAATACTATCCCTTAAAAGTACGAATTTTGAAAAGTACCCCTATTTTACGTGTCTACGCAATTAGAGTGGTGTACATTCCAAATTTCATGTATATAGCTGTTATCGTATCATTGGTACCATTTTTATCCCTAAGCTACAAGAGGAATGTACGCAACAAATTTCAAGTGCATATAAAGCAGAAATTAAAAAAAAAATACTTAAATATTCTAAATATTAGGGATTTTCCCTCTGGGCCGATTTCGCCCACTTTCAGTCCCAACCGATCTGCAACCATAAGACACATTTAGGGAAAATTTTAACCTCCTAGCTCATTTCGTTCGGCCGCTATCGTGCTTCAGCAGACAGACAGACAGACGGGCATGGCTAGATCGTTTTAGAATTTTACCACGACCCAGAATATATATATACTTTATGGGGTCTCCAATGAATATTTCATGCTGTTACAAACGGAAACTTGTCTGTCTACGTAGACGCGGGAAGAGGTATGAATTTTTCTAAATTCGTACATTTAGCGTCAAAATGGAAAAAGGTGTGAAACTGGTACCAATAAAACTGCTGTAGCTAAAATCATGAAATGAGGTGTGTACTAGGGTTTGCATCCCGGGATTTCCCGCGGGAAATGTCCCGGCAATTCGCACATTTTTCATTTCCCGTATCACGGGAAATTCGTACGGGAATCCCGCGGGAATTCAGAAGAAAATTTTATATATTTCTTCGCATATTTTTTTCATCATTTTCACAATAAAATTAAAAATGTTGTATAAAAATTTAGAATACCTCGCTTTTAATCAGGTATGTCAAATAATGCAGTTGAATGGCAAAATATTTTGAAGCTACGTTCGGACATAGACTCAAAATACACTTTTTCGGATTTTTCCTGTCAAGCTCCATATGAAAAATTGATAATCCGGTAAAAGTAGATTTTAGGCGTGTATCCGAATGCTAAAAATAAATAATTTAAAGTTTTCGAAGCGACAGGACAAAGAACAAACATTTCATTTAATGCTCTACTGACTATTAATGTGAACGATCGTTCTCCGTCGCGTCCTCATTTTTCAATAAAATAAGAAATATCTGATCTTTAATTAATTTCAAAACTTGAAAAGATGTTTAAATTGATTTAATATTACATGAATTCTGTAACAGGTTCGTTGTGAAGTATATATTTATTTTAGTTTAATAAAATGTGAATGTTTCATTGGAAAAAATAAGCTTAACTCATGGTAAACAGTATGTTGACGATTTCCCGTGCTGTCCCGGGATCCCGGGAAATTGAAAAAATAATTCCCGTTTCCCGGGAAATAAAAAGTACGGGAAAATGCAAACCCTAGTGTGTACCTTCCACTCTGAAACATATTGGATCTTCAATATGATAAATTCTCCTATCTAAATGGTCCAGACATATAGGCTGTAGATGGAATCAAGAAATTGCAGATGTGGGCGTGGCACCTTCCACACAAATTGGAGTTTTATTCGTTTTTTATAAATTAGCATATTCGGAGTACAGTTGCAGCTAGAGTCTTGATTTTTTGTGAAAGTTCACTAATTATTAGTCTGCACAGTTGTGCTAAAACTGGGCGGTATAGGAAAAGTGGGCGTGACACCTCCCATACTAAGTTAAAACCTATTATTGAATATTACCAGTTCCGTGACACCTAGAGTGCTGAAATTTTGTGTAAGTGCATCTAGCAACAATGTACGTAGTTGTGCCAAAAATGGCCGGTATTGGGAAAGTGGGTGTGGCACCTCCCATACGATGTCAAAAACTATTATCGAATATATTCAGTTCTATTACAGCTACAATGCTGAACTTTTGTGTGAGTACATCTAGCATAAACCTGCGTAGTTGTCCCAAAAATGGCGGTATTGGAAAAGTGGGCGTGGTATCTCACATACGAAGTTAAAAACTATTATCGAATACTGTCAGTTCTATAACACCTAGAGTTCTGAAAATTTGTGTTAGTAGATCCAGTGTAAATAGTTGTGTAATATGAAATTATAACCAGTTTTAGAGTATATTCGACACCGAGGTGGGCGGAAAGTGACCGTGACCGTTCCCATACGAAATTAAAAGAATATATTTTAGAATATATTATATATACATATATTCGGCACCGAGATTCCTCTATTGTTGTGTGAGTTAATTTAGTTGTAACCTGCTTAGACAAAATACAATTGGGCGGAATTTGAAAGATGAGAAATTTTTGATTTGAATTTTGTAAAATTACACGTTTTCTTTGGATTTTCTTAGAAAGAAAGTTTACAAAAAAATATGCATTCGCCAAAAGCCGACTTAAGTCAAGAAAACGGAAATTATATTATTTTTATCAGTTTTTGTGATGTCTGATTAGTGAACAATTTGATTGACTTTATATGTGATTTAAATGTAGTACATTCGAATTCCAGTTTAGGAAGTTTTTTGTTTTGGTAATGGAAAGGAGGAGATTCACACTCAAACTAAAATCAATTTGATTTTTGACAATTCTTCCTTTTTTCGCCGTAAACTAAAGTTCTGATCTTCAATATTCTCCATGGAACATTTCCATTTTTTAGTATCTCAGGGAAGTACCTTTATTATAAGTGGTACACATACTACCGATCACAAGAAAAAACAATATGAAACCTGATTTTAATTTCCGTCTATTTTTATACCCTACACCACTTCGTGGACTAGGGTATTATTCTGCCTGGCGAAGCGGGCGAGGGTTCAGCTAGTATTATATAATGAAGAATCACAATTTTCTTCTATGTAATGTCGACATCCTCTAATCTACCGTTAATATTGTGGAAAACACTCCGTGGTGGAGGGTATATAAGATTCGGCCCGGTCGAACTTAACGCCTTCTTACTTGTTTAATCTAAGGTATTTTCATAAAGGGTTCTCAAAAATCATTTAAGACCACAAGGGCGACTGAAATTTATCTTATACATCCCGCTAATTGCGTAGACACGTAAAATAAAGAGATTTTGCTAAATTCACACTTTCAAGGGATAAAATGGGAAAAGATGGATAACAAAGTTACCAACCAAACGGCTGAAGCTTAAATTTTGAAATTCACTTTATACACGTACGTGCATCTTAAATGAATTTTTCTAAATTCATACTTTTTTGGGGGTGCAAAGGGGATAAAAATAGCGCCACCCAAACCTCCGACTGCATATAAACTCAGAACAAAACGACTGTACCAAATTCGTACAATTAGGCTCAAAATGTGATGATAATGATAAACAAAAATAAAGAAAAAAATATTTTTTACATTTTTTGTTGCATCTACAAAGACCGTAACTTCTACATTTATCCATATATCTTTTTCAAATAAACATTGTTTTCTTCGTTAGAATGTTAGCTATTAAAAAAATAGAACTAAAAAGTGTCCCAATTTTTCTTCTATTTTTTACGATTATTATTTTTCAAAAAAAATCTCAATTCTTTGGAGACTGTGAAACAATGTGAAAGTGAAACTCGAAACGTCAGAAGTACCTTAATTTGGACATGTAAGTGTGTATATTCGGATCATAAAAGCGAAAAACGAGATTTTAGAAAAAATAATTTATCCTTATAAATGTTTTTTAATAATTCGAGTATAGAAAACCAAAAAAAAAACATTTAATTAAAAACCGCCTTGAACGCAAAAGATAATGCTCTTTTGATACGCTTGCTTTTCTGTTCAAAATGGGATAAAAATTGTTCCAACTATATGGCAGTAGCAAGAATCATGGAATTTGGTTTTACTCTGACTGACTCTGTGAAGGAGCAAGATAAAGGAAAAGCCCAAATTCTCCAAGTATACATCTAATAGTTGTAGATCTATTGCGATTGCAAATAGATTAAGTCGGTCTAGAGTGGAAAATGTTCCCTATCCTATCGCAATTTGCATAATAAAGTCACAATTTTCCTAATTCTACGAAAAGTCGACGCGCTGCCGAAAATACGAATTGGAGAATTGGATTGGATACATGAATGGGTACAGTTTTACTGAAGGTATTCATCGCATAATTTTAAATGATGTCGAAAATAGTCCTCACATTCACTAGTGCCCTCCGCTGGCTCCAAGTTGCATTACAAAAATGTATCATTATATCTAAATTAAATTAAAACTTAATTAAATTTAAGAAAAAGCTTATCTTTTCTGCTCTCCACTGTACATGCTCCTGCTTGCGCCGATCATTTAATGAAAGATTATTGCAAATTTATGTAACAAAAGAAATGTGAAATAAAAAAATATGTGTAACTTTTTTATGTTTTCTTTTTGTTTGTTTGCAGTGAGTGAATATCTCGAATATCTTTCAACAACATCCTTATGAATGATAACAACAACAATGCTATGCTTGCTATCAATATGGCTGCGTTAAGCCATGAGACGACCACCACGACTGCTGCAACAACTACGACTACGACAACGGAGAACACTACACTAACGCTCACAGCGTACAGGAACAATAATAATAACAACAGCAGCAACAACAAGTACTTTTGCCAACGGATATCAAAACCGGAAACAGGAAATTCACCAGCAGTTTGCTCTCGCCGCAGTTATAGCGGTCGTCCCACCACCATCCGCAGCACATCGACAACATCGTGGAAATCAACAAGTTCCCGGCGCCACATACTTAAACTGAAGAGGCCAAATTGCATTAACCCATTGTCGTTGGCAACGTCGTGTTCATTCCCCACATCGAGATCGACATCAGCATCATCATCAGCACCGTCATTGTTGTTGCTTTCAACAGCAGCGACGACATTATTGGATTTGCGAGAAGCATTACAAGCTGTTAAACATGTTGTGGCATTTAATTTGTGTAATCCTTGCCGTACAATTGCAATTTGATTATACAACGGCACATTTCGTTGCCAATTCAACAGCGGCAGGGAGCAGTGCACCAGCCACAGCAACATCCTCGGTGGCAGCCCCAGCAACGGCCGTATCAACCATCAGCACCACAGTGACATCGCTGGATAATATTGTGCGAATTGGAGATGGCAACATCATAACCCGGGTAAGTTAGCCAAGTTAATCACGTGTGTGAAAGAGGAAGTCATGCTGCGGTTTGTATTTGCTTTATAACGACTCTGTCAACTCTTTCGAGTGATGCACAGTGCTGCAAAACACAAAAAACGCAGATCTTGGAGCACTCGGCCATATATGGGAGTTGTATTCCATCTTGGGTCTGATGTAGGTAGTTTAGAAATTGAGAAGTTCAGAAAAAAAGCCTAGACACTTAATTGCTTTTTATACCCTCCACCTCCAGGATGGGGGTATACTAACTTTGTCATTCCGTTAGTAACATCTTGAAATATCGACCAGAGACCCTATAAAGTATATATGTTCTTGATCGTCATAAAATTCTAAGACGATCTAGCCATGTCCGTCTGTCTGTCCGTCTATTGAAAGCACGCTAGCATCTAAACGAAAGGAGCTAGAACGTTCAAAGTTTCCACAAATACGTCTTATCGAAATTCGTACTTTTTGGGGTAAAAATGAAAATGGGGGTACACATAGTACCAACCAAACGACTACAGCTAGAATGATGAAATTCTAATTGGGTCAAATAAAGAGACTTTAGATAGTCGTACTCTTAAGGGGGTAAAAATCATACCAACCAAATGGCCGCAGCTGGAATCATGGAATTCGGTGTATACATTCCTCCTTTTCCAAATTCGTACTTTTTCTTTTACGGCACAAATTGGTTGAATCATGAAGTTAGGTTATTTTGCACTATGTACGTCTGATGATGGATTTTCAAAATTTGTACTTTTGGAATTAATATAGAATGGAAATACAACCAACTGTAGCACCACTTATCTACCAATATTTATGATATTTAAGCTTTTTGAAAATATAAATATAGGAATATTAATTTTTTGAATTTTGCCTTATAAGCGTGGTTTAAAATAATTAAAATATTATATTTATTTATAATTATTTTTTTAATATTTGTATTTGTTATGATTTGGCTATATAAGAAAATGTATTTTCCTGTAATATTACTGCACTACTACGCAAATCGACATCCTCTGTGGAATGCAATCCATTGTGTGCCGTTTTTACTTGTTTTGAAATATCAAATACATATTTTGTCCAACGAACATCACGTTGTATATTCATGCCCAGAGCATAAAGAGGCACCGATTGTACAATATCTACACCGTTCATAGAAATCAACAGACACACAACGTTGGTTCAGTGAATCGCTTGGAGACATCAAGCCTTAAAATGTACCCAATTCACTGGATCCCATTCAAAAATGGCCAATAAATCTTGAATGTATACTTACATTTACCAATCGCCTTTTTTCCTCAATTTCTTGTTTTGTTCTATGATCGAATGAGTATGAATGATAGAGGTTACTGAGTAGATTGGATACGAAGTCCGACTCAAGTGGTAGTCGGTAAAAAATAAGAACAATCTTATATACCCTCCACCGCGGAATACATTCCACAGTATTGCCGGCAGATTAGAGTCTGTCAACTTTACATAGGAGTGCACTACCATATTAGGAAACTTGTGATGCTTCATTATTATACTATTAATAGTTCTCTACTATATATAATTATAAAACTTCAAAAGTGTGCCCTAAATATTATTAGGTAGAAACAATTTCCATCTAGCCCAAATTTCCCCATTTGCGATTACTTCATTCCAGCTACAGCCTAAATGTCTGTACCATTTTGATAGGAAAAGTTCAAATATTGAATCCAATAGGATTCATAGTGGAATATACACAACTAAATATATTTCATGATTGTAATTACAGCCGCTTTTAATGGTACCAGTTTAACTCCCTTTTCCATGTTGACGCTAAAAGAAAGAATTTAGAAAAAATTCGTATTTGACCCATTTTAAAACATGAAAGAGATCGAAATATCTCTTTCCTCGCTTCGACGTTGTAAAAGAAATGTGTAGACCAAATTTCATTATTACAGCTGCAGTCGTTTCATTGGTACCTTTTTTATCCCCATTCGCCCCGTTTTCTGTATAAAAGTAGAAATTATGAAAACCCCTTTTCTTTCGCATCTTCACAGTCCGATGAATGTATACGACGAATTTCATGATTTCAACTTCAGCGATTTGGTTGGTACCATTTTTATCCCTCTTTTCCCACTGCATCCCTTAAAAGTACGAATTTTGAAAAATCCCTTGATTGTATGTGTCTATGCAATGTACATTCCAAATTTCATTTTTCCAGTTATAGTCCTATCATTGGTACCATTTTTTATCCCTTTTCGTCCCATTTGGCCCGCTTTTCGTTGCTTTCAGGCCACAAAATATAAATTTAAAACAAGTTAAAAGGTGTTAAGTTCGGCGGGCCGAATCTTTTATACCCTCCACCACGGAGTGTATTCAACGGTATTACTGGCAGATTACAGGCCGTCGACTTTAATTTATTTGATATTTCGTTTGCAAATTACGATATGTATTTACTATTTCAAACTGTAGGGCACACATAAGCGTACTGTTTTAAAAAAATTGTGATGCATCATTATTATTATAATATTAATAGTTATATATAATACTTCAAGTGTAATCAAATGAGACAGCAATTTTCAAAAATGCGCCCTAAATATTATTTAGGGCGCATCATATCATTAGAGAGAACATTTTCCCTCAGTGTTGATTTCTCCCATTTGCAAATGTTTGATTCCAGATACAGGTCAAATGTCTGTACCATTTTGATAGGAAAAGTACTAGTTTGGTAGATACATATATTATATTTTGAGTCCACAGTGGAATGCACACACCCAATTTCATGATTCTAGCTGCAGTCGTGTTTTATTCATTTTCAATTTCTATAATTTTGCATGTCTACGGATTCAGACGAGTGTAGACACCGAATTACATGATTATAGCTAGAGTCGCTTGCTTGGTAGCAATTCTATGCCGAATATCGAAAAATATCTTTATTTTTCGCGTCTACGCAGTCAGAGCAATACTCACAGCGAATTTCACTATTTTAACTTCGGTACTATTTGTATCCCCTTTCGCGTCACTTCCCTCTACAAATTTAGAAAAATTGTTTATGTTTCGCGTCTACTTAGGTTGGTTGGTACCATTTTTATCCCTCTTTTCAAATTGTATCCCTTAAAAGTACGACTTTAGGAAAATCCTTCTAGTTCAAATTCCAAATTTCATCATTCTAGCATTTGTCATATCATTGGTACCATTTTTATCCCTTTTTGTCCCATTTCACGCAACAAGAGGAATTTATTCAACAAATTTCAAGCGCATATAAAAAAGAAATTTGAAAAAAAAAAATTTTAAATATTTTTTAAATATTCTAAATAAAGAGTGATTTTTTTGAGGTTAGGATTTTCATGCATTAGTATTTGACAGATCACGTGGGATTTCAGACATGGTGTCAAAGAGAAAGATGCTCAGTATGCTTTGACATTTCATCATGAATAGACTTACTAACGAGCAACGCTTGCAAATCATTGAATTTTATTATCAAAATGCGTGCTCTGTTAAGAAAGTTCAGAAAGAAAGAAATTGTGTTCAGCGACGAAGCTCATTTTTGGCTCAATGGGTACGTAAATAGGCAGAATTGTCGATTTTGGAGTGAATATCAGCCAGAAGCATTGCAAGAGCTACCAATGCATCCAGAAAAAGTCACAGTTTGGTGCGGTTTATGGGCTGGTGGCATCATTGGACCGTACTTCTTCAAAGATGATGCGAATCGTAACGTAACTGTGAATGGTGAGCGCTACCGTGAGATGATATCCAACTTTTTTTTGCCCAAAATGGAAGAACTGAACTTGGTTGACATGTGGTTTCAACAAGATGGCGCTACATGCCACACAGCTCGCGATTCTATGGCCATTTTGAGGGAAAACTTCGGAGAACAATTCATCTCAAGAAATGGACCGGTAAGTTGGCCACCAAGATCATGCGATTTGACGCCTTTAGACTATTTTTTGTGGGGCTACGTCAAGTCTAAAGTCTACAGAAATAAGCCAGCAACTATTCCAGCTTTGGAAGACAACATTTCCGAAGAAATTCGGGCTATTCCGGCCGAAATGCTCGAAAAAGTTGCCCAAAATTGGACTTTCCGAATGGACCATCTAAGACGCAGCCGCGGTCAACATTTAAATGAAATTATCTTCAAAAAGTAAATGTCATGGACCAATCTAACGTTTCAAATAAAGAACCGATGAGATTTTGCAAATTTTATGCGTTTTTTTTTTTTAAAAAGTTATCAAGCTCTTAAAAAATCACCCTTTATTAGTAGGTATTTTCAGTCCTTGTTAGGGAAAAAATCTTCCCTCTGTGCCGATTTCGCCCACTTTCGATCCCAACCGATCTGCAACCATAAGACACATTTGGGGAAAATTTTAACCTAAATGAGCTACATTTAGTTCGGAAGCTAACGTGCTTTCAACAGACAGACGGACGGACAGCCAGACAGACGGACATGGCTAAAACTTAAAATAAAGAGATTTTCGAAATCGTACTTCTAAGGGGATAAAAGGGAATAAAAATGGTACCAACGGGGCAGCTAGAATGATGGAATTCGGCGTATACATTCTTCTGACTTTATAGAGACGCAAAGTAAAAAGATTTTTCCAAATTCGTACTTTAATTTTTTCCTTTTCCGGTAAATATGGGAATAGTGATAAAATGGCTAGAATCATTAGGTTAGGTTATCTTGCACGGTGTACGTAAGAGATAAGGATTTTCAAAATTTTTACTTTTTGAAATAAAATAGGATAGAAATACTAGCCTTGCTTTAAAAGCGTGGTTTAAAATATTTAAAATTTATTTATTTTTATTTTAAATTTTAGTCTTTAACATCTATTTATAAAATATTTTTTTTAATATTTGTTTTGGTTTGAGTATGTAGATTTATAAAGTGTTACATTTTCCTGTAGTGTTACTACACTTGAACAGGTTCCAACCAATTTGGAGGCTCTGTTTGTCTAGAGGAGAAAAATTATAAAAACAAAACTAATTACATTTTTGATATTTTATTTCTGTGTGTGTTGCTGCTTCCACTTTGGCAGACAGAAAATTAAATTAACGCCATCTGTATTTTGATATTACCGATATGGTCGATTTCCAACCTGCCAGCATCAGCTGATGTCGATCATATGGTCGATCTTCAACAACACTTTTGTAAAATCGACAGTCTCTTTTGAATGCAAACCATGTTGGAGTGTTTATTAGGTTCGGCTCGGCCAAACATAAATCCCTTTTTACTTGTTAAACCTTTTTTCTGTATCTGACAGACTAGTTATGACCGACGGACATACAGCGCCTTTATATCGGCATGATATTGAGGTCAAAGCCAGTAGACGGACCAGCTAACCAGGTGTTATCTGCAGGTCTAAGTCTAAGTTTTTTATTGTGTTAATACAATGCGATAATGTGGCAAGATATGGTATTGATGGTGTCAGCAAGGCTACTTTATAATACAGTTGGATATTCTAACAGCAAACCGAGATCGTTTCACACTCCTAAAATTCTGGAGGTTTTTTTTAGTTTTTTTTTTTTTGCTCCAGCACGACACAACGTATTTGCTATTTATTATTCTTGTGTATAAATTTATATTGACATACAGAACGCTTTATTGACACACAGAACTGTTTATTGACGTACAGAAGTAATCAAACACAATCAATAAACCCTTTTAACATAAATTGTTGTATGTTTTTGTCCGTCCGTCCATTCAAACCCACTGTGCACCGGGCATTCAACTAAATCGCTTCACAACTACCAGTTGAGAGCATATGTCCGTGCATCTGCCAGCAGTGCTGGTGGTCGGTCGCTTCAAGTGAAAACATATGATTCAAGGAATTAAATGGAAACAGGAAACCAACACCATTAAAGGTCAAATGGTGTGATTAAAGGGAAACTGGCCAAGAGACCGCGTTGGGACCGCGAGAGAGAACAAGGAAACCATAAATATTCCTTAAGCACATCAACACTATCGCATTTAATTGTGTCATATATCATATTCACACATACACAGACCAAAGCAAGCATACACTCTCAAACACATTCAGCCGCAGACATCATCGATGACGATGGAAAGTAGTTGGAACAGCAGCAAGAGAATAAACTTTTTTATTTATTATTGTTTACAACCAAAGCAGCAAGTGCGAGGTCGAGAAGGATACGAGTTTAAGGATAATTTATCATAAACAGCAATTAATGTAATTGCTAGCAAAGCGTTGCGTTGCGTTGAAGAAAAACTTTTATTGGCATTTTGACAACCGCTCAGGAAGAGAACGCGGAATAACAAGACAGGCGGGGAGGGCACACCAAGCTAATCACATTGAATATGATTGCGAAATGTATTCACGTGTGCCGCTTTCTTGTTCGTTTCTTTGCAGGATGCCATTCAACAGTCTCTGGTGACAGTCCATGACATTGCCACCGAGAATTTAGGCACGTTGTGCATATCGACGCTGTATCGGCCCCTGCAGGTACCCATCAACTCCGAACGTTATGAAACCTCGAGACAGAAGGCTGATCTGGTAGCATCCATACTGCAGGAAGTTGGAATCATACGGCATGGAGGTAAGTCAATACTACTTTCTCTGGATTTCAGGTGGTCAACGTATTCTCGTAGAGTGGAGGTTACTTCCAAAGAGCGTAAAAGTAGAACAGCGGAAAACTCGCTCTTTGTATGTTAACTTGCAGAGAGGCGAATTATGCCACCGAACGGAAATAACATTTCCTTCTGCAAGCTCCATTTGTTATTTACTGTTTTTACAAGGTTTTGCTAAGAAATTCAAATATATTTCAAACATTTAGCCACAACCACATCCACATATATACATTTCGTTTTCGTGTATATTTCTGTGTACATCCATTGTTTTTCTTATTTTACTTTTTATACCCTACACCTCCAGGATGGGGGTATACCAACTTTGTCATTCCGATTGTAACAACTTGAAATATCGACCTGAGACCCTACAAACTATATATATTCTTGATTGATTCATAAAATTCTAAGATAATCTAGCCATGTCCGTCCGTCTAAACGAAAGGAGCCAGATGATCCAAATTTTGCATAAATACGTCTTATAGTCGTAGATCGGTTGGGCGGCATCGACCCAAAGGGAAAAATTTTTCCCTCACAAGGACTGAAAAAACCACATAATAACCCCTAATATTTTAGAGTATTTAAGCATATTTTTCAATATGGCTGCTTGTACTCACTTGATATTGGGTGTGTTGGGGGTGAAATGGGGCAAAAAAGGGATAAAAATTGTACATATTAAACGACAACAGCTATAAACAGGAAATTCGAGTGTACATTCCTCTAATTGAGTAGGGAATAGAGGGATAAAAATGGTACCAACCAAACGGCTGCACATAGAATTAAGAAATTCGGTGTATATTCCTCTGATTGCCTAGACATGCAAAATAAACGGATTTTTCGAAATTCGTACTTTTTGGTGTTAAAATGGAAAAAATGGGATAAAAATAGTACCAACCAAATGACCGCAGATAGAGGCATGGAATTCGGTGTATACATTACTCTGACTGCATAGACACTAAAAATAAAAGGTTTTTTCAAATTCGTACTTTCAAGGGATACAATAGGTACAGAGGGATAAAATAGTACCAACTAAACGGCTACAGGTAGAATGATGAAATTCGTTGTGTACATCACTCTAATTGCATAGCTACGTAAAATAAAGAGATTTTAGTCGTACTCTTAGGGGTGTAAAATAGGAAAAAGGGATTAAAAAGGTACCAAAAAAATGGAATCATGGAGTTCGGCGTATATATTCCTCTGACTGCATAGAAAGGCAAAATAAACAAATTCGAAGATTCGTACTTTTTACTTTTACGGCAAAAATTGGTTGAATCATGAAGTTAGGTTATTTTGCACTATGTACGTGAGATAATGGATTTTCAAAATTTTTACTTTTGGATTTAAAATAGAATGTAAATACAACCAGCACCCACTATCTACCAATATTTATGGTATTGAAGTTTTTTGAAAATCTATATATAAAGGGTGTTTTTTATTGGGGTATAGAACTTTAAGTTGGCATCACTTTTTTAACTGGCGGCCATTTTGTCAGCTGTCAAGTGATTAATATTTAGTTTGGTTTGCCATTTCATCATGAACAGGTTGACAAAAGAACAACGCTTGCAAATCGTGCAAATTTATTTCGAAAGTAATGGTTCAGTTCGCGAAGTTCACCGTTAATGGAGACCGGTATAGAGCCATGATAACCGACTATTTTGTTCCCGAATTGGATGGCATGAAGGAAACATTCGATGAGCGCATAATTTCGCGGAATGGACCTGTCAATTGGCCACCAAGATCGTTTGATTTGACATCATTGGATTATTTTCTTTGGGGATATGTGAAGTCGCTCGTCTACGCCAACAAACCAGAAACGTTAGGGGACTTGGAAGCCAACATTCGTGGCGTTATTGCCAACATACGGCCCCATATGCTCGAAAAAGTGGTTGAAAATTGGACCTGTAGAATTGGCTATATTCGAGCCAGCCGCGGCGGCCACATGCCCGAAATCATATTTAAACATTAATGGCATAAAATTATCCTTCCAATAAAGCCAAATTGATGGACATTAAAACGATTTTCTTGTGTTTTATTTCAATTCGAAGTTCTATACCTCAATAAAAAACACCCTTTATAAAAGAAAGTGTCCCAAGCGATGTAATCCCATAACTCGACATTGGCCAAACCGATTTTGATGATTTGTACTTTGTGGGAAAGGTATTTTCTCAGCACGGGTTTTAAAAAAAATGGAAATTTGGATTTTCATTTTGTGGGCGGAGTGGGCGTGGCAATAGTGTTTTTGGGAGCTAGAAGGCTGAAAATTGGTACATATATACTACTGACCACGAAAATGATAAATATGATGCCGAAATTTGGATTTTCATTTTGTGGGCGGAGTGGGCGTGGCAATAGTGTTTTTTAGAGCTAGAAGGCTGAAAATTGGAACGTATATTACTGAACACGAGAATGATAAATATGATGCCGAAATTTGGATTTTCATTTTGTGGGCGGAGTGGGCGTGGCAATATTGTTTTTGGGAGCTAGAAGGCTGAAAATTGGTACATATATACTACTGACCACGAGAATGATAAATATGATGTAGAAATTTGGATTTTCATTTTGTGGGCGGAGTGGGCGTGGCAATAGTGTTTTGGGAGCTAGAAGGCTGAAAATTGGTACATATATACTACTGACCACGAAAATGATAAATATGATGCCGAAATTTGGATTTTCATTTTGTGGGCGGAGTGGGCGTGGCAATAGTGTTTTTGGCAGCTAGAAGGCTGAAAATTGGTACATATATACTACTGACCACGAAAATGATAAATATGATGCCGAAATTTGGATTTTCGTTTTGTGGGCGGAGTGTGCGTGGCAATAGTGTTTTTGGCAGCTAGAAGGCTGAAAATTGGTACATATATACTACTGACCACGAAAATGATAAATATGATGCCGAAATTTGGATTTTCGTTTTGTGGGCGGAGTGTGCGTGGCAATAGTGTTTTTGAGCTAGAAGACTGAAAATTGGAACGTATATATTACTGAACACGAGAATGATAAATATGATGCCGAAATTTGGATTTTCATTTTGTGGGCGGAGTGGGCGTGTCAATAGTGTTTTTGAGCTAGAAGAATGAAAATTGGAACGTATATATTACTGAACACGAGAATGATAAATATGATGCCGAAATTTGGATTTTCATTTTGTGGGCGGAGTGGGCGTGGCAATAGTGTTTTTGGGAGCTAGAAGGCTGAATATTGGTACATATATTACTGACCACGAGAAACATCAATTTGATGCCAATATTTGGAATTTCGTTTTGTGGGCAAAGTTGGCAAATAAATAAATAAATAATAATAATAAATAATAAATAGTGTTTTTTAGGTAGAATGCTGAAAATTGTAACGTATATATTACTGATCATTACAAAGATGAATTTGATGGCGTATTTTGGATTTTCATTTTGTGGGTGGAGTGGGCGTGGCAAAAGTGTTATTGAGAGCTAGAAGGCTGAAAATTGGAACGTAATTTAGCCATTTGTTTTTTTTTTGCCTGGCGAAGCGGGCGGGGTTCAGCTAGTATAAATATAAGAATATTTATTTTTTGAATTGACTTGAAGTATTATTTCGATATATATAGTATAAACGTATTGGAAGCCTGCCTTAAAAACGTGGTTAGAAAAAATAAAAATATTATCCTTATTTATAAAATTATTTTTTCAATATTTGTATTTGTTTTGGTTTGGCTATAGGGTAATACCAACAGACAACGACCCAACATGGATTTCGACCCACATAGATTTTGATGAAATTTGGCACATACATTCTACTAGTGGTTGCGGGTAATATACCGTTTACCGTAGCACAAAGTAGTGCGTGGTTTAAGTTCTACAGTGGTCCACAGTTGGTTCTCGTGAGTTTTTTTGAAGAGATGGCTTCCTAATCGATATCATAACTTTGGATCGCATCATCAGATTTTAACGATATTTATATCATCTGAAAGATTTACATATCCTCTCTCCGAATCTGTACGAAAATAATTTTAATTCTTGAATATCCTGAAAACATATCTTTAATTTTTTTATTTTGTTCGTATTTTAGCTTATGTTATTCTCTACAAACTATCAAAAATTCAGAGTGGGGTGGCCATAGGTTAAGAAATTACGGCTGTTTTTCCAAAGTATTTCGTTATTTCATTAGAGTGGCTTCAAAATAAAAGTTGTCGATGTTCCCGACTAAAATGAAAGATTCGTTCGTTTCACGGGTTCTCCCAAAATATTTCGCTTTTATTATTGTCCGTAAGTTGGACCTTTTTTAGGGGTTTGAAATGGTTGTTAATCCTAAATTAATACAGATAGAAACATGAAATTTGAAGTGTTTTTAACAAATATTCTTCTCTTTCATTTGATGCCCATTCTGTAGCACGCAAAAGTACGAAACTAAATTATTAAAATATCTATATCCTTTGGAAAATAAAAGTCCTCTAAATAGAACAAACGATCACGAAATAAAAAAACTGAATGTGCAATTTTACTATTAGTGACTTCAGTTCTTGTAGTTATTATAACAGCTTATGTGCAGTTTTCCTCTCAAATCGAACTAAAAACGTGGAAGTTTAGCGGATTTTATAAAAAAACATAAAAATACAATAAAATCGTAGGCTCGGGCAAGATTTTTATTTCTAATTGTTTTTTTCTCAATACCATTCTCATCGTGAATTCTTTTTAAGAAAATCCCGTTTATAGATTTTTTGAACGCGTCCAACTTACGGAGAATGATAAAAGCGAAATATTTTGGGAGAACGAGTGAAACAAACGAATCTTTCATTTTAGTCGGGAACATCGACAACCTTTACTTTGAAGCCACTCTAATGAAAAATTTTGGCCTTGCTGAAATAACGAAATTCTTTGGAACAACAGCCGTAATTTCTTAACCTATAGCCACCCTACTCTGAATTTTTGATATTTTGTAGAGAATAACATAAGCTGAAATACAAAACAAAATAAAGAACATTAAAGATATGTTTTTCAGGATATTCAAGGATTAAAATTATTTTTAATTTTTGGAATCCTTGATCCACAAGGACATTCCTATTTTCATATAGATTCGGAGAGAGGAGATGTAAATCTTTCAGATGATACCAATATCGTTAAAATCTGATGACGCGATCCAAAGTTATGAAATCGATAAAGAAGCCATCTCTTCAAAAAAAAACAACTTCGAGATAACCAACTTTGGACCACTGTAGAACTTAAACCACGCACTACTTTAAGCTACGGTAAATGGTATATTACCCGCAACTACTAGTAGAATGTGTGTACCAAATTTCATCAAAATCGGAGAGGACGAAAATCTACATATGGTTTTTGTGTCGTTTTCTGTTGTAATTACCCTATATTAAAAAAATTATATTTTCCTGTAATATTACTGCATTTCTACGACTGCAATCCATGGTGGAGGGTATATAACTTTTTACTTGTTTATTGTAAAAAGCTAACATGGTTTTAAAACCAATATTCGCTGTTAGTCCTCATCGATGCGCCGGTAATAAGAGACAAAGATCGAGATTTCTTTTCTTGTATATAGAAGGTCTTTGGTTACTTCAAGTCCCACACCCCCTTCACATCACGCTACTTCGCACTCGGACATTTTTTATATAGCGCGTCTACATAATCAGACTGAATTTTACAATTACACTTTGGTTAGTATCATTGTTAACTCCTTTTGTCACAATTCCCCCTTAAAAGTACAATCTTCTAAAAATGAATTCATGTTGTCAGAGGAAAATGTATGCATACTTTCTACAGGTAAATACTTTATTTCTTTGAAGTAAATACTCTGTTTATTGTTGAAGGGTTTATGTGAAGTATTTTGTTTCGCCTCGTGAAAAGAACCAACTGGATTTACCCCTAGCCCACTATTTCTGACCTATTTTAAATCATCTTTCTATGGGATGTAGGAAATTTCTCTCTAGCTGCTATCGCAACGTTACTCAACCACTTTACATCCACTTTTTTCCAAGGTTAGGTTTGAAGGACCAGAATGCTCCCGCATTCTGTGCAATCGGAGACCCGGTTGCATCCATTGTACATATCCTTGGTACCTGAAAAATAATGATAATATCGAGATAAGTGGAGGAATAGGAGAAGACGGTGATATAGATAATATGGAAAGCATTGATTGACAGATAAGAGGTGACTGGACACTATCGGATTGCCTCTGTTTACAAATCTCTTACAAATAGTTAAACTTTCCCAATACGAAAGTACCTAAATAAATACTTCGTTGTGTCACTGAAAATGGTGAACAAAAATCGGTTTGTTTACCGCAGTTCCCGCTACATTGATTCGCTTCAGTTATTTGTTACCAGTTTTATGCATCACTGTTTTTGGATAGTATTTTCTTTTGATGGTTATAGAAAAAATAGGAATTTTTAATTCTCCTTTTATATAAACTCACTCAAATGCACTATGGGTTCCATCTTTATCCCTTTTGTCCGGCTCTCCCCTTAACAATGCAAATTTTGACAAATCCATTTATGCTCCTGAGTATATACAGTAGAGTGGCTTCAAAATAAAAGTTATAGATGTTCCCGACTAAAATGAAAGATTGGTTTGTTTTGTGTGTTCTCCCAAAATATTTCGCTTTTATCAGTGTCCGTTCGTGAGCTGGACGCGTTCAACATAACCTCCTCTTGAATAAAATTCACGGTGAGAATGGTATTTAGATAAAACCTGCTAGAAATTAAAATCTGGTCCGAGCCTTATCAAACCATATCAATAACTTGCAATTTAACCCAAAATAGAGGGTGGAATTTTATCATTTTTGTGCAATTTTTGCTGCATTTTTTATAAAAACCGCAATAACTTCCACATTTGTAGTTCGATTTATGTTTTTTAGGGGCTCGTTGGAGAGGTCTTGATAACTAATTGCAATTTTTAGAACTTCCTAACCCATTAAGGGCCCACAATTTTTTCTTACTGTTGGTTCTCAGTGGGTTAAATGTGATGTAAAACTAATTTTTGAAAATTAACATCTGAAATTTTGGTCTTTCAATGCATAAATTGGGAGGAAAACTTAACATAAGATGTTACAATAAAACCGTGCGACATGATTTGCCTCTCAAGAACAAGATTATATTGAAGTGAAACTATAGGTCATTAATAGGAAAACTCATACTCAGTTTTTTATTTGGTGGTCGTTTGTCTTTTTTACAGGACTTTTAATTTCCAATGAATGTAAATGTTTCAATAATTTAGTTTCGTACTTTTGCTTTTCATACAATGACGATATGGGTATCAAATGAAAGAGAAGAACATTTACTAAGTACACTTTATGATAATTTCATGCGGGTATCTATGTTAATTTAACATTAACAACCATTTCAATTTTTCTCCTTTAAAAAGTTTATGTACATTATTCATGTTTTAATTTTTAAGGGGGAAAATTTGATATGGGTGAATTTCTTTTCAAAAAAGAAACATAAATCGAACTACAAATGTGGAAGTTATTGCGGTTTTTATAAAAAATTTATCAAAAATTGCACTAAAATAGTATAAATCTTTTTAGTATGGTTTGATAAGGCTCGGGTCGGATTTCTCATCGTGAATTTTATTCAAGAAAAACCTGATTTATTGAGGTTATTTTGAACGCGCCAGCTCACGAACGGACAGTGATAAAAGCGAAATATTTTGGGAGAACACATAAAACAAACCAATCTTTAATTTTAGTCGGGAACATCAACAACATTTTTTCCTTCCTCACAAAACAAGCCACTCTAATATACACTAGGCACAATACCTTGGTTGGTACTATTCTTATCCCTTTTTGTAACGCTTCGAAAAATCAATTAATATTCCGCTTCTACGCGCTTCTTACCGAATGTCACTATTCTGGCTGCAATAATTTCGTACCACGTCTTCCCTTAAGAATAACTTTTTTAAAAAATCTTTTGCTTCAGCCATTTGGTCTGGGCGCTGATCAATGAGTCAGTAAGGCAACTCTTTAATACATAGATTAGGTTGGCCAGATATTTCATGACGGTACTTTTCTATTGAAATAAATTTTTACATTATGCACTACAAAATAGTTAAAATAATATATATATACTAGTGTCGTCTTTTTGAAATAATCAAAACGCGTGGAAATCCCACTGAGAGTCTAAAAATCCCCTTATCCCTTATAAGTACGAAAAATGCCTTAAAAAGGGATTTATCCTCGGGAGAAATTTCGTCAAGGTATTTTTAATTGAAATCCAAAAATAAAACGATTTAAAGCCCGATGTGCGATGGAAACCTAATGCGTAGTTTCGAGAATTTGATAAATCGCATTATATAGATGACATAGCTGAGAAAATGTTGTTGTAAACATTGTCCTTAATGTCGTTTATAGACTGTCCGCTTCATATCGAACTTTAACGGCACTTTACTCCAAGATCACTGAAGGGTGAAAAGCGGTAAATACGCGTGCATGGCAGAATTTTTCACCTCACGACTCATTAGGGATAGAGTCCTGCAGTTTGAATCATCTTCAAGAGAACTCCTTGAAGATAACACTGGTGTACCCAGATATTTTTATGCTTCGCACAATGGGTTTTCAAAAATGACTTTGAGGAAATTAACGTAATAACCACCATACCAGTGATCCATATCAGTGATCTTGATTTTAAATCAAAGCTGATACAAAATATTTTTTAAATTTATATGCAGACCTTTGCAGTTTACAAATATTTTTCGGCAACTTAGCGATGAAAGTATATAAATGTTTTCGGTATTAAAACCAAAACTATTTAAAAGAAATAAAATTTTGGCCTGCAAACTATATATACTATAATCAGATAAGAATTGTGGTTTTCACGAAGAATTGATGTTCTCAAAAGTCAACAAAATAGCTCCTGATGACTCACTACGGCACCTTTCTGAAACTTAAGCATTCGACTTACAAATCGTTATTTTATTTTATTCAGGTCTGAAGGTCTGTGGTTGGTTTCCATTTTATATATTTATTTATTATGAATTACAATACAAAGTAAATTTATATTCTAATTTTGGGTCCAGGAATTGAGCCGGGGTGACTAAGACCATTGTAGCTAGTTATTGCAGCGACAGACCAGAGCCTCTGGTGGGAATCGAACCCACAACCCCTCATCTTTCCATTTTATTCGATTTTAATGCCGTTTGTTTTCGTATAGAAATGCATAAATCGTGCATACCAGCAACATTTGCATAGAACCCCTATTTGACCTTATTGCCATCACCGCCATCATTTGGAAAATGTCCCCCAGGTAAACCGAGCTGCAGGTATTTGTTTAACTTTTCTATTTGTCTTCATAATTCCCCAAGCTGCGGCATAAATAGCCAAACTAAATCCCGTTCGTTTGTCTATTAACGCGATGAGGTAGTTAATGGGCCCGGGCCACTTGTTAAATAAGCCTTTTGGTTCGCTCACACCGTGTAGGGAATAGTGTATCCTTATCACCGTGGTGAGTCATCATTCCACTTCCTTACATGAATTAGGCAGCAGCACAAACGGAAATCTGTTTAGACCACAATTTATAAACCATAAATACAACTTTGCCATGAAAACGACCACACGGGCACCGACACATGTACACTAGGATGGGGTGCGAAAATAAATCTCCATCGAAAAGTTAAGAACGGATTCTTTAATGATGATCTGTAAAATATTTCATCGCTGGGTCAAGCCGTCTATGAATTAAACGCTCCTGAAAACATGTTTTTTCGAGCAATTTTTTAGGTTGAATTTTTTTCCATTTTCCGGAGTTACTTGACCTTTTTTAGTTTTTCATTTCCTCGTCGTGTTGCCCCTTTGCAGGACTACAAAGTTCCAAAGGATACAATTTTTCAAAAAAAATTATTTATATACTTGTTCGCACCCAATTATAACGCTATTAGTGTCAAAATTAAAGAGAAAAATATCTATTAAAAGTACTTCAAATAGCATGCTTCTATCTGTATTAGTTCAGCATTAAGATCTATTTCATGTTTATCCCTTAGTTTTTCTAGATTATTAATATCTTACTTTTAAAGAGACAAAGCTTTAAATGGATGTTAATACTAAACTAATACAGATGGAAGCTTGAAACTTAAAGTATTTTTAGCACATATATATTCTCTTCTTTGGTTTGGCATTTACACCGGTGTCATAGGGTGCCAATAAGTATTAAAAATGTTATTCTTTGGTAATTTGTAGTCCTTTTTAGGGGGCAACAGGATGAGAAAATGAAAAACTAAAACCACAAATTAACTCTATTTCACCTATAGTTTCAGATGTATATCATCTGCTTCAAGTGTGTAATGTGCACTGTCGGACAGTGTAATCCGACCAATAAGAAAATATAAGGCAAGAGTATATATTTATAATTGCAGGTCTTTATAGGCCTTTTGTATCAGAAAAAAATAGACAAAATTTTGACATAAAAAATTACATGGAAAACACATGACTGCTAGAGGTATTTTCAGTGGTGGTTCAGGACGGAAATATTTTTTTCAAATCATCATTAAACAATCCAAACCTTAGTTCCATGGGGTGACTGGATTTTTTTATTCGTATGGACGGCGATCCAGCCTAATGTACATTATACAATGTCCATATGAATGTACAATTGTATATATACGAATGTACGAGGACAATGGACACCATGGATGTATGCCGTTATGTTCCGGAATGTCTGTCGCAAACGTACAAATTAATACACGTATTCTGTGAGTATACGTATACGTGTATTAATAGGGTGCCCTAGGATAATAGTCGTCGTTGATTGCCAAAACATTTTCCTGTTGGGCAGTTTTAAAAACATCTTTAAACACAGATTTTAAACGTGACTTTAGGTCATATTAAATATCAACAAGTAAAAAAGACGTTAAGTTCGGTCGGGGGTTGCCTTCCATCTTATATTTGAACCAGAGGATATACGTCTGAAACTATAGGATAAATTGGCGTTTTTATACCCTCCACTAAGTTTGTCATTAAATATCGACCTGAGACTCTATTCTAAGACGACACAGACATGTCCGTTTGTCTGTTGAAAGCACGCTAGCATCTAAACAAAGGGAGCTAGAACGTCCAAATTTTGGCAGCTATCAAACGACAACAGCTACAAACACTGTTACTCTAATTGAGTAACATAAACATAAAAGTATTTTTTCCAAAGTTGTACTTTTAAGGGATGAGAATAGAGGGATTAAAATGGTGCCATCCAAACGGATGCATCTAGAATAAAGAAATTCGGTGTAGACATTCATCTGATTTCGTAGACATGTAAAATAAAGAGATTTTTCGAAATTTGTACTTTCGGTGAGGAAAATGGAAAACGGGGATAAACATTTTACCAACCGACCGCAGATATAGTCATGAAATTCGGAGTATAAATTCCTATGATTGCGAAAACACGAAAAATAAAAGAGTTTTTCCAAATTCGTACTTTCAAGGGATACAATTTGAACAAAGGAATAAAAATGGTACGAACTAAACGGCCAGGGATGTAAAATGGCATTTTACTTTCTGTACTTTCCAATTGTACCAAATGTACTTTTCCACAAAATTTAAAACTTTTCTCTTTTATTAAAATATTATTGAAATTTAACGAGAAAGCGTCAGTACATATAAATACAGGATTAGGAAATACAACGTTAACTATTTTAAATTGGGTATTTTTTATTTTAAGGAATTGAGATAAGTATATATTCAGTCCTGTATTTGCAAATTTCACTTAGATTTTGGATATTTTATAAAATGGATTGGGGTTCGGAAAAAATTCGACGTGAATTCCCGAAAAATTAAATTTCCCGGTAATACGGGAAGTATTAAAACATATAAATAATTATAAAATTTTTAATTATTTTGAGCAGTAATTTAGTTTTACTTTTTAAATCATAAATTGAAAATAAATTTTAAATTCATATATTTACCTTACTGACAAGAATAATGAGCATTTATTTATATTACTTCATTACAAACAAAACTAGTTTATATTCGCCAAGTCGCCAATTTTGCGAAATCCAGCCAGGGTTCCATTCCATCATGAAACTACTTTCAATCTATCATAACAGTCTCAACCACGCGAATTCTTTGCGTTAAATATATGCGTTATTTTTTCATTACACAGTTCTTAAATATAACAAGTAAGAAGGCGTTAAGTTCAGCCGGGCCAAATCTTATATACCCTCCACAGTATTACCAGCAGATTAAAAGGTGTCGACTTTACATAGAAGTACAGTACCATATTACGAAAATTGTGATATTTTTATGCTCATTACTACATTTGTTTACTATTTCAAACTATAATGTATACTTATGCGCACTGTTTAAAATCTACTACTATAAATAAATACAATGCTGTAATTGTGAAAGTAAATATGTCGAAAATATTAGGCGATTGTCAGTCGCCATTAGGGAGAAGCATTTTCAGATACAGACAAAGTGACTGCATTATTTTGATAAGAAAAGTACAAATTTAAAGATATCCCCATTCGCCCCATTCTCCGCCCAAATGTACAAATTTCGAAAAAAAAACTTTTTGTTTCGAGTCTTCATAGTCAGAACACCGAATATATGCACCGAATTTCATAATATCAACTTCAGCGGTTTGGAAGTTCCCATTTTTATCCCTCTTTTTCAATTATATCCCTTAACACATTGAGTGTTACGTCGTACGTTTCCGTACGACAGTGATTGCTTTTACTTATAGCCAACAAAAATTTTTGGCCTCCTGGGAAGGTTTGCGTCAAAACCGCTTGGCACTCAATGTGTTAAAAGTACGAATTTCGAAAAATCCCTCTATTTTACGTGTCTATGCAATTAGAGGGATGTACACACCGAATTTCATGATTCTAGCTGTTGTCGTATCATTGGTACCATATTTTACTATTTTTATCCCTCTATCTTTAAAGTACGAATTTAGAAAAAATACTATTATAGTATGTATCTACTCTCTTAGAGGAATGTACACGCCAAATTTCTACCTGTTGTAGTTTGATAGGTACCATTTTTATCCCTTTTTGTCCCATTTCGCCCCCTA
Source organism: Polietes domitor (assembly GCA_947397865.1). Classification (NCBI taxonomy): domain Eukaryota; kingdom Metazoa; phylum Arthropoda; class Insecta; order Diptera; family Muscidae; genus Polietes; species Polietes domitor. Next base: position 86,896,446 of record OX377619.1, on the reverse strand, counting down.
CAAATAAAAATCACTCTATGGTGCCCTTTTATGCTATAAAGGGAATGTGCATTGCAAATATCAACTAAATACAAGCTAATATGTTGAAAAAAAAACAGGCTGAAAACTCTAAATATTAGGGGTATTTTCAGTACTTGTGAGGGAAAATTTTTTCTCTCTGGGACGATTTCGCCCACATTCAATCCCAACCGATCTACAACCGTAAGACACATTTAGGAAAAATTTGAACCTCCTAGCTATCGTGCTTTCAACAGACAGACGGACATGGCTATATCATCTTAGAATTTTACCACGACCCAGAATATATATACTTTATGGGGTCTCCGATGAATGTTTCAAGGTGTTACAAACGGAATGACAAAGTGAATATACCCCCATCCTGGAGGTGGAGGGTATAAAAAAATACATTTAATTTGTAATATGTCTGAATTTAAAATAGAGTACACAAGTTACTAAGTATAGATATTTTAAATCATAAACTAAAAACCATAAACAATTTAAAATGAATTAAATTTTCCGCGGGAACTTTTCATTCCCGATTACCCGTGAAATGGGAAACCCAAAACTCTAGTTTTCTATAAACGGCTAAAGCTAGAATGATGAAATTCGGTGTATACAACTTTACTTAACGCCGTTTTTACTTGTTTTAAATCAAGGACCAAAAATTGAAAAATTATTGAAAAGTAGATACGATAAATGGGGAATAGAAACATAAATGAGAAAAGTAATAAAGTGTCAAAAGGATGAATATAGAGATAGTTGATACTTGCTGTTAATTAAAATTAATTTAGATTTGGCGTCCGCCGATTTTGTTCATGCCTTTAAGTTATGGGCACTCTAATGTAAATGCATACTTCCTGTTTATATAACAACTTCATATGTTTGCTCTATCACTCGCTCACTCTCTCTCTTTCTTTCTTTCTCTTTCTTTCTTCATATTTTCAAGGTTTATCGGAAGCGCTGGCCAAAGGTTTATTGAGCGATGAATACACTACCGGTGCCAGAATTTTGGCACTGAACCTAACCAACGGCTCCGTGCAGTCCTATGTGTGGTGGATTAAGAAGAATCACGATAAAAACGGCGAATTGCAGCGTTTCGAAGAAGATGGCCTGCAAATTGCAAAGAAGCCATCACAGATGTATCCCTGGTAAGTTGGTGTCCATATCGTTATTATTGCTCGTGCTGTTGTTGTTGTCGTTGTTATTGCAACAAATCCCCAAAGTAATTAAGTGTGTAGCTTTATCTGTGAACACACTGTGGACTCTTTGGTTTTCATAGATGTAATTGATGAAGATTTTATTTGGCACAAACATTATTAAACGGCACTAGTTGTAGTTGTTGTTGTCGTCGTTGCCATTTCTCAACGACAAATGTCGCATATACACAGGCAGACAACGCATGTACGTATGTACGTAAGTGTGTGAGTGTTTGTGTGTTCGACCATACCCGTATCTCATAAAATTGTGTTTGTGTCAAAACAGATGTTGCTTTAACGAGAAAACAAAACAAGCTCACACTTCCTCGTACCGTCAGGGCCGGCAGTGAGGGCACAAAGATAGCTGCCAATACTTGGAATTTCTCAAACCCGCAAACAAAAAACTTTTATTTAATTTCCCAAAACCAAATTTAAACGATACATTTTTAAATTTTAATTAAGTTGTATCAAATTGAAAAGAATTTATATATCAGAAGTTTGAAGTTTGTTATGTTAAATAAATATTTTTCAGTAATATTCACAGCCACAGATATTTCAATGATTTCCCCTTCAGTTTCGTGATACGGAGGTTTGGGAAAATGTTAATTCTCGGAAATTGTCTTAACAGCAACTTATTCGTTGACCCAACATCTCCAAATAATATTGTATATCCATGACTTGACATAACTGAGTAACTGCGCGAATGAGTAATATTATGACTTATACGCCACCCTTGTGGTGTAAAAAGAACATAGTTTGTATACACTTTTTCCAAAATTTACAATCGACTCTAACAAAATCAAAAAGGCAACGGAAAGTCCGTAAATATGGTTTGGTGTTTTAGTGGCTCCAAAAAAGTGACCCAGATGAGAAATTCCATGTAAAACCAACGAGAAATTTACAAAGGTCTTCCGATTTCGATGAAATTTGATGAATGTGTTTGGTATTGCAAGATATTGTGTTATACGATTTTTTGAAAATACTGAAAACAGTGGCAACCCAATAACGTTGAAGGTTTGCATAATTTACAATAAGGTGTTTACTTAACCAGTCATAAATTTTGTTCTGTAAAAGATATATTAAAGTTCGAAGCATTTATCATTCAATATATACAGAACCGATAATCACCAGAGTAGTTGTTGCATTGCACTGGGCATTGATAAGGGGGAGTAGCATCCCTTAAAACGTCGTCTGCCCTGCTAGCAACCGAACCAAATAAATGTCACCTGCCTAAGAAAACAAAACCAAATGATCTCAAAGCTGAGTAAGTAGTTACAACAAAAAGATATTAAGAAATTATTTTGCAGCGCAAAAACATCAAACAGATATTAAAAATATTCAGTTTTTAGATATTTTTTAAACAAATATTGAAAATTATTTTTTGATTTTTTTTCAGCAAAGCTATTTGCGTTGTTCTAAACAGTTTGTAAATTTCAGAGTGGGGGTTTCTGCAGTTTCTGAGATGTAGGCAAAACTATAGATAATTTTATTTTTTATTATTTTCTTTTCAAACCGAAATTGTATACTAAATTTGTCATTCTGTTTGTAACACCTTGACATATCGACCTGAGACCCCATAAAATATATATATATTCTTGATAAAATTCTAAGACGATCTAGTCCGTCTGTTGAAAGCACGCGTCTAAGCGAAAGAAGCTAGGAGGTCCAACATTTTCACAAATGCGTCTTATATTCATAGATCGGTTGGGCTTGCAACTGGCCGAAATCTTTTCCCTCACAATGACTTAAATAACCCCTACTATTTACAGTATTTCAGCATATTTTTTGAATATGTTGCTTATATTTAACAAAAAAGTGTTTTTTATTTGTAGGGGGTGAAATGGGATAAAAATGGTACCTATAAAGACGAAATGCAGTGTGTACATTCCTCTAATTGAGTAGATACATGATATACAAGTATTTTTTTTTTCAAATTCGTATTTAACAACGTGGGAAAAAGGGGTTACAAATGGTACCAACCAAATAGCCGCACCTACAATCATGGAATTTGGTTTATACTTTCCTCTAATTCTTACTTTTTGGGGTTAAAATGGAAAAAGTGGATAAACATTTTACCAATCAAATGACCGCAACTAGAGTCATGAAATTCGGAGTATACTTTCCTTTGACTGCGTAGACACAAAAATAAAAAGGTTTTTCCAAATTAGCAATTTCAGGGGTTACAATGGGAACACAGGCATAAAAATGGTACCAACTAAACGGCTACATCTAGAATGATGAAATTCGGTGCGTACATACCTCTAATTGCGTAGACACGTAAAATAAAGAGATTTTTAGAAAGACGTACTTTTAAGGGAGCAAAATGGGAAAAAGGGCATAAAAATGATACCAACCAAATGACCGCTGATTCTACACAAAATAAAAAGATTTTTCCAAATTCGTACTTTTTTACTCTTAAGGCGAAAATTGGTTGAATCACGAAGTTAGGTTATCTTGCACTGTGTATGTGAGAGATAATGGATCTTGAACATTTTTTTACTTTTGAAATTAAAATAGGATGGTATTAAACTGTTTTGAAGATTTTGAAGACGTATTGGTAGCTTTGGTTTGAAATAATAAAAATTTATATTTATTTATATATTTTTTTTAATATTTTCTTAAATATTTTTATTTGTTTTGGTTTGGCTATATTAAAAAATATATTTTCCTGTAATGATACTGTACTTCTACGAAAATAGACAGTCTCTGTGGAATGAAATCCATGGTGGTCTTTAATTTGTCCTTTTTCTCATCTGTATTCTAAATACTCCCTAAATTTCAAATTTCTGCAGTGTCTGAGATATAAATATATAAAATTTTATATACAAATATTAAATGATTGTTTATGCAAGTTTTTATCAAATTAGAGCATTAAAGAGTGGCGCCTGATTTCCGTAGCTTAAAGGGCCCTTGACATTCACGATATGCCCAGTGTTTGGCACGAAACATCATGACACACACACACACACACAAACTATTCCATTGTAATTGAAAAACCTCACGAAACGCCAAATTCTCTTGGGAAACATTGCAACGCTCGATACGACCGACATCCATAAAACACAGACAATAGCTCGCGCAACAACAAAGCACCACTCCGTGCATGTTTGGATAATACTTTGATTCTTTTATGGCGATACCCTCCAGGAGGTTTGTTGTGTTAGTCACAACGTTTACAGTGTCTTCTTTTTTTTGTTCAATAGTCTAATCGGCCAGATACGTATGACAGGGGGAATAATCTCTCAAAAACACCCAGACCAGAAAGAGGTCCTTTAGTAAATTGAAGTGAGTGCAGGCAACGCGAAAGTGAACGAGAACGAAGGAAAATCGTATTATTTAAATCATGCTAATGCCAATTTGGCTGATGTGACAGATTGCGTTTTACAAATTGAGGGGTAGAGTCTCCCGTGTAAATTAAAAACCATATTGTTACTGTGGTGAGGTTTACAGAGTTTGTCGGGATTTAGAAAAGCTGTCATGAGATTGATTTAAAGGAGCCACTGGTATACAAGAATTTGGAAAAGTTATTATGAATTTGTAATATGAATTCAAACACTGGCAATATCTGGCTCCGTTTTCAGACAGCTTTGTAACGATATTTCGGCCAAACACTCGAACTCAACAAGTCAGAAATCGAATCCTACTGAAGACGGTAATAAGCCATGTAATAAATGTCGCAATGCTACATTGTACTTTTTAGGCGCAAAAAGGTTGGCTCATGCCCGAGTTCTCTTTCATGAGAAAATTGGCCTGAATATCTTTGTATACCCTCCACCACAGGATGGGGGTATACTAACTTTGTCATTCCGTTTGTAACACCTTTAAATATCGACCTGAGACCCTATGAAGCATATATATTCTTGGTCTTGCTCGATCATGTCCGCCGGTCTGTTGAAAGCACGCTAGCACCTAAACGAAAGGAGCTAGGACGTCCAAATTTTGCATGAATACGTCTTATAGTTGTAGATCGGTTGGGATGGCAAATGGACGAAATCGGTCCACAGGGTAAAACTTTCTCTCACAAGGACTGAATATACAATTAATATTTAGAGTATTTCATCACGTTTGATATTTGGTATGCGCATTTCCCTTGTAGCAAAAACGTGCACAAAACGTATGGGGTGAAATGGGACAAAAAGGGATAAAAAGGGTACCTATCAAACAACAAGAGCTTGAAACACAATATTCGGTGGGTACATTGGGCTTACTAGCTTAATGTTTGTATGGAATTTATTCGCTTAGCAAGAAAGTAGCTTACTACTCTCTTAGCTACCGAGTACGGTGGTGCCAGATTTTTATCTCTGCTTTATTTAAATAAAACCAAAAGATAAAAATGTTGTCACCATATCAAGTCTCTTAATTTTAACCCGAATGGTGCTAGCGTGGCCATATGGTCACACACAAAAGACGTTCACCAAAGCTTCTGTTGAGGACCACTGATAACATGAAAGTTTTATTTAAAAATTCGAAACAAATAATTACAGCACTATTCGGTTTAAGCGAGTAAGCCCACTCGAACAGGTCTAATATCAAATTAGTACTAGGTAAAACGGGAATAGAGTGATAACAAGAAAAAACGGCGTTTATATACCCTCCACCATGGATTGCATACCACTGAGGCTGTCGATTTTTGCACTAAAGGTAAAAAGTACGAATTTAGAAAAAAAATTATTTGCTTGTCTATGCAGTACATTCACGCCGAATTCCATTTGGTTGGTACCATTTTTATCCCCTTTTTCTTATTCTACTCCATTAAGAGTACGACTTTCTAAAATCTCTTTATTTTACGTGTCTATGCAATGAGAGGGATATACACACCGAATTTCATTATTCTGGCTGTAGTCGTTTAACTGTTACTATTTTTATCCCGCTGTACCCATTGAACCACTTGAAAGTACAAATTTGGAAAAAATCTTTTATTTTTCGTGTCTATGCAGTCAGAGGAATGTATACTCCGAATTTCATGACTATAGCTGCGGTCATTTGGTTGGTACTACTTTTATCCCCTTTTTCCATTTTAACCCCAAAAAGTACGAATTTCCAAAAATCCCTTTAATAATCGTGTCTACGCAATCAGAGGAATGTATATACCGAATTTCAGTCTTCTAGGTCCAGCCATTTGGTTGGTACCATTTTTATCCCTCTATTCACATTTAACCCCTTAAAAGCACGAATTTGGAAAAAATGCTTTTATATTATGTATACACTCAATTAGAGGAATGTACACACCAAATTTCGTGTTTCCAGCTGTTGTCGTTTAATATGTACCATTTTATCCCGTTTTGCCCCATTTCAGCCTACGAAAAAAATCACGTTTTTGTTAAAGGGGGAATGCGCATACCCAATATCAATTAAGTAGAAGCAGACATATTGAAAAAATATGCTTAAATACTCTAAAATATTAGGGGTTAGTATGGGTATTGTTAGTCCTTGTGAGGGGAAAATTTTTCCCTTTGGGACGATTTCGCCCAGTTTCAATCCCAACCGATCTGCGACTATAAGACGCATTTCTAGAAAATTTGGACGTCCTAACTCCTTTCGTTCAGATGCTAGCGTGCTTTCAACAAACGGACGGACGGGCATGGCTAGATCGTCTTAGAATTTTATCACGATTAAGAATATATATATACTTTATAGGGCCGCAGGTCGATATTTCATTCCATCCTGGAGGCGGAGGGTATAAAAATGGTACCAACCAAAAAACTGATTTCGTAGACACGTATATAACTGGATCTTTCGAAATTTGTTATTTTAGGGTGGATAAAGTGGAAAATTGGGATAAAAATTGAACCAACCTAATGGCCGCTGCTAGAGTCATGAAATTCGGAGTATACATTCCTCTGGCTGCAAAACCACGAAAAATAAAAAGTTTTTCAAAATTCGTTCTTTCAAGGGATACAGTGGGAACAGGGGGATAAAAATGGCTTGTTGTTAAATGGCTAGAGTTTCAAAAAATAATTAGCGTAATCATTTCGAAAATCAAAATAAAATAAATAAAAATGTAAAAACTTAAAAAATATAATGCGGCTATACTTTTAATTATTTCATTTAATTTATTTAATTTCCTTCAGAACAAGGTATACAACATTGAAATCGGTTTTGTATTTAAGGAGTTACAGGCGATTGAATGAACGCCGTTTTTGAAAAAATCTTTTTTTTTGTCACTGTTAAATTGGTCATAACTCGTGAAAAAAAAATATTATATAAATATTTTTTATGAAAAGAATACACACACAAACTTTCAAAACAATCCAGCTATCGAGGTCAAAAATCATACCGCTTGACATGGAAAGACTGATATACGTATAGAAAATATTACAATTTCTCAGATTTTTGGAGGAAATTATATTATCAGATTTCCGAAGATAATAGAAATTATAATAATGAGCATTTGAGATGTGTTCTAGATAAGTTTGCCGATTTTTGCCACCCCATATCCATAAACGACTATACACCGAAATTTGTGAAAAATCCCAGATGTAGGGATTTGTTTAAAAGTATGGTACTACTTTTATACATACCCTTAAACACGCACTTCATAAAATTAAATGTTAATCAGCAAAATATATTTTTAATGTTATCATTCGATTGATACCATTTTTATCCCTTTTCGTTCCGTCGTGTTCTCTTGATGGTAATCTTAGCTAAAAGGGAAACGAAATAAATTTCTAAGTACTTTAAACCTCTCAGATTGCCAATCTGTAGCCACAATTATAAAGAAAATAATACTTTTAATCGCCTTTGTAGACAATTTAATAAGTCGTATAAATTATTCTCAATTTCGGATTCACTTCGTTTTATTAAATAATTGGAAATCATAGTTTTTTCCGAGGTTTGTCAAACAAATAGCTCGTCCAATCGATTGTAGGCCTCATACAATGAGTTCGATTTCCTGCTTGTTATCCATGTTATCTGCCTTCTAACTCAAACTTCTGTTACCTGCTTATTTGTACTGTCCACCCCGGATACTAAGTTCCCGTTCTATTAACCCTCAGGTGATAAGGATCGTACCTGTTTTCTTTCCAGTTCCTCGTTCTGTTTCAGCTCCAACTTTAACTCACATTCTCTTGATCGTGTCAGTTCCTGGCTAGATCCCACCTCTCAGCTATTATTCATTTCCATCCTACCCTATAGCATCTCTCTTACTAACCCGCTGAAAATGGAGCACCATATTCATCACTAACTCATTAAGTGATTTTGAACATGATACAACAGATGTCACACTTTGAAGACATGTAGGGTGTGATAAAGTCGCTTTACTTTCGCTTAACACATTTCTTCGTTGTGTTTTGGTTTATTCCCTGTCATTTCCTTTTTATCATTGCATTATTTTTTTGGCAAACTTTGCCTTATGTTTATGGAAGGACATTTAGCTGTTGTTGTTTTTGTTGCCCCTGTCATGTCTACCAGTGTTTTCTTGCATCGTAAACTTTCCGTTTCTGTTCTCCTCAAAGTTCGCAAAGAATTTGCCAACAAATGATGAGTGTTTTTTTAAGTTTCGATATTAAAAAATGCGAGAGAAAAAGGCAAAGAAAAACAAAAGAAAGCTGAAAGTTCTTAATCATTTTAGCATTTCGAAGAGGATGTAAAATACTGGCAAAAACATTGGAGGTCACGGAGGAGGAAGTTATCATCCTCTGGATAATGACTTGGAAACAACTAACACATGGAATAGAAGATGTGAAAGGAATCGTAAATCACTCTTAAACAGATTTCAACCGAGAAGTTGTAACGAGGTTTTTCCTCAGCTAATTCAAGAGGAGGCCAGACTAGTTGTGTAGAGGACAAACAAATCTTATATTTATAAGCTGTTGACTAGAGAGAAACAACTAGTTAACTATAATATGCAGGTCAAGAGATTTCCCATGGAAATCAACACAAATGTTGTTATGAAATATTTGGGACAGAACAGTTCGTTAAACGGACTAAGTCCCAAATCAAAATTACGCTATGTAAAAAGCATGACAAGTGGCTTGTTAATGTGCCCAATCCTAGACAGATGACATGCTTTCGATTTGCTAGACGTACGATTTAAAGTTCAAAGAATCAAAAACACAACAGGAAATAGTGATAAAAATATCGGGGTTTGAAAATTATAGAATAATTCTATTGGATAGGCTTAAAGAAATACCTTGATGAGATTATTTGGAATACGTTATTATTGTGTATTGTCGCAAATGTCGCTAGTTCGAACACGAAAAACTTTCATTTTCCAAATTCTATACAAATGAGGTGACATTAACAATTTTGTAAATTTTCGTTATGAAAATGAACAATCCATTTTAATGAACATCCATTTAGGATGGAGCTGTTTGGAAGGGAACATTTCAAAAATCCTTTTATGTTGCGCGTCTATGCTGTCATTCATCAGACAGCATACCATTTTTATCGATATTAGGTTAGTATAGGTTATATTGAGAAAGGTGTATAAACCTAGCCCAGCAAGTCGGCCAGTTGTGCGCTAAGGGGTAAAGTGGATTAATCCACCTTTTCCCTATTTTAGGAATTCTGTGTCGACCTTAATTTCGACCATCCTGCCTCTATGGTGCTCCGGGTTAGGCAATATTGATCCCGGAAGATGACAGGCTCACGTAAAAGGCGGAGCAATGACAAAACAATGAAAAAAGGTTTTAAGCGCGGCCGGGCCTAATCTTACATATCCTCCACCACGGAGCGCATTCCACAGTATTTCCGGCAGATTAAAGGAATTAGGAAAATTTTGATATTTTTGCACATTACGATATTTCTCTTTCAAACTACATATCGATCATTCCATGTCAAACCGAACATTTTTTTACATCACCATTTCCTATTTCGTTGAAACTTTGTACGATAACTAAACTTTATAAAATATTTGATTGGTTGAAGACGAAAAAAAAACCGATTTTTTTTTTAAATATATGACCAATTGAAAATTGCGATAATCAAGAAAAACGTGCCGAGGTATGAGCTTTGAAAATGGTGTAGTGAGAAAACTCGTGGGAACAATTCAAAGAATGATGGCTTATTTTAAAGGTAATTACAAGTACTTTTCCCAACGTGGCCACTGACTGCTAATGATAACAATTTTGTGTATTTCTGATTTTTCTTCTTCTTTTGTATTTTTTAATATGAAAACACCAACCTAAAAATTCAGATAAAATATAAGCATATTCCCTGATCGATTCTAAACAAATCCTAAAAATTTCAGCTTGGAGATACAAGAGATTGTATTTTTAAAAAAGCATTTACTAAATGTAGTCGCCCGCAAAAAATATTTTCTGAACGATTTTTCATAAAATAACATACACACACGTAGTTTCTGTATGCTTAGCTACCCAGCGGCGGAAATTGTGACTTGGAAGGCCTCATATATGGCCTGTCTACAGCTCCCGGAGGCCTTCCAACGACGTTCCATCTTCCTTTCCTTTTAACATTGAGTGAGATTGGGAGGTAAGACCTTCGCTTCCTACAGGAAGGCCTTCTAGCAGGCCTTCCTAGATAAGGCATGTCAGAAAAAACAGGCCTTCCAGAATATCTCGAAAAGAAGATCTAATGAAAACCTTTGAGGCACAGGCCTGCTATAAGGCCTTAATGAAGAAGGCAGACATTATGTCCGAAAAAATCAGGCCTTCATGGCTTAAAATGAAGGCCTGTTTAAGGTCTGAAGCCACAGGCACATTAGAAGGCCTTCCAAAATGAATACATAATGCATGGCAGAAAAAAACAGGCCTGTTAAGCCATTCTATAGCTTAAAAGAAGGCCTGTTAAAGGATTTCGAAGCTGTTACGCAACACAGTTGAAAAAGCTAAAAATTATAACAATTAAGCTTCTTTTAAAAATATTTATTTTTTATTTTGATTATTCTTTAGTATAATATAAATAATATAAATAATATAAAGTAAAATAAAATAATTCAGTTCAATGAATACTAAAATAAAATAATAAAGACTCCAGAAGTAGAAACTGCAACCGAACGACTACACTGACGACAACATACACTGAATTTAATTCTTACTTATAGCCTTTTCACACTGCATGCGAAATCAATCGATTTCAGCGTGAAATGACAAGGTCGATTTACAAATATCAAATTTGTATGGAATCTCACATTTGTAAATCGAATTTAAGCTAAAATCGATTGATTTTCTATGTCGTGTGAGAGGGCTATTGGGACTTTTTCAGATTTGGTTGGGCACAGCGCAAAAGATTTGTGGCAATCCTGCTTCTACGTTCGAGTTTTTATAACGGGATAATTTTTTGCAGCACACAGACGATATATCAAAACATGATACACCTTCTACAGACTTTAGAATGTCTGTAGAAGGTGTATCAGTAGAAGCGAAGTGGAATGACTACACATGGGGAAAGTGTAGTCATTCTATTAGCAAGGCTTGTAACAGGCCTTAAAAGAAGGGAAGATAAATGTGAGAGAGAAACTGGAAACGCCTTCCCCTTGCTTTGCATTTGCAAGGCCTTCAATAGACCTTCTAAAATAAGCGAAGAGGAACGAGATAAAAATCCATACGCCTTCTTTTTAGAGGACATATAACAGGCCATCTTAAAAGAAGTGAAGAGGAACGAGAGGGAGAAAAAGGAAACCCATTCATCTTGCTTTCCATTTGCAAGGCCTTCAATAGACCTTCTAAAAGGAAGCGAAGACGAACGAGACAAAAATCTATACGCCTTTTTTCTTTTTCTTTTTTCTCTAAGTTCGCGGAATTGCTACCGAAATACTGTATTCCACCGGGAGTTACAGTAACCCATTCCGTTTGTGTGTGCTGTATACACCAAAACGTAAAACTTATGATTGACGGGTCATCTCTTTCAAGACTAACATCTAATAACATCCACATAATTTTTGTTCACGCCAGTGTTTTTATTTCTTCAAGACATCAATAAAACTAAAACATGCGGGCGACTACATTTAGTAAATGCTTTTTTAAAAAACAACCTGTTGTTTCTCCAAGCTGAAATTTTCAGGGTTTGTTTAGAATCGATCAGGGAATATGCCTATATTTTATCTGAATTTTTAGGATGATGTTTTCATAGTGAAAAATACAAAAGAAGAAGAAAAATCAGAAATACACAAAATTGTTGTCAGTAGCAGTCAATGGTCAAGAACGCCGGCGAAAAGTACTTGTAATTATCTTTAAAATAAGCCATCATTCTATGAATTGTGCCCACGCGTTTTCTCACTACAACATTTTCAATGCTCATACCTCGGCACGTTTTTCTTGATTTTCAATTGGTCATATATTTTGGAAAAAAAAAATTCTGTTTCTTTTCGTCTTCTACGAAATGGTGATGTAAAAAAGTGTTCGGTTTGACATGGAATGATCTATATAAGGCATACTTATGTGCACTATTTTTAATAAATTGTGATGCTTCATTATTCTTTCATTCCCTCAGACAGATTTCCTCCAGCTGCTTTATTACTTTTTTCTTTTTGAAGTACGAATTTTCTAAAATCCTATCTTTTATGCGTCTACGCAGTCAGCCGAGTGTAAGCACTAAATTTCACGATTCTAGCTACAGCCGCTAGATTGGTACCCCATTTGATCCTAAAGGTACGAATGTCGAAAAATATCTTTAGTTTCCTCGTCTACACAGTCATAGCCAACACCGAATTTCACTATTCTAAAAGTAGCCGCTGGCTGGTAACATTTTTATCCCCGTTCGTCTCATTTTCCGCCTAAAAGTACAAATCTAGAAAAACTTCATGATTTAATTTTCAGTGGTTTAGTTGGTACCACTTTTATCCATCTTTTCCAGTTGTATCCCAAAAAAGTAAAAATTTCGAAAAATCCCTCTACACAATTATTGGGTTGTACACACCAAATTTCATGTTTTTAGCTGTTGTCGTATCATAGGTACCATTTTTATTATGCTTTTTGGTGCTTTCCCGCTACGAGAGGAATATATGCAACAAATTTCAAATGCATATAAAGCAGAAATTTTCAAAAAAAATGGTATAAATATTAGAGGGTATTTTCAGCCTCTGGACCGATTTCGCCCAATTTCAATCCCAACCGATCTGCAACCATAAGACACATTTACGAAAAATGCGCCCTCATGGGTAAGTGACCTGTGAGAAGTCCAATCGTGCTGTTGAGTTGGGTTTTACTCAACCTCATCAACCTTTTACTTTCACTCTCATTGGGTCAGCCCAATAAGACTTTGTCCTGTGGGCTGAAGCTGTCCATTTCTCGTCGCCTGTAAAGGTTTGGCGCCTTCCATGTTGACTGATTCGAGGCCTGATCCTCCTCAACCCTCTCATTGCCTTCGATCATACAGTGTCCTAGCACCCATACGATCTCTTGTGGTGGAAAATTTATTTATTTCCTCTTACATTATTCCTCACCGTGGGTTTATTGATCGCTTTAACCTCTGCCTGAAAGGCAGTGTTATGGTCCGGAAGGCGGTATGATTTTTCTAAGGAGAAGTACTCTATATATATTCTTAGACCTGTTCTACCCCATTTAAGATCCATTTATGTAGCAGTATGTCCAGAGGTTATCTCTACCCAGGGTACCCTTCACCCAAGAATCTCTGGACGGATTCTTTGTACAGGGTGGCGCAGAATGAGCTATATGGTTTATAACTTTTTTATTTATGCGATTATTATATTTTTTTAATACAGAATTTTTTAATCCAGTAAATGATGTCTATTTTCTGCTTCGCATATACGAGCTCTTTTTAGCATATTTTCCATAACAGAGATTGAGACACCACTTTCATTTCCAAAAAAATATGGGCCAATTATCCTTTCGGAGGATACACCGCACCAAGCAGTACAGTGGGGGCGATTGTCGCTGATGAATTGATGTGGGATTTTCCTGCAGTTTTGCTTGTTGACATACCCATTTAATATTAATCATAGCTCAAAAATAATCATAGCTTCACCGTTGTGACTGTTGGTTTGAAAATGATTCATAATTAATTCCCCAAGTCTCCTTCACAAAATGCTGAAAAAAAAGAATAATAATTAAAAAATAAATAATTCAAACCATATAGCTCATTCTGCGTCGCCCTTTATTATAGTTCTTGTAATGTATTCTTTCTGGGATTCTGTCGGTTATATTCCGACAAATCCTTTAGTTTGTCCACTATTATTGATTATTCGATCTGAAATCGGAGCCTGTAAGCGTTTGTTCGAGATACCGCCTTATACTTGACCTATATCTCTATTGGGAGCAGTGACAGTATTGTTTCCATTGCCTCGTTAATGTTGAACGTTTGGGAGTATTTGTGCGTTGCACTTCAATTCCGTCGATGCCCACCAGACTACATAAGTATAAGTTATAATAGGTCAGATTACGCTTGTGTGTAGCCTGTGTGCCATCTTTGAACTCAGGACCCATTTTGACCTAATGTCCCATCTGCAGCAAGTTCCAGCATCTGTAGGCCTCCTCAGCCCTGCTAGTCCATCATTTTTGTTTTCGACCCAGGATCACTCCCAGCTATTTAACATTCTCAGTAATTTTAATTGTCTTCCCCAGGAATATTGCATCGTTGCAAAGGCCGATCTTTATTTCTTGTGAATAAACAGATTTCGTGATTTCCGGGTCTTTTGCTGAAAACGTTCTCATTGAAGCCTGTTAACATATTCTCCCTCTCTTTATCTATATCGCTGCAGGTTCGCCGACGAAAGCTCCTCACCGACCTTACGCTCACCGAAATTCGCACCCAGCCCACCGAATATTTACTACAAAGGCTGGTGGACATACCCGTATTTCTCATGTTCGCTCAGCAAATGGATACTGTCGTACAGCATCGCCATACCACCGAACGGAAGACATGGTCTGCGCGGTTTCGTGAGCATCGACATCGACGTTACCGGTTTGCGTGTCAATCAATGCGAAGCACCGGTGGCGTATCGATTCAGTTATCAGCAGTTACAGACGCGCCGCCTGCACTTGGTCGATACGAGCGCACAATCGACGGAATTCATTAACGACATCCAGGCATTCCATAAGTCGCATAAGTGCCATCGTGACACAATGGTGGTAAGTTTACGTTTTGGTGGCCATTCCTTTTTTGTTTGCTACAATAACAGGCGGAAAAGCAACGATGGTGATTTGGTTGGCTGTCCACAGTGGGCGATTTTGAAGAAAGAAAAAAAAAACAGAAACCAAATTGGGGCAAACTTGAACTAGTTCCGTCTGTAAGAACCGAATGGTGTTGATAATCTGACAGGAAATATTTCGTTGTATTAACGAAACTTGTCGTTAAAAGCGAGAGGGTTTCGTTGATACTTCGAAGTTTCGTTGAACAAATGTTGTGCATGATTCGATGTATCATCAAAGTTGCTATCAAAGGTAAACCAACGAAACCGTTTCGTTAATTCTACAGCTACAAAGTAAAAACTACAAAATTCAATAACTTTTGTTCTGGAAAATATTTTTGAGTTCTGTGAAAAATTTTAATTAGACTAAGACCCAATCGAACGATCTTAGAAATTAGTCCATAGTTATCTCTTTTCGCATTTTTCGATTTAAAAGAAAATCAAAATTTTTATCTTTTTTTTGTTTTTATGTTATTGAGTGCAAAATCGCTTAAAATGAAAGAAAAACAGTTCGACAACATCCAAAAAATGAAATAAAATATAAAAATTTTAAATTTCTTTTAAACCGAAAAATATATTCGATAATCAGATTGGGTTCTAGTCTAATTTCAATTTTTTGCAGATATTGAATTTTGTATCGCTTCTATTTTCTTTTAAACCGAAAAATACGAAAAATCATTTTTTGAATAATTTCCGACTGCCCGATTTCCAATAACTGTTTTTTGAACATACACATAACCAACAGTTTTTCGTGAAAATAATTTTAATAAAAATAATTTTTGTTTCAAACGCCAAATTTCTAATCGGAATAAGTTTAATACATTGTGAGATTTTGTGTGTAAATGTACGGAAATTTTTATTTGTAATTGTTCTCGTTTGTTTTCTTTCGGTTTGGCTGCCCACTTCTTGATAATTTTCCCACAAATCGTCCCACTGTGCTGTCGCAGCAACTATATCAGCTACGATGAGTGGCGCGCACTATTTAATGATGTTGAAAATGTCAATAGTATGCATGAATGAACATGATGGTGTAAAACATTTTAAAATTGTTATTTGCCTTTCTTTGTTCTCTTTATTGTATTTCTTTTTCATCTCACGTTTCCGTTTCCGCTTTTTTATTGTTGGTTGTTCCGGAACAAAAACAAAAAAAAACAACAACAAACATTTAGTGTGATTATCGCTTACCCACCTCGGAATCACCGACAATAACAACAAGTAAAATTTTGGCAACACCAAACACTTGGTCACGTGGTGCCTACCAATGTCTGTGCAAGCGCGGCTATTATTCCATCAGACATCCAGATGGTTTTAATGGCACCATTATGGAAATTGCTTGGAAAGAACACCAGGATAATATCAGCAATTACTACTCCGAAGTGTTCACTTGCCTGCAGTGTGCTCCGGGCTGTGAATCGTGCACAGGACCCGAACCGTGTTTGGCCGATTACAATTGGCCCTTCAGGTAAGTTCTCACCGAGAGGTTGTTGTTGTTGTTAACGAGGATATCGACATTGATGTGGATATTGTGTGTGTGTGATACCTGCGTATGTTTGTGTGTTTCAGAATATCTTTGCTAACCATTTCGGTGGCTTGTGCCGTGGGCTGTTGCATTCTGGCCGGCTATCTATTCCATCATCGCAAGTTGAAAGTTTTCAAAGTGGCCAGTCCAATATTCTTGCTAATCACGCTCATCGGATGTGCCATAATGTACTTGGAGGTAAGTTGGAATTTATATTGGAAATTTTTACAATATTTGTTAACAGTTGATGCTGTGGAGCAGGTCAAATTGGGATGAAATGAATTTTCTTCCATAGTTTGAAGTTTGAGAAATTACCATTCACGCAGTTGGTGTACGTTGAAATTTAAACTGTTTCTATTACAAGACCTTCAGCATTAAAAAACATCTTCAGGGGAGGCTTTATGTGTGTTACGGTAAAAAGTAAAACTCGTTTAAAGTTTGAGACGGTTGCCTGTATGAAATCCAATACGAACGGATTCCTCTTGCACATCCGTTACTAATATATATATATAAATATTTGCAGTTTTGTTTCGTCGATCTATATCTTTTCATAGATTTGTTGTTCCTTACCTGACATGTATTTATTTACACAAATCTGATTCAGAGACATGATCAAATATGAGTACTATGGCTAATCGAAAATTGTGCTAAAATAAAGTGGCAATTGTAGGAGTTTGCCGAAAAATGCTGACGAGATATTAATTCCACCATAAACTACACACTCAGACGGACACTTTCACATTTACACTTTCAGTTGAGTCATACATATAACTTTTGGCCCACGACATTTATAGGTTATGCTCACTACGAATTACACAATTATAACACTTAAGAAAACTGGCAAGACTACACTAATCTCAAACTGTTAAATATAATTATTCAACTACTTACGCCGGCCTTCCATTTCAACAATATAGTCACTTCATTATTTTCTTTTTACGCCTTAATTTTAAGTATTTTGTATAACTTCTTTAGACCCGAATTAATCCCAATTGTTTCAACGGCAAACTTTAAATGCCTCTCAGGCTTGCGGCGTTGCCACCTAAATTTCTCCAATACATTTTCTTGATAGCTAGAGTGTTGCCATTAAGAAAATATATACACATTTAACCATTTCCAATTTAAATTTTTAGAATTTATGCCAAAAAATATGGATTTGGGACCATAGTGCAACCGATTGTTTTTGTATTAAGAACCAATGTCGCTTGTAACATGTATGTAGCCAGTCGCAAAAATCGCTGCAATTGATGAAAAATCCAAAATTCGCGTTTGCAATTGTTTATATTTAAACTTTCTCTGTTCAGGATTCTGAAATTTTTCTGACACATATATTCCCCATGAAGTCAGCAATCATATGCCATAAAAATATTTTGGTATTCTCAATATGATAAAAAATTACGCGGGTTTTTCCAAAGATAGTTTGGCATCAAAAACTCATTTTCGAGAAAATGGATCATAGCCACTTATGAATATAAGCCCTCGATATACTTTATAGAGTCTCCGGTCGATAGTTCAGGGTGTTACAAATGGAATGACAAACTTGGTATTCCCCCTGTATAAAAATCATATTTTTTTAATTTTTCTGTGGACACACTATTTTATTCTAAAAGTTCGAATATTATATACTTTCCACGTAGTTGATCCTGCAGTATTACCGGCAGATTAGAGACTGTCGACTCTATGTAGTTTTTTATGCAAATTGCCATATTTGTTTAGTATTACAAAGTATTGTTCTCTCTAGGGCGTATCGATTCCAACAAAATTGTTTCTGTTTGCTTTGAAATAGCAAAAAAACTTGGCATGTGCCTACACAACTGTGTACTGTCCAAAAACGAAAAAACCTTAAATTGTATGTATGTTTTTTACTTGGATTATAAGCTGTTGTGCCAAATTTAAAGAAAATCGTGTACAATATGTCGTTTCTAGAGCAGAAAATTTCAAATCGGGAGCGACATTTGTATGGGAGCTATATCTAAATCTGAACCGATCTTACCCAATTTTTGCATAGGTGTTTCTAGTTGGATTATAAGATGTTGTGCCAAATTTAAAGAAAAACGGATACAATATGTGGTTTCTAGAGCGGAAAATGTCAAATCGGGAGCGACATTTGTATGGGGGCTATATCTAAATCTGAACCGATCTTACCTAATTTCTGCATATGTGTTTCTAGTTGGATTATAAGATGTTGTGCCAAATTTATAGAAAATCGAGTATAATATGTGGTTTCAAGAGCGGAAAATGTCAAATCGGGAGCGACATTTGTATGGGGGCTATATCTAAATCTGAACCGATCTTGCCCACTTTCTGCATAGGTGTTTCTAGTTGGATTATAAGATGTTGTGCCAAATTTAAAGAAAATCGGGTACAATATGTGGTTTCAAGAGCGGAAAATGTCAAATCGGGAGCGACATTTGTATGGGGCTATATCTAAATCTGAACCGATCTTACCTAATTTCTGCATATGTGTTTCTAGTTGGATTATAAGATGTTGTGCCAAATTTAAAGAAAATCGGGTACAATATGTCGTTTCTAGAGCGCAAAATGTCAAATCGGGAGCGACATTTGTATGGGGGCTATATCTAAATCTGAACCGATCTTATCCAATTTTTGCATAGGTGTCTCTAGTTGGATTATAAGATGTTGTGCCAAATTTAAAGAAAATTGGGTACAATATGTGGTTTCTAGAGCGGAAAATGTCAAATCGGGAGCGACATTTGTATGGGGGCTATATCTAAATCTGAACCGATTTGCTCCAAATTAAATAGCGTTCGTCCTTGATCCACAAAGCTTACTTGTGCCAATTTTTGTTAAGATCGGACTATAATTGCGACCTGTAGTTTGATTACAACAATAGATGGACAGACAGACGGACAGGCGTACATTGCTAAATCGACTCAGAAAGTGATTCTAAGACGATCGGTATACTTAACAATGGGTCTATCCCGCTTCCTTTTGGGTGTTACAAACAAATGCACAAAGCCATAATACTCTCTCATAAAATTGGACTTTTTCATCTTTTACCCTAAAACAAGTACTTAACGTTTCTTCACTAACATTTTCGAAAATTTCGAAAGCTCAACATAAAGCGTCTACATAGCCGACGTTCACACCGAATTAGCTTTTACATAGCCACATTCTGACCCAAAATGTATGTACGAATCGAAGAAGAATGTACACACCGAATTTCATGCTTTCAGCTGTTGGTTGGTAGTATTTTTACACCTGTTTTCCCATTTTATCCATTGGAAGTACAAATTTGGAAAAATTCCTATATTTTACGTGCCTCCGTAATTAGAGGGATACACTCCAAATTTCAAGTCTTTAGCTGTTGTAATTTGAATCGTACATTTTGGTGCACATTCAAACAATGAAAATAAAAGACTGAAACATACAAGATTTTAAATAGTTTAAATACTATGGGTTTTTTTCAGTCGTTGTTATGGAAACCTATTCCCTATGGACCGATTTTGGCGCCATAATAAAGCTAAGAAAACACAATTTTTATTGCTTCATTATTATAATATTAATAGTACTCTAATATATATAAATAAAAAAACTTCAAGTGTAATCGAAAAGTGATCATTAGGCAGCAATCTTCAAAAATGTACCCTAAATATTATTAATTAGAAACAATTCCCCTCAAATCTGATTTACCCATTTACAATTTCTTGATTCCAGCTACAGCCAAAATGCCTGTACCGTTTTGATAGGAAAAGTTCTAATATTGAAGATTCAATATGTTTCAGAGTGGAATATTCACACCTAATTTCATGATTTTAGCTACAGTCGTTTGCTTGGTACCAGTTTCGCATCTTTTTTCCATTTTGGCCCTAAAAGTACGAATTTATTGCAAATACTGAGTATCATAATTCTAGCTTTAGTCGCTTAGTCGGGGCCAAATTTAATCCCATTTATATCCTGTAGATACGAATATCGACAAATCTCTTTATTGGTAACATTTTTATCCCCATTCGCCACATTTTGCGCCCTACAAATTTCGAAAATCCTTTTTGTTTCGCATCTTCATGATTTCAACTTCAGCGATTTGGTTGGATCGATTTTTATCCCTCTTTTCCAACTATATCCCTTAAAAGTGTGAATTTCGAAAAATCCCTTTGTTTTATGTATCTACGCAATACGAGAGATGTACATTTCGAATTTCATGATTCTAGCTGTTGTCGTATTATTGATACCATTTTTATCCCTTTTGTCTTGTTTCGCCTGCTAAATCTTTTATTTACTTTTTTGTGCTTTAAAGCTACAAGAGGAATATACGCTACAAATTTCAAATGCATATATGCAGAAATTAAAAGAAAAAAACTTATATAGTCTAAATATTAGGGGGTATTTTCAGGAAAAATTCCCTCTGGGCCGATTTCGTCCACTTTAAATCCCAACCGATCTGCAACCATAAGTCACATTTAACGAAAATTTGAACATCCTAGTTCACTTCGTTCGGCGACCAGCGTGCTTTCGACAGACAGACGAACATGGCTAGATCGTCTTAGAGTTTTACCATGACCCGGAATATATACATATACTTTATGGAATCTCCGATGAATATTTCAAGGTGTTACAAACGGAATGACAAAATGAATATACCCCCTTGGGTGAAGGGTATACAAATCGAATTTAAGAAAATATAATTTTTTGGCTCAAATCATACCCAACAAGCAAAGTAATACGAAAACGATTCGAAATCGTATCGCCTAGAAGAAAAATAATATTGCGGCAACGATCATATTCGTATTGCGGAAGTTACCTCACATAGAGAAGTTTGTGCGGCCAGGGCGCCAAGGCAATACGAAAGCAATACATCCGGATGATGAATCGGCGATATTGCCAGATTATCACCCGGAAGAAATCTGGATGATATCGCCATAATATCACCTGGAAGATAAAAACGGGATATCGCCAGATAACCACCTAGAAGACAAAAATGCAATTTTCTATATGTTTCATATTTCAAAATTAATAATTACAAGAAGTGGTGTATAAAGACAAACAACAAAGAGTTACAAATTAAATAGATGGACAATAGTGAAATATAATACAAATAGTACGCTTATAACCACTGCTGTTTTCGCCTTATGTTCTTTGTTATTTCGGCCTTTTGCACGTAAAAAATGTTTATGGTTAATCAAATGGACTTGGGTTTAGGAAAGAACGAAAACATATACCTGAAAATGAAATGCATATGTACAATCTATTTTAATAAAATTCCTTTAATTGCATAAATGATGTTATAATTTTGAATCGATAGCTTCTCCTTGGTTCCCATCAAAGTAAATTGATTTGAGAACATGTCTTATCAAAACTGCATGTTGCTCCTCCAATTCGTTTTGAAAACATTGTCTCTATGAAATGCAAAAAATGTGATTGTCTGATAAAATATACCCAAAAATGTTTAGCAATAATCAACAAGATGGATTTTCATTTATTTAGAACTTCAACTTGCAGCTTTCCGTTTACTTATACCTTGCTAGTTCATTTTGCAATGCACCAATAAAATGTGAAAAGATACACAAATTTCCAAAAAACAGAGATTTTCTTTTATTATTTCCGAAATATACATACGAAATATGACAACAAAATCAATATTGCCAATATTTCCTCAAAATGATACGAGGGTGATATGAAAAAAAAATATTTTGATGAATTTCTTCAAAATGATAATTGGAAGATATTGTCGCAATATCTTCTTGCTGATATATCACCCAAATGTGTGTAGGGTATTTTAAATAATACACATGAACTTCGTATTTTGTTGAAAATCGAAAACGAACGATTTAAATAATTTATAGATTTTATTTGATAAACCTTTGCAAGACGAAAATAAAACTTTAGTTCCCTATTCAAGGGGTAAAACGAAACAAAAGTTTGGATATCTTCATAGAAAAGCTGCTTGCCGATACCACGGTCTCTCCAAACGCTCTCTAAAAGATTGACCTTCTTAAACAAATGGACACCGAACCATTCCTAACGGCGCCTTAAGGTGTACTGACTGACCTCTTATGCGATTAAGACATTAATCGAAATCAACTCGTTCCGGGAAGAGGTGATTTACTATTCCAACACTTGCACACATCGTAGAACACACGCCATTTCTATTGAAACAAGTGGTACGAATAGGTATGATGAACTACCCTCATGGTGTTGAAAATCGAACGCCTACCGAGCTAATCAAACAAATTACTTTCAGTTCACTTCCCTGTCTTACGATACCATCTTGTGTCCATTACAAACATGAATAATGACCCCCACCACAACAAACTTACTTGTAGTCTTTAGCTGATTGTGGTGGCCATAGGATCGCAATTGATTGTAGGCACATGAAGAGAACGCACCACCACAAATATGGCGTTATGACCGTAATTTGCCCATTTCCATGGGGTAATTTATTCATGAGGGAAAAAGTCCAGTCCAGTCCTGTCCATCACTCGTTGTTATTCCTAGCTGTTGGCATTGTTGTTGTTGTTCTTACAACCTAATACACACATATTTTTTAAATTATTAATTTCGAGTCAACAAGTAAATTCCATTAGCCACACACAAATCTTGTCACCAAACCAAACCAACCCACCAACCCTACCACTCCGGCCTTCCCTTGCTCGTTTGTTAACAAAATTTTGTCATTGTCAAATTTAATAAAAAAATCTCTTCTCAACATTGCCAACGTTTACTGGGATGTAAGTGTGGGGATTTAGGAGACACTCGTACATATTGTCATATCTCTCTATAAACATTCACTTAAGTGGAGCGGCGAAAAAACATGCCCCTTTATTCATATCCTGTGTGCCCCTTGGCGGATGTTTGTGTTAATTTTGTTCTTGCCACAAACAGTGTGTTCTACGGGAATAGTGACAGACTTTGAATGTGGCAACAAATACATACATACAAATTTATATATTTGCTGCTGTATTCGAAAAGTATTAAATATTGCTGGTATCACGAAATGATGATCAGTAAAAAATAAATAAAAACGCTTTTGTAGCTGACGATGTAATGAAATGGGATTAAGCCAATTAATAGTACAATATCATTCGCGTTAAAATATTACAGTAATGAGACATGTTAACAAGGATGAAATAAAACCATGTTTATACACTCATCGTCGCACAGATTCAATTATCAATAACAATTCAATATCTTTTAATTTAGTAGCCATTTTTGAGTTTTGCATTAAATAGAACGGGTATATTTTAGAAATTATTGGTATTATTATTTTCGATTAAGAAGAAAAATTCTTATTTTTGACAAATTGTTGCATATTAATTAATATATTTAAAAATATGTTTAGAAAGATTTAAGGTTTCCCCCTTTTTCAGATTTGTTTTCGATTTTCGTCTTAATTGTATCTCTTAATACAGTTGATGGAAATCATACAGAATTCTGTTTTCAACATACATAATTTAAATATCTATTTCTATTTCTTTATCCCGGCCGATTTTGACAATTATTGTGTTCGGGTAAGACCACCATATTTTATTCAAGGGCGACATTGATTCTGACTACATACCCAGTAAAAAAGAGGTGTTGATTTGAAGCCACATATTAATTTTATTTGGTCTTTTATTTTTTTTTACATCAAAGCGAGAATATGATGTCATGTAAATGGCCGCCGCCACAGTTGATTGTCATTTGAGCCCTTTTTATGGCATTTTCCATTACTTTGGCCAAAACTTCCGGCGATAGGTCCTCACATTCTTGACGGATATTGTCTTTAAGAGCTGCAAGAGTCTGAGGCTTGTTGACATAAACCCGCGACTTCAAAAAGCAGTCTGGAGCGGTCAAATCAGGCGATCTTGCTGGCCAGTGCAAATCGCCAAAACGGGAGATTAGGCGCCCGGGAAATGCATCCTTCAGCATATCGGTTGTGGCACGTGCAGTGTGTGCCGTTACACCGTCCTGTAGGAACCACATGTTTTCCAATCCCAATTCAACAAGTTGCGGCAAAAAGAACTCGTTGATCATTGCTCTGTAGCGCTCACCATTCACAGTAACCGTTTGGCCCGCGACGTCTTCGAAGAAAAAAGGTCCGATGACTCCTTCAGCGAAAACAGCACACCATACAGTGACTTTGAGGGTGTAATGGCTCTTCGTGGGTTACACGCGGATTTTCAGAGCCCCAGAAGCGTAAATTTTGCTTATTTACGTACCCGCTAAGATGGAAATGGGCCTCATCATTATTTTTGATGAAAAATCATCTTCCTGTTGGTGGTGATTAAGGATGGCTTGAGCGTATGTTAGACGCGATTGGCGGTCAGCAGCTAACAGCTGATGCACCGTCTGGACTTTGTACGGAAACATCTTCAAATCTTGTACCAAAATTCGCTGTAAAGACCGTCGACTGATACCCATTTGCGTGGCACGTCGTCTGGTCGATGTCGACGGCGCTTCCATGACATCCTCGGCTACAGCAGCAATATTCTCTGCAGAACGGCTATCCGGGGTCTGCCACGCCTGGCAGCATCTCGTCTTGTGCCAGTCTCTTCGAGGCGAGCCGCTAAACGTCGCAGTGTTTCACCAGTAGGCGTTGGACGGCTAGGAAATCTGCGACGAAATTCACGTTGTGCCAAAGTCACCGACCGATTATTGGTCAAATAAATAGTCACCAATATTCCGCGTTCTGGAGCAGTGTAGCGTAACATTGTATTAACGTGTATTTCGCATGTGTTTACTACACAAATGTCAAAACAGAACTGACATTAGGGACAATCGCAAAATTTATAGCATTTTCTGATAGGAGGATTACTTTTGCGCCACCTTGTATATATATTTTGGGTCGTGGTAAAATTCTAAGACGATGTAGCCATGTCCGTCTGTCCGAAAGCAAGCTAGCTGCTGAAACAAATGATTTAAGAGGTTAAAATTGTCTGTAAATGTGTCTTATGGTTGCAGATTTAGCGGCTGTAATGGGACAAAAAGGGATGCAAATGGTACCAATGATATGACAATAGCTAGTAATATGAAATTCGGTGTGTACATCCCTATAATCGCGTAGGGATTTTCGGAATTTGTACTTTTCATCGATACAATTGGAAAAGGGGGATAAAAATAGTACCAACAAACCGCTGAAGTTAAATCATGAAATTCGGTGTATACATTCATCCGACTGTGTAGTCGTAAAATATAAAGAAATTTTTCAAAATTTGGGGCGAAAGGAGATAAAAATAGTACCAACCAGACAACTGCAGATAGAGTGCTTAGACGCGAAAAATAAATATACAATATTTCAATATTCGTACCATCAGGATCTAAATGGGATTAAATTTGACAACAATCAAACGGATGTAGCTTAAATATTGAAATTAGGTATATATATATGGATCTTCAGTATTAGAACTTGAGAGAAATTGTTTCTAACTAATAATATTTAGGGCACAAATTTGAAGATTGCTGCCTAATTTTCTCTTTTTGATCCAACTTGAAGTTTTATATTTATATTTAGTAGAGGTCTATTAATATTATAATAATGAAGAATCACAATTTTCCTAATACGCTATCAGAAAAATAGCATTCCTAAATTTGAGCAAAATCCATACTCCAATTTAGTTCAACAATTTTACTCCAGTTTAGTATAAATGTCCTTATTTCAAAACCATAATAAATAGTTGATTTACTAGAAATATGGTAGTAAATTTACTTAAAAACATTGCATTGGATCTAATAAAAAATTCTTATAATTGAGCAAATTCACACTTGTGTGGAAAAAAATTTCCAAGGTTTTAAGTAAGGAAACTATTAAGAAATTTTTTGTATGGAAAAAATCCATTTAGGTGATTTTAACTAAATAATGTGCTTTCTCCGAGTCCTTCATACATTAAAGTATTAACGATCTTATAAAAAATCACTTTAAATTATTTAGAAAATTCTTGAATATTAATCTAAGAAGCAATTCTCGTTCGCTTGCAGAGATTTAGTTCTTGAATACTTCAAGTATTATTCTAATCAACCACTGCGAAGGCGCCTATCTTGCCTTCGCAGCAATCATGGAGTAATAGCACAACTCTTTATGGCAAACGTGTCATGAAACTTTTGAGAAATATTTCATGTAGTCATTATTTGTACTAGGTTTGCATACTCTGAAGCAAAATCATTTTAGTTAAATTGAACTTATTTTAAGTTCACTTTTTTCCTTGCATCAAGTAAAATTTTCCTCAGTTTAATTAAAAATGTACTTGTTTAAAAGAAAAATTAGTAAATCTGTCCTCAGTTTAAGTAAATATTTACTTGATTTGAGTAAAAATTTACTTAGATTTAGGAAAATTTCAGTAACATTTTACTTAGATTTAGTAAAAATATACTTAGTTTTAGGAAAATTTTATTTAAATTTAGTAAAAATTTACTTGGTTTGAGGAAAAGTTTATTAAATTTTCAGTAAAAACGTACTTGGTTTGAGGAAACACTTACAACAATATTCCTCAGTTTGAGTAAATGTTTACTTAGTTTGAGGAAAATTTAACTAGAACCAAGTTCAAATCTTGCACTAAATCCAGGGGAAAGTTTGAAATTGATATGAGGAAATATTGCTTTAGCCCTATACAAAGTTCAATTTCACTAAACTTTAGTTAACTTTAACTCATTATATGGTTCACTTTTTATACCCTACACCACTTCGTGGACTAGGGTATTATAAGTTAGTTTCGAGCCAAATGTTTTCAACACCAAGAAATAATCGAGCTAGACCGACCTTTAAGTATACCGATCGGCTTAGAATCACCAGCTGAGTCGATTTAACAATGTCTGTCTGTCCGTCCGTCTGCTGTCCATCTAAGCTTGTTCGCACTCTACAGGTCGCAATTGTTGTCTGATTGTCATGAAACTTGGCAGATTTTTTTTTCTGGCCAAGGACCATCGGCATTGAATTTGGAGAAAATCGGTTCAGATTTAGATATAGCCCCCATACAAATGTCGCCCCTATTTCACTTTTTCCCCTTTAGAAATCACATATTGTATCCGATTTTCTTTCAAATTGACACAACATCATATAATCTAACTAGAAACACCTATGCAGAAAGTGGGTAAGATCGGTTCAGATTTAGATATAGCCCCCATACAAATGTCGCTCCCGATTTGACATTTTCCGCTCTAGAAACCACATCTTGCACCCGATTTTCTTTAAATTTGGCACAACATCTTATAATCTATCTAGAAACACCTACAATTGAATTGCAATGAGAATTGTTTGGGTGATGCCCATATGTCCATATTTTGGTATAATCCAAATTGGGCCCATTCTGATCTATTACAGCTCTAGAAACTACATCTTACATCGGATCTTTATGAAATTTTGCAGATCATGATATTTTTCAACTAGGAATACCTACCGTGAATGAGAAATATATAGGCCCATGTTTTAGACCAGGCCCAGAATGTTGTTATAGGCCCCCTTTTGAAATGTCGGTCCTATTACTACTGTATAATTTGTATTTGTCTGTCGGATAATTGGATCAATTACCATATTCGTTAAAATTTACTAAAGATTAATTTATAGCATACTGTATAATTTATATGAACAACATAAAATTGCTCTCATGAAATACTTGGGTTTAGTTATCAAAGAAAGGTACATACACAGGGAGTGGTGTAGGATATTATATAGTCGGTCCCGCCCGACTTTAACCTTTCCTTACTTGTTTTGAGTGTGGTAGTGCACTTCATGAACTAATACTTTGATATAAAGGGTGTTTTTTATTGGGGTATAGAACTTTAAGTTGGCATCACTTTTTAACTGGCGGCCATTTTGTCAGCTGTCAAGTGATTAATATTTAGTTTGGTTTGCCATTTCATCATGAATAGGTTGACAAAAGAACAACGCTTGCAAATCGTGCAAATTTATTTCGAAAGTAATGGTTCAGTTCGCTAAGTTCACCGCAAGCTCCGTCCATTTTATGGTCGACATAATCGTCCATCAGAGCAATTAATTCGGTTAACCGCATAATTTCGCGGAATGGACCTGTCAATTGGCCACCAAGATCGTGTGATTTGACACCATTGGATTATTTTCTTTGGGTATATGTGAAGTCTACGCCAACAAACCAGAAACGTTAGGGGACTTGGAAGCCAACATTCGTGGCGTTGCCAACATACGGCCCCATATGCTGGCTATATTCGAGCCAGCCGCGGCGGCCACATGCCCGAAATCATATTTAAACATTAATGGCATAAAATTATCCTTCCAATAAAGCCAAATTTATGGACATTAAAACATTTCTTGTGTTTTATTTCAATTCGAAGTTCTATACCTCAATAAAAAACACCCTTTATAAGATTCGGCCCGGTCGATCTTAATGTTTAAAGTATATTCAAACAGTCAATAATATGGAGAAAATTAGCAGTATTTTCTGTCCTTCTTAAGGAAAATGTTTGTCTTTGGGTCCAAGTTCTGAAAAATCTTATTCCACTAGGCAGCTTTTTTTCGATGTCATTGATCCAATTAACAACTCATTCCACATCCTTAGATATCATGACCAAAAATATTATATACTCCGATTTGTGGACGCACACACTACATCTCCTACGAATCCGAAATGCCATAATGGCGGTGTCGCCATTTCGAAAGGTCGCACTGTATGCCAACAAATGTGGGGTGACAACTACCCAAACCTCAAAGCTGCAGGAGGCGAACGTACCCATAAAAAGCCCAGAAACAAGGATACAAAATTGAGGTGTCATGAATTTTTAAATAACTTCAGTTAACATGTTTTAGAATTTATTTAGTAGCATCCTTTAACACACAACAAATCCTTTTCTACCTGTAAAGCCTTCACTTTTATTATATTCATTTATCACCTCTACACGATACGGGTATATACATACACACGCCCACATATACGACCCTACATTGTGACATATTAACATACTTCTACATTTCTGTTTATGTAAGGATGTATGTCCATTCATTTGTGTATGTATAAGAATTGTGTATGTATAGAATACCTTCAGCATTAAACAAAACTTTAAAGGGTAAAAACATACCTGTTCATGTTCAAGTCACCCACCCCCGTGCATGTACATATGTGTGTATATACAAAATAATAAAAAAACGTGGACTGTTCCTTTTTTGTTTGTTGCTTAACATTCATACATCATGTTAAAATATGTATGTAGTTGTGTACACACAGTTACATGCGTAAATTTGTACCTAAATACCTTTAAACAGACAATCTGATGCTGTTGATGGGATGCTTCTTCGAGCGGGAGAATGTGTTGTGTCCTGTATTGGGGTGGGACGAAATTTATTCGGACTATTAATTTATTCGAAAACCAAAAAAATCCAATTAATCGAATAATGACATCAAGAATTGTTCGATTAATCGGTCACCTCAATAAAGAATACATGATAAGAGCTATGCAATCTAGCAAAATCTTCCTTTCCTTCCTTTTTGGAAGTTAGCTCTAAAAGTAATATTTATTTTCTCAAATATTATTATTATTATTATATTTGCAAGAACAATACTTGCGAAAATTTTGTCGAAGGGCTATGAATAACATTTCCTAATGTGTTCTGGTTTTCTGAACTCGAAAACGGCGAACTTTTACCGATGAAGTCCGATATTTAGGCACAAGTAATCGATTAATTTATCGCATATCAACAAAATAAATTTAAAGAATTTTACAAAATCACTCTACCCTACTATACGCACCAATCCATTCACAAACACATACATACATAATACATAAGTAATTTGCCTAATTGTCACTGTCAAAAAGGTTATCAACAAAGTATTCACATTTTCCTCGGCCACCACATACACCCACAATCCTTTGCTGCTCGAGGCGAGATGTGTAACATAAATTAATTATTGATAAGTAATTGCTGTGTCGATAATATCATCAATAATTTTGTTATAGTTTGCACAAGCATTTGCTGGGTATGGTTCATATGTTAGCCCCAGCAATGTGAGGGTGTACCCCATACTAAAATTTAGTTCAGTATGTTTACTTAAAATTTATTTAACGCTAGTTAAAATGAAGAAAGTGTAGTATGGGTATATATTGCTTAATAGCCATAGGAAATAGTTCATATATGTATGTATTTAAAGTTAATTATTTTTAAATTAACCTTAAAAGTATATAACATTTATTAAGTCAAGAAAGATTAAATTTGGATAATGCATTCAAATAGATTAGCATATGCACCACATCTCATAACTTCAATAGTTCATGAAGACGGAACAGTACCAGTACCTATTTTCAACAAATATCTCTATTTTTCAACGTACACTTTTCCGAGATTTTTTTCGGCGGAACCACTTTTTAAGATTGAAAAGAGAAAATAATCCGAGGGGCTTAAAATAATTAAATATTGGTTGGTTCATTTTCCTACAACCATCAGTGTTGCCAGGGGAATTATTTCCTACCAAAATTTTCTGAAAAAAACTACCAAAAAATTTAAGTATAAAATTAGTTTTTATTATATGTAATGCGTTTAATTAACACTGTCAATATTATATGAAATACGTACATAAATATATAGGTTTAGCAAAAACCGACGAACAAAGAAAGTGAGTGCTAAAATGAAATAAATTCTTCAAGTATTGTCTTTCCAAGTGAAAAGTAATTCAAAATTGATTTCGATTGAAAACAGCCTAAATGCAAAAATTTAAAATATATATTTGTCAAATATACTCTATAAGGAAGTTATCTTCCCAAAGCATGAATCTTGTAATTTAGAAGGGAGTTGAAAGTTCCTCTTCGGTTGTGTATTTATTTCAAACTAAATTCATGATATAAACTTATAGCAAAAGAATCTTACAAATAAAACCAGTAAGGAAAGGCTAAAGTCGGGCGGGCCGACTCTATGATACACTCCACTTTCAATCCGAATACAATTCAATTCGGTGAAAAAGTGGAAACGGGAAGGTTTTTTGTATCCTGTAAATGTATGTGTTTGACCAAAAATTTTATATCGGAAAGGACATTTGTATGAGGATATATGGAACGAAATAGGTGAAATATAAAATGTATAGTTTGGCCAAAATCGGTTAAACTTATGGGAGCAAAATTGCTATATTTAAATTTGAACCGATCTTACCCACTTTCACCATAGTTTTGTTTAGTTAGATTATAAGATGTTGTGCGACATTTAAAGAAAATCGAGCACAATATGTGGCTTTTAAAGCGGCAAAAGTCAAATCGGGAGCGACATTTGTATGGGGGCTATATCTAAATCTGAACCGATCTTACCCAATTTCTGCATAGTGTTTCTAGTTGGATTATAAGATGTTGTCCCAAATTTAAAGAAAATCGGGTACAATATATGGTTTTTAGAGCGCAAAATTCAAATCGGGAGCGACATTTGTATGGGGCCTATATCTAAATCTGAACCGGTCTAGCCCGCTTTAGCCACAGGTGTTTCTAGTTAGATTATAAGATGTTGTGCGAAATTTAAAGAAAATCGATTAGAATATGTGGCATTTAAAGCGGAAAAAGTCAAATCGGGAGCGACATTTATATGGGGGCTATATCTAAATGTGAACCGATCTTACCCAATTTCTGCATAGGTGTTTCTAGTAAGATTATAAGATGTTGTGCCAAATTTAAAGAAAATCGAGTACAATATGTGGTTTCTACAGAGGAAAATGTCAAATCGGGAACAACATTTGTATGGGGGCTATATCTAAATCTGAACCAATTTGACCTATTTTCACCATAGATGTTCTTAGTTTAAATATAAGATGTTTTGCCAAATCTGAAGACAATCTGATACAATATGTGGTTTCTAGAGCGGAAAAAGTCAAATCGGGAGCGAAATTTGTATGGGAGCTATATATAAATCTAAACCGATCTGACCGATATTCACCATGGGTGTTTCTAGTGGAAATATAAGATGTTTTACCAAATCTGAAGACAATCTGATACATTATGTGGTTTCTAGAGCGGAAAAAGTCAAATCGGGAGCGACATTTGTATGGGAGCTATATATAAATCTGAACCGATCTGTCCGATATTCACCATGGGAGTTTCTAGTGGGAATATAAGATGTTTTACCAAATCTGAAGACAATCTGATACAATATGTGGTTTCTAGAGCGGAAAAAGTCAAATCGGGAGCGAAATTTGTATGGGAGCTATATATAAATCTGAACCGATCTAACACATTTTTACCACAGGTGTTTCTAGTTACAATATAAGATGTTTTGTCATTTTTAAAGAAAATCTGTTGAAATATGTGGTATCTAGAGTGAAAAGAGTCAAATCGGGAGTGAAATTCGTATGGGGGCTATATCTAAATCTGAACCGATTTTCGTCAAATTAAATAGCGTTCGTCCTTATCCCGAAAAACATCGTTGTGCAATGTTTCATTTGGTTCTGTCTACAATTGCGACCTGTATCGTGATTACAAGAATAGATGGACGGACAGACAGACAGACGGACATTGCTAAATCGACTCAGAAAGTGATTCTAAGTCGATCGGTATAATTAACAATGGGTCTATCTCGTTTCCTTTTGGGTGTTACAAACAAATGCACAAAGACATAATATTCTCGTGGAGTGTATAAAAACCACCAGCTGTTCGAGTTTTTCGACTCGATAAACGCCTAACCGGGGGATGAGTGCCGGTTAGCGTTTACCGATCGTGTAACCACTAAGTAGATATTGAGAAAATGAAATTGTAGCAATCGTTACGAAAAATTATAACCCGACTATGAGAAAATTACCCTAAGAGTACAAAATATCGAAGGGCTATGTTTTAAGAGTCGTTATATCCACATGAAATATGGACAATATTGCTACACCCTTTCTGGTAACTCCGACATAAATTGGCATAAGCTATGGTTAAAATAAAACTGATATAATTTCCATATGGATAGACGAAATCAGTTAAAAATTTATATTTGTATTTATATTTATGCTTTTGTCATGCCCCTTCTAGTACCTCCCACACAATTGTTCCCATGCTTTATAAAATGAAATCCTTTATAACTTCTATACTGATATCTGAAATCCACCTTTGGCACAAATAGTTCGGCCCTAAGTAAAAGCTCTTAAAAATGTCAACCAATTTCTTGGCACCGGTTTAATCGACTGAAACTTACTTACTTGTTTTAACTATCTATCGATTTTCGTAGAAGTGCAGTAACATTACATAGAAATGTCAATATAGTATAAGTTAGTATATCCCAAAGCAGGAGGTGGAGGATATAATAAAGAAATGAAAACAAGTAAACACGGCGTTAAGTTCTGCCGGGCTGAACTTTATATACCCAACCACCATGGATTGCATTCCACAGAGGCTGTCGTTTTTCGTAGAAGTGCAGTAATATTACAGGAAAATATGATATTTTTAATATAGCCAAACCAAAACAAATAAAAATATTGAAAAAATAATTTTATAAATAAATATAAAATTTTTATTATTTCAAACCATGCTTATAAGGCAAGGCTACCACCAATACGTTTACACTATATATATCGAAATAATAATTCAAATCAATTAAAAAAAGTAAATATAAGACAGCAATCTTCAAAAAAGCTTAAATACCATAAATATTGGGAGATAGAAGGCACTACACTTGGTTGTATTTCCATCCTATTTTAATTCCAAAAGAACAAATTTTGAAAATCCATTACCTCTCACATACCAAAATTCATGATTCAACCAATTTTTGCCGTAAAAGTAAAAAAGTTCGTCAGAGGAATGTATACACCGAATTCATGATTCTAGCTGCGGCCATTTGGTTGGTATCATTTATCCAATGTATAATATCCATTTATACATTTATTATACCCTCCACCGCAGGAGTATATATCGGTATAACTTTGTTATACCGTTTGAAACACCTTGAAATATCGACAGAAATATTATTGATGGTCATAAAATTCTAACGAAAGGAGCTATGAGATCCAAATTTTCCATAAATGTGTCTTATAGTCGTAGATCGGTTCGGATTGCATCTGGTTTCACAAGGAAAAAAAATTCGCTCAGAAGATTGTATTTAGAGTATTTAAGTATGTTTTGGGTGAAATGGGTCAAAAAGGGATAAAAATGATACCTGTCAAACGACAACAACTAGAAACACGAAATTCAGTGTATACATTCCTCAAATTGAGTAGATAGATAATATAAAAGTAGTTTTTCCAAATTCGTAATTTTAAGAGGTAAAATGGGAATAGAAGGATAAGAATGGTACCAACCAAACGACTGCACCTCGAATAATGAAATTCGTAGTATACATTCCTCTGATTGCATAGACACATAAATTAAAGGGATTTTTCGAAATTCGTTCTTTAAGGGGGGAGGGGGTTTGTAAAATGAAGAAGGGGGATAATAATTTTTCCAATCAAATGGCCGCAGGTAGAGTCATGAAATTACGGGTATACAATGTATACCCGTAATTTCAGAGGAATGTATACTATACATTCCTCTGACTGTGTAGACACGAAAAATAAAAAGGTTTTTCCAAATTCGTACTTTCTAGGGATACAATGGGAACAGAGGGATAAAAATGGTACCAACAAAACAGCTACAGCTAGAATGATGAAATTTGGAGTGTGCATCCCTCTAAAATAAAGAGATTTTAGAATGTCGTATTTTATTAAGGGCGTTAAATGGGAAAACGGGGATAAAAATGGTATCAATGAAATGGCCGCAACTAGAATCACGGAATGTATACATACGGGTGTATACATACATTCACCTCATAGCCTCGCAGATTAAAAAGATTTGTCCAATTTTTTTTACTTTCAAAGAAAAATGAAGTTAGGTTATCTTGAGTACTTGAGAGGAAATGTATTTTCAAAATTTTTACTTTTGGAATTAAAATACAACCAACCAAACGGCTACAAATGAACCCACTATTCCCCAATGTTTATGATATTTAAGCTTTTTTTCGTTCTCGCTCGCCTTGTGATTCGGATATAGTGAAAATTGTGATCTTAACAAATGAATTTAACATGGATTTGAAAGACTAAAAAAAGTTATTTTTAGTAGTGCCAACGTTTCTGGTTGCTACTACACACCCTAACCATCTCAGCCATCCTCTGTTGTAAGTGGTGAATAAGCTAACCATTTTGTTCGGTAGAAATGACAATAGCAATCTTAACAAAATATGTATTTAATATGAACTATAATGCAAATAGTTATTAAATTAAATTAAAGTCACAAATTATAAAAAATAAACAAAATCACAATATTATTTATATAGTTCTTGAATACTTACAAAAGTAGATGATTAATGTCAATATTGTTTATGCCATTCCCTTGAGAAATTTCGGATTTATTAAACATTTATAGATCTCATACAAAATTCCCTGGATATTTTTCTCGTGTTTAATCCCTGGATTCAAACTTTAATCAAAACTGGCCCACGTGGCCCTCTTTTACCGTAGGCGTTCTTTTTTCAATACAATGATGTAAAAAGGCCATAACTAACATAACTCGCCTAAAATAAATAAAAATTATTTTTTTCTCTCGGGATTATATTCATCGGTGTCTGTTAAGATAACGTCAAAAACATTCTGGCAAAAACTGCAATATTAGCAATTTTATATAGTTTTCTTCTCCTGCAAAATAATGAAAATGTTAGTTAGGGCCTTTTGCATTTCAGCTGACGATTTGTAAGAACATTTGAACACAAACTTTGAATGGGAGCTATATATAAATCTGAATCGATCTAACTCATTTTTTGTGGTTTCTAGAGTGGAAAGAATTAAATCGGAGGAGTCATTTATATGGGAGCTATATATAGTTCTGAACCGATGTGACCCACTTTCGCCATAGATGTTTGTAGTTGAAATATGACTTGGTTTGCCACATTTCAAGCAAATCTGTTCAAATATGTTATTTCTAGAGCGGAAATAATCAATTCAGAGGCGAATTTTATATTGGAGCTATATATATGTCTTAACCGACATTTGTGTGGGAGCTATATATAAATCTGAACCGATCTGGCCTATATTTACCAGAGCTATTTCTAGTTAAAATATATGACGTTTTGCTAAATTTGAAGAAAATCTGTTGAAATATGTGGTTTCTAGAGCGGAAAAAGTAAAATCGGCAGCAAAATATGTATGGGAGCTATATCTAAATCTGAACCGATTTGCTTCAAATTAAATAGCGTTAGTCCTTATCCCATAAAACTTCGTTGTGAAAAGTTTCATTTAGTTCTAACAACAATTGTGACCTGGACTTTGATTACAAGAATAGATGGACAGACGGACGGACATCGCTAAATCGACTCAAAAAGTGATTCTAAGTTGATCGGTATAATAAACGATGGGTCTATCTCGTTTCCTTTTGGGTGTTACAAACAAATGCACAAAGACATTACACCCTGTGGTGTAGGGTATAATTATCATTATGATGATTTTTCTCTGAATTTTCGAAAAATCGAAATAAAAGAAATAAAATTGTAAAAATCTTATCTGTCTATAACATACCACTTCATTGGTCAAGTATTTCAGGAGTTACAGGCGACTGAATGAACACACCTTTTAGAGAAAAATCGTATTTTTTCACTATTAAATTTATCATAACTGATAAAAATAAATTTTCTATTTTTTCCTAAAAATACAATACTTTATAATACAATATAGCTATTAAAGTAAAAATCGTACAGTTTGACATAAAATGGCTCATATCTTTTCAGTACGGAATGACAATCTTAGTATAACTCCAGGCTATTGTGATAGTTTTATTAATAGTGGTCAAAGTAAAATATTACAATTATAAAAACAACAACTCTATTCTCTACAATATTTCCAAGGCGTTCAATGTGAAATTTAACGAATAAAATTTCAATTTATTTTACAGATGGTTGCCATATTCCCGTATCTGGATAGAACATGGTGCGTCACCACAAAATGGACCCGTCACATGGGTTTCTGTATAACATACACATCATTGCTGATGAAAACATGGAGGTAAGACCATCATATCATACCCTTTCCAATATAGAATTATTTAAAATATTTCGCATGCCTTACAGAGTATCTCTAACGTATCGCGTGAAGTCTGCACACAAAGTCAAACTTACCGATCAACAGCTGCTGCAATGGATGGTGCCCATACTGCTGGTGATGTTAATCTATCTGGGTACATGGACTATCTCCGATACCCCATTTGCTCTCTATGTCAGTAGAGTACAACTCTGGCATTTGTCGGTCATTTACTATTATATCGTTTTTATTTCTTCTTCGACAGATTAACGATCAATATGGTTTGAAATTCAAACAATGCTCCTACAATTGGTGGGATCACAGCTTGGCAATTGGTGAAGTTCTTTTCCTGGCCTGGGGCATACGTGTCTGTTACAATGTCCGCAATGCGGAGTCGTTGTACAACGAGGCTCGTCTCATTTCATATGCCATTTATAATATAGCCATTGTTAACATAACAATGGTAGCATTACAGTGAGTATCCTTTTGGGTTGTCTTGTGTGAACTGGAATTGGGTTAGAAACATCAACATCGTCATTAGCGTTATGACCATAAAGTAGGAAGAGCATTAGAATTCATGAGTTGTAGTGCGGTGAAAAGCAATGCGGAAAACAAACAACATAAAAGGACTACTTAGATTAGCATAACTCCATCCTAGTCCTTGTCAGACCTTACTCCTTAGGGTTGGATTTTAGCCTAGCGATACAGTGGTCTTAGGATATGAAGTGGTTTCTTATGGAGACTTTATGTTTTTTCATATATATTTGGGTTATGAAGTTTTGAAGATATTTTAAAACGGGGAACAGTGGTTAGAAATGGACTAAACTTGGCAGCATTCTAGTCAGCTGTTCAGAACTGCTTTTAGCCTTTCCTTACTTGTTTGGTATTATTTTTTTGAGAGGAGTGCTACTACTAATCCATAAAATTCACTTGCAGCATTTTAATATACCCCGAAGCTGGCCCCGACATCAAGTACACCTTGGGTTTTATACGAACCCAGCTGTCAACCACAACCACCATAGCACTGGTATTTGGTCCGAAGATATCGCGCATCTTCAAAGGTCAAGGCGATAAGTGGGACCAAAAAGCCAAGGTGCGAAGTATAACGGCATCATTCTCGCTGAATGGTGTGGGTCTGGTGCCCGACGAATCTCCCGACTTGTATCAGGAAAATGAAGAACTTAAAGTGAGTAAAACACACTCTTCCCCACCTTAAGCATCATAAAATAACCACCAAATACTTTTCCATTGCAGGAGCAAATCCAAAAATTAGCTCATCAAATAGAATTTATGAAGACTGTACATATGCAAATCAATAATAGGCATTTGAAACCGAAACCCGGTGGTTATTTCACCATAACCTCAACATCATTCCAGGCGCCATTCAGTAAAAATAATATGTCTTCGACACAAACCCAAACATCCAAGGCCGGCAATGAGGAGTCTCAGACCGGTTCCCTAAACAAAGGGTGCGTACAGATTATTTGAATAACCTCAAAGTCACTTTAATCACAACTCCTTTTATCTCCTCCGACCAACAGGTTTCCCACCAATTTAACACCCACTAAAACCAAATCAAA
This sequence comes from Polietes domitor, assembly GCA_947397865.1. Taxonomy (NCBI): domain Eukaryota; kingdom Metazoa; phylum Arthropoda; class Insecta; order Diptera; family Muscidae; genus Polietes; species Polietes domitor. The sequence goes on along the minus strand of OX377619.1, from coordinate 86,857,219 downwards.
GACAACCGAGAAAGTTTGACGAGGTCAACGAAGTGAAAAAGATTGCTCAAATGAATTTTTTATTTGGACTACTAACGAACCGCCACAACAATACCACGTGGAAGCCGATAATAGCCAGCACGCCGATGAAGAGACTCAGAAACTATTTCAACAATTCAGGAGCATTTTCGGCACAGACGCTGATTTGAATCTCTACTATGCTCTCAACGCCGACGCCGACGATGAGGGGGACAGTGATGAGGTGGCGCATGTGCGCTTTGAACAGATGATGGCCGAATTGAATGAATTGACCAACTCGTCGGGTAGTACTTCGAAAACTGTTACCACCAACCTTTCGCCCGTTAGTACCGACATCGGACCCATCTTCGAGGAGATCATTGTAACACCATCCACATCCTCGTCCTCATCTTCGGTATATGGTGTGCCTTCACCGCCCTTTCGCGGCCTGATCAAGCGTGCCAGCCTACAACAGCAGCAGCAACAACAACAACAACAGCAACTGTACTATCCTCACTCCCAATTGGAGTCGGATGATGAGGGCATTACCATAACCGAAATCGTTGAAGTTCATCGCATTCCATCAGTGGCTCTGCTATCCATCGAAGACAACAATAATCCATCGCAGCTGACGACAACGCCAACAATAACCACAGCTCCCACAACAACAACCGAAGGCGATGATGAGGCCGACATCGAAAGCAATGTGAATAACAACAATACCTCCTGTTCGTTGTCATCGACATTAACCGATAGCAAAACTTTGGATGTTCGTACACCAATTGTGGTCTAAGCCAAAAAAAAACAAACAACAACAATAACAAAAACGAGAAATGTTAGTCAAAAATGGATGTGTTTTTGGCATATTCTCTTATAGATCATATAAATGGTTTAAGGTCGATAACTTTGTTATAAATTCAGAGGAAACCGTGAAATCGTATTATCCACAAACTATAGTTCGGATATCGAACTTAAATCATTTAGAAGCCTATTAAGGAAGTATGTGAAAGATGCACCTAATGTTATATTTATTGTTGGGTGAAAAGTGTTTCCTTTTATCAAGATATCATCAGGACCCAGTAATCGAATTCCCATAGTCACTAACCGGGGACCGGGAACAAAACAAATCAAATCGAAATTTAGGTCATGTGCAAATCTGTATTTCGGGTTTGATGGTTCGTAATTCTCTTTGTCCGAACTCATAATCCCTACTGAGAATATGACAAGGCTGACGCATTGTTTTTATACTCTTATCCTACAGTATGCGTTATGATAGAAGGGGTGATATCGTCCATAGTTGTAGACAACATCTACGAAGAACTTTACTGAAAGCTCATCACTACCGGAAAACAGTCACTCCCCGTGATCACTAACTCAATCGCAATATGCTCTACGCTCTCGTACGTGTTCTCTACGCGGGCGTACAACAAGGCTTTCCAAAGACCTTCTATATTCAAGACAAGAAATCTCGCTCTATGTCTGTTATTACAGGCGCACAGTGGTTCAGAATCAAAATTCATCGGCATAGTATCGACAAATGAACTCGGATTGTTATAAAATTTAGCATGATCATAAGGAAATTTACTCATCTTTTTATCTGCGTACCTACTTTTCACTAAAAAATCTGACTTTTTGTACTAAATGTATCCTATCATCCAAGGGTGCAATTTCGTGTTACCCTTCAAAAACGGGGAACCCTTCCAAATATATATATATATTTCGTTAAAGGCTTTTGAAGGAAAAAAGTTGTGTTGGTTCAAAGTCAGACATTTGTTCAAAAAGGATATTTTTTGAAATATTTGTACTAAATGCATCCTATCATCCAAGGGTGCAATTTCGTGTAGGCAAACGTTACCCTTCAAAAACGGGGAACCCCTCCAAATATGTATATATTTCGTTAAAGGCTTTTGAAGGAAAAAAGTTGTGTTGGTTCAAAGTCAGACATTTTTTCAAAAAGGATATTTTTTTAAATATGTATTACAAACAAACTATATTTGGCACAAACATAGTTTTGGCATCATAATAAACCAATGTTGTCTTTTTACAGCAAAAAATTAAAAGAAGACAAACAATGGATACACACACAAATATACACGAAAACGAAATGAATATATGTATTTGGTTGATTGTCAAATGTTTAAAATATTTTTGAATTTCTTAGCAAACCCTTATAAAAACAGTAAAGTAACGACAAACAATTGTACTTTGCAGAAGCAAATGTTATTGCTGTTCGGTGCAGTGAAAGAATTTTCCCTCATAATACTTATGAAGCGATTCCAGAAAAGGTTTTACATAAATTTAGTGATTTTTTTCTAGATCTTTCCTTCTTTCCTATACCATACTTCCTTTTTTTAACACAATGCATTGCATATGTAGGGGGCAATCTCTGAGTATTGGTTTAATAAAAAAGTGATTATTTTCCGAGGGTTCAGTGTCGTGAGTAGGGTTTGGGGTCCGGGAATTCCCGAACCGTTTTACTCGGGAATTTCCGAAAAACTTAAAATTTCTCGTTTTCCTAGAAGAATTGGAAAAAAAAGGTGAAAATCTTCTTAAATAACAATTTACTTTTCATATGAAACCAGTAAGAAATTGTTAAAAATATGGATACAATTAAAAAATTTCAACTGGAAACTTTCAAGAGAAATCTAATACGAATTAAAAATATAGCCTAAGGTACTTTTAAATGGCTCTGGATTATTTCAATGTTTTTATTTTTTATGAATTTATTTAATTAATATTATTTTTTATTGCTTTTACAGTTTAGAATATTTTCCCCTGTTTCTGTAAAATATTTTCGTCTCCAGACGAGTGAATCTTCTAAAGTACTTACGCCATAACATTCTCTGTCATACTAGTTATTTGTTTCCTTAATCATTTTTTAATTTTGAATCAGTGTAGGTGTAAGCCACTTGTGCCTGCGATTTAAATTTCCTATTTGATGACGCCTTTAACTCTGACGATTAGTTTAGAATATTTTGACGAAAACATTCGTTTAATTTGTAATAAGTCAGTATTTTGTAATAACTACTACAATAATAAAAGATATTTATTTTTAGATTATTATTATTGTTTTGTCCTTCTCGATCTCTTGCGCCATATAAGGCCTGCTCGATTGGGCTTACAATTAAGAGACTTGACAAGGTGGCAACATTTGTATTCAATGGTGTTTTCTTAAATGAATCAACAAGCTACTTTCTTGTTAAGCGAGTAAATTTATTGGACATACCTAAAATTAATTATTTTCCCGGGAATGAAACTTTTCATTCCCGTTTTCCCGGGAAATGAAAAAAGTCCGGGAAACCCCAAACCCTAGTCGTGAGTTTATTAGAGCTGGCTAGTTGCCTAAAACTGATCTGTCATCTATTCGTCCTCTTCTTTGTCGCAGCTGTGTCAGTGATAGTTGAAATGAATAAAGCTGCATTCACCGCTCATTGTTTTCCATTGGACAATGTCCTCTCAGCGCTGCTATAAAGAAAAATGCATTTCCAAGATAACCCTCCGTCTAGGAAAGAGTTTTCCGACTAAAAATGTAGACTAAAAAAGTCATTTATGTGGACTAAAAATTCAATCTGTCACATTCCTTAAAACACTTAAATTTCATTTCAATCCATTAGAAATAAAGAAAAAGGTTCTTCCAGATCTTCTTAATCTGGAGTTGGTCCTTCCTAATCACAGACGAAGTAAGCCATCATGTCTACATTTAGAAGCGAGTTGGGAACGTGTACCTACATATTTTCCTTGGGAATAGATGAGGCATGTTCATCCAACTCTTCTCACTCTTTGGAGTTGCTTCTTTCGTCTCTTAGTAGGTGTGATAAAGTGAGGAAGAGAAGTAATCATGTCTACAAAAAACCAACAATTTTCGCTGGGAAGAGGTCAGGAAGAGGAAACCTCAATAGAGTAATAAGAAAAACGACTGAAAATCGATTTAATGAAGTGCTATGATATTTGCTGTGCAACAGTTTAACTGTCATTGCCAGATATCCGCAAAGATTTTTCTTTCTCCGATACCGAATGTAGTTTGACTGCTATAAATTATACTTCGCAGCCTATAAATCGTGATCACCAGATATATAACCACGAATTCTTCACCGAGGGTTCTATCAACGAGATAGTACAAGACATGGAGAGGCTATCTCCTGTTAATGATGAATTGGCAATCTAATACTACCGGAACTTGTCGCTTGTCACAGAAAATTTCTTGCCAACTTCCAATCCATTTACAAGTAAATTATATAGACTGAGTTGATTTAAGAATGATTTCCTGTGCCGATCAGTCTCATAATTGAGTGTATGAGTGACAATAGGCATGTTTTATTAACCACAACAAAATTTTACCGATCAACAGTGTTCGACACATAAAAAGCCAAGATTTTAGAATTTTCTTAACTAATTCTTCAACCTTAGATAACTTATTATTCCGAAAAGATAAATAAAGTATGTTTAGTTCCTGGAGCTATAATTCATGAATGTCACGAAACAACAAGCGACCTAGAAAAGTGGCATTCGAATATAGAGCACCCTTTTTAACAGTGTAATTAGCTAATCCTGATGATATCTCGAAAAAAGCCAAAACTTTACACCACAATAACATAATAACGATAAGTGTTGGTTTTGATGTGTTTACAAACAATAACAGCAACTGAAAATAGTCCCACCATATAATTATAATATGTTTTGCAGACCAGGCGTATCTTTAATTGCATTTCCCATCGATTCGCAATTATTGAAAGTGGATGTTGATTATGTTACAAATCTCACGTTCTGTTCATAATTACAATTGTTTTCTGATCTGTTATTATTACAACAACATGTTACATTACATAGATTTAATACATATATGCATACATATGAATATGTATGTTTATATGTACTAGTATTGTATTTAGTTAAGTCATTATCATTACATACGTATGTGTATCGCATGAAAATTAGTCAATTAACCGATTTCGTTTCGTCTATATTTTATTTTTTATCTCAACTTGAAGTTGATAAACTGTTCGCTTGTTTCTTGTGCCACAATTACATGGTGGGGTAGGGGAACAATGTCCTTTGAGTCCAAATTATACATCTCCAATGTCTTCGACTGATGGCCTCAACTAAATTGATCTCGACTGAATGTACTTATATGTGTTAATATAATATCACTTTGGATTCTCTCTACACTCAGAAAATAACATTCTTAAATCTAAGTAAAAGCCATACTCTACATTAGTTTATCAATTTTACTCCAGTTTAGTTAAAATTTCCTTATTAAATGATATGAGAACATTTTCCTTATTTCAAAGCAAGAAGAAATTTACTTAAAAACATTTTTTGGATCTAATAAAAACTTCTTACAATTAAGTAAATTCAATCTTGTGCGGAAGAAAATTTACTAGCTTTTAAGAAAGACAAAAAATTAAGGAAATTTTTGTATGGAAAAATTCCATTTAGGAAGTTTTTACTTGAAAAAATGTTTAATCCTTGAAATTCCTCATACATTCACGTATTAATGAACTTCACTCCAATGTGTATAGAAAAATACATGAAGCAATTCACTTTCATTTGCCAAGTACTTCAAACATTATTCGAAACAATCAAAGCGAAGGCGCCTACCTAGCCTCAGCTGCAGTCATGGTAAAATAGCTCAACTCTTTATGGTAGAAGTAACATGAAACGTTTGAGAACTATTCCATGTTGTCATTTTTAATATGAATGTTACATACTTTGAAGCGAAATAATTTGTTTAAATTATCAAGTAATGTTATATTCAGGTTGAATACAAATTTACTTGGTTTAAGCAAATTTTTAGTCAGGCTGAGTACAAATTTACTTGGTTTAAGGAAAATTTTCCTCAAATTAAGTATAAATTTACTGGTTTTGACTAGAAATTTACTTAGTTGAAGTAACAATTTACTTGGATTGCGGAAAAAATCGGAAAATTGTTCTCAGATTGAGTATAAATTTACTTGATTTGAGTAAAATTTCCTAAAAATTTTTGCTCAGATTAAGTAAACATTTACATGGTTTGTAAACAAATTTTCCTAAGTTTGAGAACATTTTACTTGGTTTGAGAAAAAGTTGAACTAGAATTAAGTTCAAAGAATGAAATATTTTGGTCTTGACGAAACAATGCAACATTTTGGAAACACAGCCATAATTTCTTAACCTATGCCACTCCAGTCTGAATTTTTGATATTTTGTAGGGAATATGTTAAGCTAAAATACAAAACAAAATAAAGAAAATTATGAAATATAATTTTCAGGATATTCAAGGATTAAAATTATTTTTAATTTTTGGAGTCCTTGAACCACAAGGACATTCATATTTTCATACAGATCCGGAAAGAGGAGGTGTAAATCTTTCAGATGGTATCAATATCGTTAAAATCTGATGACGTGATCCAAAGCTATGATATCGATATTGTTCTCCGAAGTTTTCCTCAAAATGGCCATAGAATCGCGAGCTGTGTGGCATGTAGCGCCATCTTGTTGAAACCACATGTCAACCAAGTTCAGTTCTTCCATTTTGGGCAAAAAAAAGTTGGATATCATCTCACGGTAGCGCTCACCATTCACAGTTACGTTACGAATCGCATCATCTTTGAAGAAGTACGGTCCAATGATGCCACCAGCCCATAAACCGCACCAAACTGTGACTTTTTCTGGATGCATTGGTAGCTCTTGCAATGCTTCTGGCTGATATTCACTCCAAAATCGACAATTCTGCCTATTTACGTACCCATTGAGCCAAAAATGAGCTTCGTCGCTGAACACAATTTCTTTCTTTCTGAACTTTCTTAACAGAGCACGCATTTTGATAATAAAATTCAATGATTTGCAAGCGTTGCTCGTTAGTAAGTCTATTCATGATGAAATGTCAAAGCATACTGAGCATCTTTCTCTTTGACACCATGTCTGAAATCCCACGTGATCTGTCAAATACTAATGCATGAAAATCCTAACCTCAAAAAAATCACTCTTTATTTACTTAATCCGTGACATAGATTTTTCTGAGTGTAGGCAGCAATCTTCAAAAATGTGCCTAAATATTATTAGGTAGAGACAATTTCCCTCAAGCCTGATTTTCCCTGATGATTTTTGCCATTTTTTTATTCCATTTTGATGAAAAAGTACGAATTTAGAAAAATTATTTTCCGACTGCGTAGGACGAGTGCAAATACTGAACATCATGATTCAAGTTTTAGTCGCTTGATTGGTGTCTCGACGAGGCCGATTTTTTTGTCTTTGAAGTCATTGAGCTCAAGCATGATTCATGATTTTATGCGAGCTTTAATTTTCTGATATTAGAGTGGTACATTGGGGTAGTAGCAACTGAGATATGATGGGTAAGTACCAGAAGGGGGTGCTTGAGCTCAATGACTTCAAAGACAAAAAAATCTCGTCGAGACAAAAACATCGATGTATCACACTTTAAAATCCGTTTATAAATGCAGAAGTTATATAGAAAAATGTAAAAGCGCGACCCCTACGTTCGGCATAAAAAAAAATAAAAAAAATTTTTTTGAAACTACCTTTCAATAATACTTCATATTCGAAGGTGTACGGCGAACTTTTTTTTGAGGTACGCCCTAATGTACATTCGTGTTTCTAGCTGTTGTCGTATCATTGGTACCATTTTATACATTTTTACCCCGCTTTTACGCAACAAATTTAAAGCAGAAATTGAAAAAAATGCTTAAATAGTCTATATATTAAGGGGGTATTTTCAGTCCTTGTTAGGGACAAATTGTTCCCGCTGGGCTTATTTCACCCACTTTCAATCCCAACCGATCTGCAACAACATTTAGGCAAAATTTGAAGCGATTCTCGTTCGTTTGCCAAGTACTTCAAACATTATTCGAAACAATCAATGCGAAGGCGCCTACCTTGCCTCAGCTAGCTCATTTCGGCGGCTATAGTGCTTTCAAATAGATGGAATAGATAGAATTTTACCAGGATCCAGAATATATATATTTTATAGGGTCTCCTATGAATATTTCAAGGTGTTACAAACGGATTCCCATACTTTGGTGGATGGTATAAAAAACCCCAATGATTTTGAGGCTATTTCATAATGAAAAATGCGCGTCTAATTGGTTTGGGTTTATGGCGATTCGGATTTATTATAAGTTATCGAAATTGCGGTAACATAAATTAAATTTCACAAAATTTTCATTAAATTAAGTTTGTCGGAAACATTTCTATAAGATTGTCGCCTTGGCGACCTTTATTGGTCAAAAGTATGTACAATGATCACGGGATGAAAGCTCTAATCGAAATAGCTAAGTAAACGTCAGAAATCCCATCAAAAGATCATAAATTTCAAAACCGATTATTTGAGAAAATCACAGATATACGTCGACTACATGTTGCCCTTGTTGGTCTGAGTTACAGAGCGAAAATATGCACGAAATGACGTGAAATACCGGCAAAAGAGAAATTTTAAAGAATTCCGATAGAAGTTAAACAGGTTTTATTTTTTTAAGATTTATTTTATTATTTTTTTTTTAAATTTAATTGTATATTCTGCATATAGTTTTCCAGTTCCGCCAGTATAAGTACATAATTTGTTGTGAACTAATGTAAACAGGGCTCATTAAAAACTCATCGTCGTGTACAGGAAATCACCCCTTCCATGTAATTGTGGTAACATCCCGATCATTCCATTGTAACTGTTCTATTCTAACCCTCAGGACCCATTACAACTCTGACCACACACACACACAGACACACCAAGAGATTTTGAAATAATTTGCTAACATTCTTAATTTGAGCAATATTTTCCACTTCGTTGCGCTAAATATTGAAATAATTACATATAAGTATGTATGTCATACGACATGCATACATTTGCATATACTACATAAGTACTACTCATATTATTTTTGCTAATCTTTACAAAAAATATTTAATCAAACACACGTACATATTGAGAACACCGTTTTTTTATTATTATTATATAAATCATATCATTATTAAAAAACACAATCACTTTAAAAGCACAAAGTTTCTCGAAAAAAAATTCAAACACATTTCACACTAAACGAAAGTTTCATTTCAAATTTCTCGCTCGCTCAAAATCGTCGCCTTTTTCGATGTAATTTTTTACCCTACTCAATCTCTCCCACTATACTCCCTCTTGAATAATCCCCCCGAAAATTCGAAAGGTCAAGTAAATAGCAAAAGGTTTTATAAAAATACAAATACAAATAAAAACAAAAACAAACAAATGCATAATAAAAAATAAATAAATAAAGTATTACTGAATGTTAACATGATTTTTAGTCAATAGCTATAAAGTATAATAACGTAACATACTCGTAATGATAACAGAATAACAATAACAGAAGAAGCTACAAACAATTTGGAAATAGCAAAATATTACAAATAAAATTGCATAAGTATTTAGTTGCGACAGACGCAAGATACTCGTAATTAAATAAAATAAAATCAAATAAATGTGTGCTAAACAAAAATAAAATAAAACTTACAAAATGATAATATGAAATGTTAAACAAATTTATGTAAAATTGGAATTAAAAAACAAAATGACAAAAGAAATATAGATTTAAATGTGATAAAAAGAAAAGAAACTTCCCATCATGGCTTTTATTTCACTATTCACATTATAGGTGTGGATCGGATCATAGCCTTAGTAATAAGAAATCAAACTTAGCTAGATTCAAACTGTCAAATTTGTATGGGATCTGACATTTGAAAGGCTACACTTAAAAGAAGTCTGCTATTAACAGCAGCGATTGTCTTCTGTCTATCAGCAGTCACATTTCTGACATAACAGTTTTTCAGCATCAGCATTCATACTGCTAAAAACTGCTGCTGTTACTTAAAATATAAATATAAGATTAAGGTGATTCCAAAATAAATCGACCCAAGAAACGTTTTTGTTTTAGACCTGACCCTCTTCGATTGATATATAAATTTTGGCATGTTTGTTCTCCTCGTTGCTGCGAATTTTTTGACGTCAAAATTTTGACATTATTAAATGCAGTTTGTGTTTTATGATTCGTCAAATTTGCCAATTTACAGTGTTTCCGAATATACAGTTGCGGTTAAAATAATAGCAGCGCACCACAGAGCATGATACATTTTCATATATTTATTTTTGTGATAATTTTTTTATTGCTACTACTGCATTAAATGCTGTGTTATGAGGTTTCAAACACAAAATAATTGTTTACTTGGCGATATAATTATAATTGCTCAAGAAATTTAAAATTTTTTGGATTACTCGACATTTTGGACCGGTCAAAATAATAGCAACATTCAAAAAATCTCAAGAAAAACGAAGTTTATCTCATTTTTTCAATTCGATTTGATTTTGAAATGTAAACTATTTCTGAAATGTTATTGTTTTATTTTTCTTCATACGTAGGGCGAGGAGAGCATTGTGGAGAATAAAATCGAGATCTTATAAAAAGGTTGAAATCTGATGGAAAATCATATAGTGAAGTTCGATTTTTTTCCAGTGTTCCATTAAAATGATCAAAAATCGATATCAGTTTATATCACCTGCAACCATTCGCCGAATAGTAATGTCCAGCACAAAAGACCCGCTTACTCCCGCCACCGAAATAAAAAACTATTTCTGTCCATCTTTGAGAGTTTAAAATGTTCGTAGAATACTAAGAAAATATAATCTGTAAGCCAGAAGTCCGAGAAAAGTACCACTTAAAAATAAAAGACATGTCACAAAAAAATTGCAATTCGCAAACCAAAAGTGGGTGCAAGTTTTATGGTCAGTTGAATCAAAAATTGTTTTGTATGGTGGTACAGTCCCCCGATAGTTTGTAAGACGTCCGCAGAATACGTAATACATCTCCAGGTATAGTACCAAAACTGTCAAATAGGGAGGATCTGGTGGAACAAGGATGTTCAAAATATCATTTGTCCTTAAATATCCTTTCATAACGCCATTTGGAATTTTTGCAAAAATTGTCAGAAAATAGTCCACAATCTTCAAAACCTGTCAAAATTTCAGAATGAGATCATCATGGGTCCTTGTTGGTCCCAACCAACCAAACTAAAAAATCACAATTAGCGATCATCACCTTTCCAGCGAACCCTTTTAAACATAAATCGGACCAAAAATGTGAAAGATAGAACGGATCTAAAAAATGCATTAAATATAGCACAAAACTTGGTTAAAAAAATCACAGCAACAAGTAGAATAATCTTATACAAATCGGAGAACCTCGGGTCCGCGACTGTCATTTTATAGTAATGTTAGTAATATGTATATTGAACTGTACTTTAGGCTGGGTTGCGGTCCATACAAATGGAAAAACCAATTTCCAGTCACCCCACCAAAATAATGTTTGGATTGTTTAATGATGATTTGCAAAATATTTCGTTCCTAGATCAAGTCGACCTTGTTGGTCCCAACTAACCAAACTAAAAAATCACAATTAGCGATCATCACCTTTCCAGCGAGCCCTTTTAAACATAAATCGGACCAAAAATGTGAAAGATAGAACGGATCTAAAAAATGCATTAAATATAGCACAAAACTTGGTTAAAAAAAATCACAGCAACAAGTAGAATAATCTTATACAAATCGGAGAACCTCGGGTCCGCGACTGTCATTTTATAGTAATGTTAGTAATATGTATATTGAACTGTACTTTAGGCTGGGTTGCGGTCCATACAAATGGAAAAACAATTTCCAGTCACCCCACCAAAATAATGTTTGGATTGTTTAATGATGATTTACAAAATATTTCGTTCCTAAATCAAGTCGTCTGTGAGCTAAACGCTCCTGAAAACATCCCTAAACATCATGCTTTTCCCGTGTAATTATACCCTACACCACGTCGTGGAATAGGGTATTATAAGTTAGTTTGGCGCCAAATGTTTGTAACATCAAGAAATAATTGAGCTAGACCTTTAAGTATACCGATCGGCTTAGAATCACATCCTGAGTCGATTTAACGATGTCTGTCTGTCCGTCCGTCCCTCGGTCCATCTAAAGCTTGTTCGCACTCTACATACAAATATCCCTCCAATTTATGCTTTTACTGCTCTAGAATATACATTTTACATTGGATCTTGATACATTTTTCAGGATCATGTTATATTCGAACTAGAAACAGCTAAAATGAAAGTGGATTACATGAGTCCATGTCCGATATGTACGTCCGATTTAACTATTATTGCTCTAAAATGCACATTTTACATTGGATGTTGATAATATATTGCAGGTCATCAAATAAGAATACCTACTTGGAAAGTGATCTATAAGGGTCCAGTTTTTAATGTAGCGCATTTACAAATGCGCCCCCATTTTTTACTTTTACAACTTTAGAAGCCATAGTTTACGTCAGTAGTTTTTAAATTATGCATATCATGTTATATTTCAACTAGAAACAGCTACTATACTATTCATATTTTGGACCCCAATACAAATGGGGCCCCTATATTACCGCTCTAGAACCTACATCTTACATTGAATCTTGATCAAAAAAAAACCGGTCGGACCGGTTTTTCTTGAAGCAATAAAAAATGAGGAAGTTATTCATTATAGGATAATTCATTATAGGACAATTCTGATCTCATAATCATATTCACTAAAATCTTTCGATATTGACTCCATTCCTGTCTGAATTAGGTTCATTTTGGTCCATTACCATTGCAAAATATTTCGTTCGTGGGTCAAATCGTCGGCGAGCTAAACACTTCTGAAACCACCTCTAAAAATTATATATATATTTTCTTATGCAGCGGCAAATGGTCAGCGGCGTCGATTTTTCTTCTGCCCATAAGAAATGCATGTGAAATCTAGGATGAACTTCGCCATTTTATACTCACAGTTTTGCTGTGTTCGTAAAGTTGTTTAGTTAGTTTGCGGTCCCTAATAAAAAACTTTATATGAAGCTTGTGATAGTATAACAAGTAAAAACGGCGTTAAATTCGGCCGGGCCGAACTTTATATAGCCTCCAACATGGATTACAGAGGCTGTCGATTATCGTAGAAGTGCAGTAATATTACAGGAAAATATAATTTTTTTAATATAGCCAAACCATAACAAATACAAATATTGAAAAAATAATAATTATAATAATATTTATAAATAAATATAATATTTTTATTATTTTAAACCTCGCTTGCAAGGCAAGGCTATCAACACGTTTACACTATATATTCGATATAAATATAAAATATAAATATTCTTATATTCAAAAAAGCTTAAATACCATAAATATTGGTAGATAGTAGGTGCTATAGTTGGGTGTATTTCCATTCTATTTTAATTCCAAAAGTACAAATTTTGAAAATCCATAATCTCACGTACATAGTGCAAAATAATTTAACATCAAGATTTAACCAATTTTTGCCGTAAAAGTAAAAAATACGAATTTGGAAAAATTTTCTTATTTTGCGTTCTATGAAGTCAGAGGAATGTATACACCGAATTCCATGATTCTAGCTGCGGCCATTTGGTTGGTACCATTTTTATCCCTTGTTTCCTATTTTACCCCCTTAAGAACACGACTTTCTAAAGAACACGACTTTCTAAAATCTCTATACATTACGTGTCTACGCATTAGTGTCAAATTAAAGAGGAGAATATCTATTAAAAATACTTCAAATATCATTCTGTATTAGTTCAGCATTAACATCTAAATATTTAAAGTTTACCTCTTAGTTTTTCTATCTTGCTTTTGCTCTTTAAGAGACAATGTTTTAAATGGATGTTAATACTAAACAAATACAGATCGAAGGTTGAAATTAAAATTATTTTAGCACATATTCTCTTCTTTGATTGCCATTTATACCGGTATCATAAGGTAGGAATAAGTATTAAAAATAATTTTTGAAAAATTGTATCATTTGGAAATTTGTAGTCCTATTAAGGGGCAAAAGGATGAGATAAGAAGATGAGATGAGAAAAACTTAAAAACTCCGTGTAACTCTATTTCACCTATAGTTTCAGATGTATATAATTTGGTTCAAGTATAATATGGATTGTCGGACAGTGTTATAAAGGGTGATTTTTTAAGAGCTTGATAACTTTTTAAAAAAAAAAACGCATAAAATTTGCAAAATCTCATCGGTTCTTTATTTGAAACGTTAGATTGGTCCATGACATTTACTTTTTGAAGATAATTTCATTTAAATGTTGACCGCGGCTGCGTCTTAGGTGGTCCATCCGCTTAGTCCAATTTTGGCATTTCCACGTTTTTGAGTAACAGAGACCCAATTGGTGCGAACGGCGACGAATCGAAAATTGGTGGTCATCATTAACACTGGCCGATACAGCTGCGATATTTTCTTCAGTTCGCACTCTACGTAAGCGTGTTGGTGGTTTAATGTCCAACAATGTAAATTTGGTGCGAAATTTAGTCACAATAGCCCGAATAGCCGCTTCAGTGGGTCGATTAAACTGACCATAAAATGGAAGCGCGCAATGAACTTTCTTAACAGAGCACGCATTTTGATAATAAAATTCAATAATTTGCAAGCGTTGTTCGTTTGTAAGACGATTCATGATGAAATGTCAAAGCATACTGAGCATCTTTCTCTTTGACGCCATGTCTGAAATCCCACGTGATCTGTCAAATACTAATGCATGAAAATCCTAACCTCAAAAAAATCACTCTTTAGTTTAAGACACAGGTTTTGGAGAAGGCATATTCCTTTGGCCGAAAATCACATCATATGGTGTGGGACATAGCCTGAACAGCACTTTCGTACAGTAACATTTACAAATCTAATGAGGGGCAGGTGCTGTCTAATAGGTTGAGAATATAGTTCGTGTGGGCGAAGACGCGCCAATTTTTCTTACCATGTACTCTTTATACAGTAACATTTTCTATCGAATCCACTCATCGTATATTCACAAACCAAACTCTGTCCAGAAGAAGAAGTAACAGTAAAATAATCAAGAGTGTTTTGTGAAAGTTCTAAAATATAGTTTGAGTGGTCGGTGCCGCGCCTCTTTGTCGTGTCATCGCCCGGAACATCCTGAAACCATTCTTTGACCAGACGTTAACTACAGTAAAATTCTCAAGGGAATCCATACGGATTGAATTTCTGAAAATCAAAAAAATAGTTCTGAATTTCAACTGATGAGTTTTGAATATGAAATTTCTGAAAATCAGTTGACAAGTTTTGATTATGAATTTTAGTTCAGAAAACACCAATTGAAATTCGGAAATTCCAATTGAAATTCAGAATTCATTAATTGATAGTGAGAAATTTCTGAATTACACTTGGAAATGGTGTAGTAAAGCCAATTGAAACAATCAATGCGGTGATTTAATGAATAATTACCATTTTTATTGAAAATTAAATAAATTAATAATTAAAAACAATTAATTTTTAAATATAATTAATTAAATCGAGAACTCATAAAATTTCAAGCTCCAAGTATTTCAGTCAATAACATGTTAATATTATAAAATTAAAAAACCTTAAAAAAATTACATGTTATTCGCTTTTCGCTAACTAAACTACAAATAAATGAAATCTTGTACAATCGAATTATTTTGACGTTGAAAATCGAGTTAGATGGTTGTAAGAAATCCGAAAAGCAATTATCGGAAATAGTAAATTCGAATTCGGTATAGATAGTACCAATGAGTATTTATGTCAGGTGAAAGCAGGAGCCCAGCTGACTGACATTTTTTCATTCAATTGTAACCGAAACTGTCAAATCTCATATATTTTGATGCCTCACCATTCAAAAAATTACTTGTATTTTGTTATATAAATAAGCCTTTCATAGTACAAACAATCCGAATCCCGTAAATTTTTCTTTCGAATAGAGTTTCATGTTCTTCAATTTTCACCATAACGCATCTCCCGTTCTTTAGTATCTCTGGATGAGACAACATTGATCTAATACTCCCCAATACTAATTATGAATAAAAATACCTAGATTCAATTGTTAAGGTAATGTCAGAAATTTTGATTAATTGGCTATAAATCATAACTAACAAATTCCGAAGATCGTTAAATATATGTATTTTTTATTCTGGTAACATATTCTTAAAACTACACCAAACAATGGCAAGTGGAACTGACAGTTTAGATCATTTAACTGAAGTGGACAACGAAGCATTGGTTGTACAAAGTGAAACACCCTATACAAATCCAGAACCATCCGTATCCGATACCGAAAACCTGGAAAGGGAAAAATTGAAATCTACAGGGACTAATGAACTTGAATTATTGGGAGAACAATTTGATAATTATATGCTTATAGCCAAGGGGCTCATGAAGACTCTACGGCGGCCCAAGGACATCGAAATTTGCACTAACTTACTGCGAAAGGTGCAAAGACTAAATGATAGCCAACATCTGGAGGTAAGACGGAATAACAATCGTTTCTTCCGTTATTGTTTGCGTGTTTTAAAATGGACAAGTGAAAATCAGCCGCTGGACTTGTATCGAAATTGGGTAGGTTTATGATGATATGAAGTTCCATAATTTCCATTTATGAGTGGTTTCCAGTACAATCGTGATGAAGCAAAACATGACATTGATGATGAGACCAAAAGCACCTGGTTGAAGGAGAACAAATCCTACTTGGCCACACAGTCTTTCACAGATGGTACTTATCTTGTGTATACAGCTGAGGCAAGCGATACGTCAGCTGGTTGGCAAGATGGTGGTTTGAAATTATTAGAGCGCAGAGGAGTTGTGAATGAATGTGCAACCAGAGGCAAACATTTATAAAATTTCCACCGAAATTCAATTTCAATTTCAATTCAATTCGCGTCAATTTCAAAATTATAACGGTTTATTAAATTGATTGTATACAAGATGGGCGGTTTAGACATAAAATTAGCCGTTGAATGTTTAATGTCCACGCATCTTAGAACATTTTTATAATATGGTTGTTTAGGTTAGGTTATCTATTCACCCATAATGTTTGAATTAAACTTATGCCCAGGAACATACACCTAGGTCAGAAAGTCGGGGAAAAAATGCAGAATTTTTGCCAGAAACAAAAACTCCAATAGTTTTTTCATGTGAGGTTTATTTAGAATAGACTACCATACATATGTACAGAAATGAGCGACTGGTAGTCGAATGGACCCTGGACCAAAAATTAAAATATAACCAAAATTCTATATTTTTTATAATTGTGTTTACTACATCTCAAAAACGCTAATTGCTGATGTCATATTCAGACTCAGCACACTGAAGTCTTTCAAAATTGTCTCCAAACTTTCCCGTCTAGCAAACAGCTCGGCCGTGGAATATTTTGGTACACTAAAAAATCAATTACAGATTTTTTTAAGTTTAAGTATATTGGGCTATCAAACCCCAGTATTACTTTTCTTATTATTATTTGTTCTTCCATTTATTTTTCCCAAGATAGCAGAATAATGTAAAAACTACCACTTTCTGAAATAGACAATCATTGTGAAAAAAAAAAAACAATTTTAATCATCACCCTACTCTGAATTTTTGATATTTTGTAAAGAATGAAATAAACTAAAAAAACTAAACACAATAAGATATGTTTGCAGGATATTCAAATATTAAAATTATTTTTATTTTTTGGAGTCAAAGGACACTACTCTTTTCATACACACGCGAAGAGGAGGTGATAACCTTTCAGGTGATAGCAATATCATTAAAATCTGTTGATGCTATCCAAAGTTATATCGTTAAGGAAGCCATCTCTTAGCAAAAAACCACAAGAACACCAACTTTGGACCACCGTAAAACTCCAACCACGAACTACTTTAAGCTACGGTAAACGCTATACTAAATACAACCACTAGTAGAATGTATGTGCCAAATTTCATCACAATCGGAGGAGATGATTGTGTAGTTTTCTGATGCATTTTCATTCCCTTTTCCACAATATAAAATAATGCTTTCTCAAATTGAACTATGTACTTTTATTATACATATGTTTCCACTTGCTACTATACGTTTTGTATGAGATTCTATTTTCTCTCGTTGTCATAATATATAAAAATCTTAAAAACTATATACTTTTATTTCTTTAAATATGGACGGAATGCGTTTCGTGTAATACACATAACTAAGAAAAATATTAAAAATAATAAAACGTTGACCTACACAAGCGACAACAAATTAATTCCGCAGTATACGGGCAAATCCAAAGCCACACAATAACATCACAACAGCCCATAGTGACTTTGCTGGTGCCAGCGTCTCGGACCCATTGCAACTGTCGCCGGCGCAATAGCACTCCTCCCAATAGACACCGTTTTCATATACACCCCAATTACAGACACCTGTCACGCCAGTGTCAGCCACGGAGGCACATCGTCTAATCACTTGGCGCCAACGGCCATCCCCTACAAACACACAAATAAATTAATGTTCAATTAATCCCTTTTCAGACAACTTACAGATGAAACCACGCGGTCCTTGCTGTACCACCTTCATACAAAAGGATCCGGGCATATGCGACTCATCGCTGTTGCACTCAATGGGAATGTGTTCGGTACGGTTGAAAGGTTTGTAGGCACCACAACTGTCGAAACCTTTGCGGTCCTGATCGGATGAACACTGGTAGCATCGAATAGCCAAGGCACCTAATGGGGATCGGGGATATTTCAAAATCAAAAAAATTACATCGCATATAAATGACAACTGTGGCTCAGACGCGACCAACTCTAAACCACACCCTAATTAATTCATAAAAATTTCAAAACTTACCACTTAAACTTATGACGAATAACAGAAAGATCGCATTTGTTGCTGTGGCATTCATTTTCACTTTGTACTTTATGAATGTAATGGAATGTAGCGAAGTCTACTTAATATGAACGGAATTATAAAAATAAACAAAACGGTGTTGAAACACTATCGCATGAATGAAGGCACTTGTTTCGATTTTGTTGTTGTGGTATGAATTGTTTTCATTATATGTAATGAGCTGACTGTCAAATGTCAAATTAAACCTGGCTTCATCTCACCGATACATAGGCGTGATTACACATCAATAAAAATGACGTCGGTAATGAAGTTTTCATATTTACCTTCTTAAAGGCTGGTACGCACCTCTTACGAAAACTTTGATAGCTATTTACGTATATATCACGACACGGAAAATTGGAAATTGGGCTTCGATTGGGCTTACTAGCTTACAATTAAGAGACTTGAGAAGGTGGCAACGTTGCTACTCATTGACTTTTCTTAAATGAATTAACAGGAAACATTTTCAAAGCGACCCATAATTCCGGAGTTACGGACACCGAAAGTTTGAAACCCTATTTAGTGATATCTTCGTTATTTGTTGCTCGATTTGCTTGCAATTACGTCAAATACGTCATTTTAAGAAAATAAACTAAAATATTTTGTTCACTGTGGCCCATATTTCCGTAGTTACGGGTCCCGAAATTTTTGATTTATAAATTTCGACCGATTTTTATGAAATTGGTTTTGTTGGAAAGGGCTTTTAGTTTCAAGGAAATAAACTTAAACATTTTTTTCTGTAACCCATATTTCCCGAGTTACGGGTCCCATGACTTTGGATTTATAAATTTCGACCGATTTGGACTAAATTGTTTTTTTTGAAAGGGCTGTTAATTTTAAGGAAATAATATAAAATATATTTTTTACTGTGACCTATAATTTCCAAGTCACGGGCCCCGAAACTTATGATTTATACAATCTGAGCGAAAATATGGCATCATTAAAATGTATCTAATAGAAAATTTGGCAACACTTCATCGCAAATGGGACGCGCCGCGCCAACAACCGTTAACTTAAAATATTTGCATTTTAATTCAATAAAAGTTTCATTCGCATTGAAAGTGAAAAATGGAGGACATTGTAAGAATTACTCAAATATATTCATTATTTGAACACAAAATAAAAGGTCCAGTGCCCCAAGGAGTACTCCTACTCTTAATGCAGTGGGGTTTAATTCCTAAAGAGGTGGAGAACAAGTGTCCAAGTGGACATACATTGAAATTAGTTCCTTTTGAAAACATTGATGGTCATTTATAAAGGGTGTTTTTTATTGGGGTATAGAACTTTAAGTTGGCATCACTTTTTTAACTGGCGGCCATTTTGTCAGCTGTCAAGTGATTAATATTTAGTTTGGTTTGCCATTTCATCATGAACAGGTTGACAAAAGAACAACGCTTGCAAATCGTGCAAATTTATTTCGAAAGTAATGGTTCAGTTCTCAAAGTTTACCGCAAGCTCCCTCCATTTTATGGTCGACATAATCGTCCATCAGAGCAATTAATTCGGTTAACCATGGATCGTTTTCGCACTACGTTTACTCTATGTGATAATACGCATCCGCAGAGACGTCGAACAGTGCGCACCGAAGAAACAATTGCCGCTGTAGAGCAAAGTGTTAAAGAGGACCCGAATGAATCGATTAGCCACCGTGCACGGCCCCATATGCTCGAAAAAGTGGTTGAAAATTGGACCTGTAGAATTGGCTATATTCGAGCCAGCCGCGGCGGCCACATGCCCGAAATCATATTTAAACATTAATGGCATAAAATTATCCTTCCAATAAAGCCAAATTGATGGACATTAAAACGATTTTCTTGTGTTTTATTTCAATTCGAAGTTCTATACCTCAATAAAAAACACCCTTTATAAAGTTTAGGTTCAATGCGTTAATTAAGTGTTTTATTAAATAGATGATTACGAAAAGATCGCGCGATTTTTTCGTAATATTTTTTAATTTTTTAGTATATATTATTTTGAATAATATTTTTTTATTAATTGGGTTGAAAAAAATAAGTATTTATTGTTTTTGTTAAATAGTATATATCATAAATATACGCAACGCTTCACCGTACGTATTTAGGCTGGTTGGTCAAGTTCTTTTTGGGGTGTCAACCATGGCAATCTTTTCCCGTAGTTATGTAGTCACGCCCTATTGTCGGTAATGACGGTTGACATTTGACATCACGCACAGAACAACAAACAATCAAACATTCAGGGCGGGTCTATTTTGTTGATTCCGTACTCATTTTCTTTAAGTTTTCTTTAATATTTGATAAATTTTTCCTCTGATTCGCTATTAGTTCCAATTAAAATGATTTTTAAACTGAACATGATGGAACGCGTGTTTTTAACTGCTCTAATAGCCCTGTGTTTGGCTCAAACAGGTATGTGCTGTTATACCCCATACAACCACCAGCCACTACACCAACAAGAATGCTGGTGGTGTATGATGCTTTCAATAAAAATTAACTAATTCTATGTTCGTTGTTGTAGTAATGAGTATAAAATGCTGGGAATGCCGTTCAGACAATGATCCCAAATGTGGTGATCCCTTCGATAACAGCACGTTGGTCATAACCGATTGTAATCAGGAACCAGAGTTGGCTCATTTACCTGGAGTGCGGCCAACCATGTGTCGCAAGATCCGCCAAAAGGCTCATGGTGAGTGGCGTTACTTTCGCAGCTGTGCTTACATGGGCGAACCCGGCATTGAAGGTGACGAACGTTACTGTCTGATGCGTACTGGCAGCTATAACATTTTCATGGAATTCTGCACTTGCAACAGCAAAGACGGCTGCAACGGGGCTGGTCTGCTGAGTGGGAATCTGGTCGCCATTGCTGTGACAACAATACTGGTGTCGTCAGTAGCATGGTTTTTGAGACATTAGGGTTAATACAAAACATTACCAGAGAAATATATAATACATAAGTATAGACAATTAGTGCCTTCCCCTCGAATAATTGCTCGAATAGCGCAGATCACTTTTCTACAGCCCTTCTTAGTACATTTGTATTTGTTTAAATTTAGTCTTATTATACGTATTTGTACTGTCTCTTATGTTGAGCCACATTTATTCCGTCCATGTCTATTTTTAATAGAAACATTCCATATTAAAGAGTTATCATTTTAACGAATATTATTTACAGAATCTCGACATTATAAATCTGTATTTTACTATTTAAGTGAAACAAAATTTAATATTTTTATATATATATATTATACAAAAAACAACTGTATTTTTACATATTTTTATGTAAACTAAATAAAATTATAATATTTACTAAAAACAATTTAAATTTATGCAAGAATTTAAAAAAATGTGAAATTTAGAAACTCTAATCAACAAAAAAATCGGAAGTCAGCACAGGACCGAATGACATCGACCTCAGTATAAAAAGGATCAAGCTACTTCAAAAATAGAAAATTATTTTGGTGAGCAAAAGAAAAATTAAATTTGGCAGAAGAAAATATGGCATTTATATCCCGTTGTCAAATCGTTGTAAAATTTTTACGTCTTTTGGCAGAAGAAAATATTATTTTTTGCAAAAGTGGCATTTATATCCCGTTGTCAAATCGTTGTAAATTTTTTACGTCTTTTGCCAGAAGAAAATATTGAAACGTGTTTTTTTTTGCAAAAATGGCATTTATATCCCGTTGTCAAATCGTTGTAAATTTTTTACGTCTTTCGCAAATAATAAATAATTATATCCACTTGATTTCTCGTATACGAGTATACGATGATCACCATAATAATCTTATACTAGATTCTTCAAAGTAAAAAGGGTTATACGGTTGGTTATTCACCCTTAAAATGTACACTGTGGGAGGAGGGGACTTCGTAAACGAGTTTTTGAGAGCTAGAAGTCGGAAAAATTTTAAAAGTTGGTATTTTTGTTCACAGTTTCAGTCTCGCCTATGCCTATTTTTTGAAGTGGAAGCCACAACAGCTCATATTTCAAATAGAAACATCTATAGTGAAAGTGGGCCAGATCGGTTGAGATTTATATATAGCTCATACAAGTGTCGCTCCCGATTAGATTTTGGTCAAACTTCACACAACATATTCAGCCTTGTTACGAGTGTCGTTTTCCGGTATCATGTAACCGCCATTTAACAAGTAATAATATAATAGTAGTTACATATATTTCAACTTGTAGCACCTATAGTGAAAGTGATCATGGGAACCATACTCAAAATCATTCGCGATTTCACTTTTTTCACCGAATCGAATTGTAATGGGGAAGAAAATAGATGGTATCATATATTAGCCTTTCCTTGCCTAATGTATTTTGAGTATTTGGTGGTACACATGTTAATCATCGGCTATGATAACTACGTTCCGTTTTCTCATAAAAGTATTGTATATGTATTTATGGAAACATTTTTTCACGAGTTATGACCAATATAACAGTGAAAAAGTACTACTTTTTCAAAAAGGAGTGTTCATTCAATCGCCTGTAACTCCTGAAATATTTTACCGATTTTAATGTGTTATACCTTGGTTTGTAGGTAATTTACCTTTTTTACTTTCAAAATATTGAGATGTGTTATAGCAGGGCTAGTTTTTTACAGTTTTTGCAATTTTAATTCTTTTATTTAGATTTTCGAAATGATTACACCAATCCATTTTATTGAAATTTTAAAGTAGTGTGTTTAGGTCTATTTTTAATCGACTATGTGAATTTGAAAGTGGTGAAATGATGGCTTCTATTTTTTACGATTTTTTTACAAAACCTACCAGAATTACAGCGAAAAATCATTAAAATTTTAAATTAATTAAATAAGTTTTATATTTTGCAACATCAGAAAAAATTGAAAAAATATATATATTTTCCATAACCTTTTTTTTGGATATACTAAGTGTATTCAAGAGTCTTCATCTAAAGATCATCTAATAGAGGGCTTACATTCAAAAGAGGCTATGAACAAAAACACAACTTTTCAGGAGAGCAAAAAAACTGATTTTCTACTTAAAACTTTTAAAAATTTCCTATATTTTATGGTTCATAGCCAGCCACTATGAATGTTGAAATAAGCACACAGCCATTAATGCCCAAGGCCAAGGCGTATTTATAAAGGTGATAGCAGGAGCCCAGCTTACTGAAATTTTTTTCATTCAAAAGTAACCGATACTGACAAATTCCATATATTTTGCTTTGACAGTATGGCTCACCATTCAAAAAATTACTTGTATTTTGTTGTTGCCGAATTTGTTTTTGCTCTGCTGCTATCACCTGCATAAATACGCCTTGATTATTGACCAAATATATAAATAAGATAAATTGGTTAACGTTTTTAATGAAATGTTGGCAATGTTGTGGAGAAAATACATTTTCTGGGATATACACGCCGAATTTAAAGATTCCAGATTCATCCTTTAAATTGGTACCATTTTTATTCCTTTTTTCCAATTTTTTACAAATGTGGATATTGCGGTAGGGCACGGTAAACAAAAAATACAAATTGGATATTGGATAAAATATTTTTCACTCAACGGATCCTGTTGAATTTTGGTTTGCTTATTGTTAAATTTTAATTAATTCGCGGTTCTGAAACTTTTCAGAAAAATATTGACACAAATATTCCCCATGAAGACAGCAATCATTTACCAAAAAATATTTTGGCAAATGATATGATAAAAAGTTACGCGTATTTTTTCTAAAGATACTTTTCACAATTTTTGACTTTACAGCCATCTTTCCTATTACATCCTGATAACTTGGGAAGCAAAATGCTATTAACGGCGAAATGGTGGTATTTTATAGTTCGATTTGATACGATACCCTAAATCTAGAAAAATGTTTTAAACATAATCGTTGTAGAGAATTACAACCTTCGGTTTTATGCTGCCCCATTTTTGAACTATTTTATTCATTTCATTTTTATGTTCATAGCCACTTTTGCAGTTACAAACTAACGTGTGTGTCTATAGCCAAATTAGAAATTTTTGAAAAAATGACTTTCGAAAAAAAATTCTTCCTCAAATTTATATGACAAATACAGCCATCTCAGAGAATAGTTTGGCATTAAAAACTCATTTTCGAGAAAAAGGTTCATAGACTCTTTTGAATATAAGCCCTCAAGGCGTATTTATACAGGTGATAGCACTAGAACAACAACAAAATACAAGTAATTTTTGAATGGTGAGCCATACTGTCAAAGCAAAATATATGGGATTTGACAGTTTCGGTTACTTTTGAATGAAAAAAATTTCAGTCAGCTGGGCTCCTGCTATCACCTTTATAAATACGCCTTGCCTTGTAAGCCCTCGACCTTAATTAACACATTGATTTTGAAATTTTATACAAAAAGGGTAACCCAGCTATAATTTTGAAATTTGAGAATTTGTTTCGCAGTATAGGTTTTTAAATTAACCCAATAAGCACAAAAATTTTAAAATTCAAGTGCTTGAAATATTGTTTGAATTTAAACTTGAATTTAAACCTATTTTCAAGCGATATTCCAATGTATTGAAAATAGTTACCAAAAATTTATAATTCAAGTGCTTGAAATATTGCTTGAATTTTAACTTGAATTTATACAAATTTTCAAGTCATATTCCAGTTTATTGAAAATATATTTTCATATATTTCGAAGAGCTGGAAGTTTGTGTCAGTAAAGCAATATCGTACGGGCGAATATTATAGATAACGAAGAAAATATAACAAAAAGGTAAATAAATCGTGATTACAAAGTGAAGTGCATAAGTGAAATATCTGTGAAATTTTTTTAGATTCTGCGAGTAAGTATGAACAAAAAATCGAAAGCAGATGCTCGCAAAATATTTGCATTGCTTACTCAGAGTAGGGAGCAAGATACTGAGGAGGCACCTGAAGAATATGGAGAAACATCTATGAACCAGTTTGATGATTTTGAAGATGAATCTGCGCCAATCAACAGAACAGAAGTGCAACAAGGCCATGAACTAAGAAATGAACTCGCAAGTTGGGCTGTGGAATTCAATGTATCAAATGCGGCAACAAGCCAGTTACTGAAGATTTTAAGAAAACACGATGTAAGTGGGCTGCCAATTGATGCTCGTACATTAAAATGTACGCCAAAATCCCCGGTTGTCATAAATATGGGATCTGGATAGCTTATGTGGTACGGATTAGAAGACGCCCTTACGGACTTCTTGGTCAAGAACAAACCTGCTGATTCAAATCTTGATATAAATATAAATATCGACGGCCTGCCCTTATCTAAAAGTTCAAACAGGCAAGTATGGCCTGTTTTAATGAACGTAAATGGGTATAAAGAAGTATACACAGTGACAGCATTCTGTGGGATGAAAAAGCCCAGAATGGAAGAATCCCAACGAGGCGATCAACCAGCTTCAAAAAAAGGTAACTAATAAAGATGAAAATACCGACGAATGTTAATAATTGACTTTTATCATTGCAGATGTGCAAGCAATAATGGAAAAACTTGATGCAACCCAAAGAGTTATGTTACGATTATTAGAAGAAGTTAAGTTATTGCAAAACACCCGAAGCCAAACACCTAATACCACAAAATCCCACGTATTACCACAAAATCCATTTTCAAACAAAGAGTCTTTTTTAAACTTTGAGAAGAATGTAGAATCGTCGGAGGAACAATTTTTCAATTTGGTAATGATAATTACATATCGCTAATTTGCGAGAATACTCATAAAAAATGTATGCTCTAATGTATTTATGATCAACCGTTTTAGGTTACGGAATTTAAGGAACAAGTCTCTGGAAATTCCCAAAAGTTCATTACAAATTGTTGGAGGAAACTAATGGGCGATGATGTAGCACAATCTTTTTGTTGGCAAGGATCCGTATCTAAAACAGCTTTAAAAGCATTGTCAACAACACTTGCCATAAAACGTAAGGACCTAATCCATGCATTTGTCTTCTCATTACCAATTACCAATGTTTTCATTTACAGTTGCCTATAACGACAAATTTTCTGATCACACGGATGCAGAGTTTGAAAAGTGTACAATCGCATTTTTCCAGCAAGCCAAAAATCGGTTCTATAAAAAAATATCCAGGAATAATTCAAGTACATCTTGAAGATTACACATTTCTTTTCTTCCGTATTTTTATTTCCATTCGTATTATTAATTCACTTGTTTTTTTCATATATTTCCATTCATACATTTAATTGATCTCAATATTGCTGTTATGTAAACATATAATATCATACACATAATTGATCTAAATTTTTCTGTTATGTAAACATAATAGTTATTAAATATGTAATAATAATGTTCACATTATGTATGCCAAGTAAACGTGATATTTTTTCTAATTTTATCGAAAAAAAGGACTTGAATTCGAATGTAGGGATTAAAGTGTAATTCCAGGCTTGAAATCCAGCTCACTGAGCTGTATAGTTTGACTTGAATAACACTGTAACTCGAGGCTTGAATTCCAACTCCCAAGGTTGTTTAGTTCGACTTGAATAACACTAGAATTCCGGGCTTGATTTACACTGTAAAGTCACTTTATTTTCCGACTGGAATTCAAAGGTTAAAATTGCTGGAGATCGCTATTGTTTTCAAGTGGAATTCAAGCATAATTCAACACTTGAAATTGGAAAATAATATTGGAATTCAACTTGAATTCCACTTGAATTCAAGCAAAAATGTTTATTGGGAAGGCTTGTTGGCGTTTTCCAATACTGAAAAAAAAACAAATGTGAAAGGAAAAATCCACAAATAGAAGGAGGTAGATAAATAAATTTTGAATATAATATAAAACGGATAAAGAATCATATCATTCCACAAATGCTTTCGAAACCCCAATTGCCCACTCTGAGAGTGAATTCGCCGCTCTACGGAAAGTGGCATCTTCCTAAAATGAGTATGAAATGAATGATACTTAAACGAATATCACCTATCGTCAGCTGGGCAATAAAACTCTTTAGTACTGTCGATTGTACATTTTTTATTTATTTCGTTACATCAGTGCTCAATGTGTTTGTCATTCGTTTCTGCTTTTAATTTGATTACATGGCACTATGACTAGTTCGAAATGCTATTGTTTGTTTTGTTTTTCAAAAATGTGTATTGACCAATTCTTGAAAGTTACGATATATTTGAGGCGAAGAAACCAGTTGTAGGGGATCGTATGGCACGAAAATGTAGTATTAAAATCTACTACTCCATATGTATCTATCGTTCGTAACTTATTAGTCCTGTTTTACTCCATTCGTTTGCGCTTGTGCCATGGCAGATTGTTCAGCTTCTTTGCGGCTAGTCTGTAATAAAATAGGGAGAAATTGAATAACTGAAAGTGAAATTGAATTTGCAAATTCGAAAAATTAGGGAATATAGAGCACTAAAATGTATTACAGATGTGGAAAGTTTTAAATTTAAAAAAGGTCCATGGATAATTTTCTGAGCTCCGAAAAAATCACGAAACGGGAAACCTTTTGGAATATACATATCATATTAACTACGTAGTATACCAACCAATTTCTCTATATATTTCTATATACCTTTTTTCTTTTGACGATTTACCGAGCTAAACAAAATTTTATCACAAAAAATTATGAGGGCTACAATGTCTCTTTCAAGTAGAACCAATGGTTTAGTAGCAGTCGCTCAAAAAATTAAAAAGAACAAGTTTTTTTTTTTGCAAAAATAAAATTGAATTTTCTTTTGACGATTTACCGAGCAAAACTAAATTTCATCACAAAAAAATGTATCTAAAAAAGGCAAAACACGTTTTTGAAAATCAAAAATTGTCTTAAATCCCAAAAATCAAAAATATTAAAAAAATATATTTCGTTTTTTATCATTGTCCGTTCGTGAGCTGGACGCATTCAAAATAACCTCTATAAATCAGGTTTATCTTGAAAAGAATTCACCGTGAGAACGATTTGACTAAAAGGGATTAAGGATTTTTTATAAAATCCGTAATAATTTCTACATTTTAGTACGATTTGTTTATTTAGGGGCTCGTTGGACAGGTACTTAATCTTTAGAACTTCCAAACCCGAGTGGCCCACTCGTTTTTCAAACTGTTGATCCTGAATGGGTTAAATGTTAATTAAAAACTGACATATGGGTTCATTTGCTTCTTAAACACATTCTAGTCTTATGACTACGTGTCATCGAATGGTGATATGGATATCAAATGAAGGAGAAGAATATCAGTAAAAAATAATTCAAATTTCATGCTTCTTCTATCTGTATTAGTTTACCATCAACGAAATATGAATATATGAGAATACTAATTGGCTTTTCGATATTTACCTGATACCAGACGACTAAACGTCCACCTAACATAAATGTAAAGACCAACGCTGGCCCGGAACGTTCAAATGGATCGCTAACCATCCAATGTTGATAAATGCCCAGAAGCATAAGTACTAAAAGTGTGATATTGGCAGCATTTTTAACTTTATCTGAAAATAAAAGGACGTGGGATTAAAATATGTCGGATTTTGTACATTAACTGTTTTCTTACGGAACGGAATAAGCGCCATTGCCAGACCGCATACAATTTCCAGCATACCAACTGAACGCCTATACCATTTTGAGGGGATTTTAATGCCAAATAGCGCCGTTAATGGAAATACTTTAGCATACTTGACGTATTCTGTGCGCTAAAAAGACATAAAGAAAGGGATGTGATTATGTAGTAATGTTATGATGAAAATAAATAATATTGTCATAGTTTATTTATGTTAATAACAATATTTACTTCATTGAGAGACAGTGCACTCTTATCCCAAAATATTCGTTACAACAAATATCAACTCCAATAATAGACGGGAATAGATAATAAAGATCGCCGTCAGTTTGAAAGACTTACAGCCTTTTCAGACTGCATGGTAAATGTATGATCCCATACGAATTTGAATCACGAAATCGAGTTAACATCGATTTTGGATGCAGTCTGAAAATATTATTTTATAACATTATTACCCTCAAACTTCAAGATAGGGGTATACTAACTTTGTCATTTCGTTTGTAACACCTTGAAATATCGAACTGAGACCCTATAATGTATATATGTGCCAGTTAGAGTGATAGTGGTCTAAGTGAAAAATTCAAAAAAATTGATATATCCCAATTTTTCTCTTTAGTTTGATCATATCTCTAATTTAAAAACTTTTATTTTTGAAATTTATAAAAAATGTACTCTTACAATGACATTTCTCATTTTTTGCACACCAAAATTGTCTTTTGTTTTAGTTTGAAAGTGGCCTAAGTCACACTATATCCACTAATTATTTATAATGTCCATTCAGATAATTTGAATAACATATAAAATTACTTGAAAAGTAAAAAATAATTTTAATATAAAGTTTCTATACGAACAACCTGTAAATAATTATATTTAAAAGAAATGAAATAAAATATTTTTGCTTTTTTAATTTTTGGTCAGGAAATATTACTTTTGCGAAAAAAATTAAAAATTTTGTGTGTTCAATTTTTTCAATTTTGAGAAGAATGAAAGTGGTCTAAGTCAGTACATCCTCTGAAAGTAGTGGTTCCATTAGAGGTACCGACGTGGTTTTTTATAAAAGTTCGATATAGTAGTAGGATATTCTAAGAAAAAAATTGTGATTCTTTGGAAAAATATTTTTCAATTGACTCAAACATTTGCATATCTAAGAGCGGATAAAGTGTGACTTAGACCACTATCATTCTAACTGGCACATATATTCGTGATAGTCTTTCTAAGACTATCTAGTCATATCCGTTCGTCCGTCCGTCTTTCCGTCTGTTGAAAGCACGAAAGGAGTCAGGACGTCCAAATTTTCCCAGAATACGTCTAATACTTGTAGACCGATTGGGATTGAAGTGGGCGAAATCGGTCCAGAAGGAACCGAACCTCACAAAGACTGAAAATATCCAAGGACGAAATATCCCTGTTTTTTTAAACTGTCTGCTTATATTTACTTGATATTTGGAATGCACATTCCCCTGATAGCATAAACGTTCACCATAAAACAAGTAAGTAAGCTTCAGTCGGTTAACCGACTTATATATACCCTCATTCTCAGAGAACATATATACGAAAGTTATAAGGGCAGGATAATTTGTGTGGAAGGTATCACATGGTTCCAGCTTCCACATTTATAAAACATTATAAAACATGTAAAACGTGTACCAAAATATAGATGATTCTGATTATCCGTGTGGAAGTTATATGGGTTTTAATTAAACATTGGAATATGGCCTATTTGTGTGGGAGGTACCAGAAGGGGCGTGGCAATTTCACCCATCTTCGAACTTAAATTAAGTTTGGGTAAAATATTACGATGTGCAAAGTTTGAATCAATTCCTTAACACCTTCACTCCCTCCTACTCTGTAGAGTGAGGGTATTATAATGATTCTTATTTTACTTTGTGCTGGATGGTATGTGTGTGAGGTACTGGCAGTTAGTGGCAATTGGATCCAACTATAACATTCGTAAATAATTGTAAAAACACGATCAAATATAAGATCATAATGGATTTCAGGCACCGGTATAGGAGTTATAAAGGATTTAATTTTACCTAGGGTAGAGACATTTGTGTGGGAGGTACTAGAAGGGGCGTGGCTAAAGCATACATATTTTGTAGGTTTAATGCGATTATAAAAACATTTTCAAATATGAAATTGCAACTAATTTTGACTATCCGTATTGAAGTTATATCGGTTTTATTTTAACCAAGGCTTATGTCACTTTGTGTGGGAGGTACTAAAGGGTGATTTTTTAAGACTTGATAACTTTTAAAAAAAAAAAAACGCATAAAATTAGATTGGTCCATGACATTTACTTTTTGAAGATAATTTCATTTAAATGTTGACCGCGGCTGCGCCTCAAGTGGTCCATCCGCTTAGTCCAATTTTGGCATTTCCACGTTTTTGAGTAACAGAGGCCAAAATGCTGCGAACGGCGACGAATCGATAATTGATGGTCATCATTAACATTGGCCGATACAGCTGCGATATTTTCTTCAGTTCGTACTCTACGTAAGCGTCTTGGTGGTTTAATGTCCAACAATGTAAATTTGGTGCGAAATTTAGTCACAATAGCCCGAATAGCCGCTTCAGTGGGTCGATTAAACTGACCATAAAATGGAAGCGTGCGATGAACTTTCTTAACAGAGCACGCATTTTGATAAAAAAAATTCAATGATTTGCAAGCGTTGCTCGTTAGTAAGTCTATTCATGATGAAATGTCAAAGCATACTGAGCATCTTTCTCTTTGACACCATGTCTGAAATCCCACGTGATCTGTCAAATACTAATGCATGAAAATCCTAACCTCAAAAAAATCACTCTTTAGAAGGGGTGTGGCAATATCACACATATTTGAATTGTATCAAACGTCCATAAAAGCATTGTCAAATTTCAGATTATTCCATTCGTATATAAGTTATAACGGCTTTAGTTATAGGTAGGTTGGGGTGATTTGTGTGGGAGGTACCAGAAAGGGCGTGGCAAAACCCGCCATATCTTGCACGATTAAAGTGCTTATAAAAACGTTATCATATACCAAAATATAGCTAATTCCGACTATGCTTGGGGAAGTTTCATTGGTTTTTATTTAACACAGGAATATGGACCATTTGTGGCAATATAATATATATTCCATGCGAATGTAAATTCTATAAAGGCATAGTGTGGGAGGTACTGGAAGGGCGTGGCAAACCCTGCCATATTTAGTACACATAAAGTGATTATAAAAACATTATCAGGTACCAAAATATAGCCGATTCAAAATATCCGTGTGGAAGTTCTAATTTAAGGTTTTAATTTAACATTATACGGGTTCTAATCTTTCTAATCATTCTAACATAACTTAAACTAAGTTTGGGAAAAATATTACCATGTACAAAGTTAGAATTGATTCCTTAACTCCGTTCGAGACATAGCTCAAACATCTTAAAATGTTGTGAAACGGATTTGGTCCAATCATACTTAGGGTCTAAAGTCTCTCCTTCAATGCATTACACTTTTTCTGTCCCAAATGATATATACCCTCCTACTCTGAAGAGTGAGGGTATTAAAACTGAATATTTCGTGAAAAGAAAGCCATTTTTGTCGCAAAATGTTGTTAAAAACATTAAAATTGCATCAACCAATACGTATTTTGCGTTCAAACCAATTTAAAGGAGATTTCTTTATTTTTATCGCCGCATTATTGCGTTTGTGGAGAACAAAAGTTGAAAAAAACCGATAATTTGTATTACACTGCAGTGCTGTTTTTTACGTTATCATCTAGAACAAGCATTCAGCATATCTTCCTCTTCTCGCAATCAAATTAAAATTCGATTTTGAAATGATTTATATTTCCTTTTTTTGTTTAAGATTTCGGCAATCAATATAGGTATACATACGTACATGTATATGTATAGACACATTTTATCTAATTAATAAATAAATACATATCTTAAAGAAATTAATCTCTCCCGCTCTCGATGTGTCTCTCTGATGCAACATCATTTTTTATAAAAATAAACATTTCATTACCTTTTGCTGGGTTGTTTTTCAATCATTTTTGTTTATAAACGAAATCAAAAATAGTCCCACGACGTCCACAATATACACAATATACCTTTAACACGAATCATACAAAACCGTCGGTAAACATTTCATCGAAGCCTTCATAAACGGCACCTAACAGGTCGGGCAATACTTTGTACATATCATAACATCTAATCTCTTACGTACTATTAAGAGAATAGTCTATTCTCTTGACTTTGTATTGTATTATAATTAAAAAGTTTGACAGCATGTACTTAGGTATTAGAGATGTCGATCGTGGTCTGTTCGGAACAAAAATTCAATTTTGAGATACGTTTGTACAATACAAAATTAAAGTCTAATTTAAAGAAAAACAACTAAAAACGGCGTTAAGTTCGACCAGGGCGAACTTTATATACCCTCCAACGTGGATTGCATTCCACAGAGGATGTCGATTTTCGTAGAAGTGCAGTAATATAACAGGACAATATAAATTTATTTAATATAACCAAACCAAAACAAATACAAATATTAAAAAAATAATTTTGTAAATAAATATAATAGTTTTATTATTTCAAACCACTCTTATAAGACAAGGCTACCAATACGATTACTATTATTGTTATTATCGAAATAATATTTCAAGTCAATTCAAAAAATAAATATTCTTATATTTATATTTTCAAAATACCATTGGTAGATAGTGGGTGCTACAGTTGGTTGTATTTCCATTCTATTTTAATTCCAAAAGTACAAATTATGAAAATCTATTATCTCACGTACATAGTGCAAATAACCTAACTTCTTGATTCAACCAATTTTTGCCGTAAAAGTAAAAAGTACGAATATGGAAACCAATTCCATGATTCTAGCTGCTGATATTTGGTTGGTACCATTTTTGTCCCCTTTTTCCCATTTACCGCCTTAAGAGTACGACATTCAAAAATCTATTTATTGTACGTGTCTACGCAATTAGAGGTATGTACAGACCGAATTTCATCATTCTAGCTGTAGTCGTTTAGTTGGTACTATTTTATCCCACTGTACCCATTGTATCCCTTGAAAGTACGAATTTGGAAAAAACCTTTTTATTTTTCGTGTCTACGATGTAAGAGGCATGTATACTCCGAATTTCATGACTTTAGATGCGGCCATTTGGTTGGTACTATTTTTATACCCTTTTTCCATTTAAACTCCAAAAAGTAAAAATTTCGAAAAATCCGTATATTTTACGTGTCTACACAATCAGAGAAATATATACACCCCATTTCATTGTTCTAGGTGCAGCCGTTTGGTTGGTACCATTTTTATCCCTCTATACCCATTTTACCCCTTAAAAGAACGAAATTGGAAAAAATACTTTTATATTATGTATCTACTCAATTAGAGTAATGTACACATCGAATTTCGTGTTTCTAGCTGTTGCCGTTTAATATGTACCATTTATATCCATTGCTGCCCCATTTCACCCATACGATTAAAATACGATCAAGTAAGTAAAAGCAAACATATTGAAAAAATATGTTCAAATACTCTAAAAAATTTAGGGGTTTTTATGGGTATATTTAGTCCTTGTGTTGGAAAATTTTTTCCCTTTGGGCCGATTTCGCCCACTTTCAATCCCAACCGATCTACGCATTTAATGAAAATTTGGATGCCCTAGCTCCTTTCGTTCAGATGCTAGCGTGCTTTCAACAGACGGACGGACATGGCTTCATAGGGTCTCAGGTCGATATTTCAAGGTGTTACAAACGGAATGAGGTGGAGTGTATAAAAATGTCTAATAATAGCAGCAGGAACTGTTCTGCTATTAGATCAGTTTTTCTGCCATAACAACAGTTTTTCGGCAGTTTTGCGTCAGCATTTAAACTGCTGAAGAGTACAGTCCTTAAAATTACTGCTGTTAATTAAAGCCAAGCAGACTGACGCATTTTCATTTTCTAATAATTCGTGACAATATCTGGCATATTTTAAAGATATTGCAGTAGTATATTTATTACAATATCTTTCAAGTAATAATAAGTTACATGTAACAAATTTCTTTTCAAAAAGTATTTTTAATATATTAAATTTTTCCGAAGATACCCTTATTGATCCGATACATTAGAAAACATAGGAGATATTAACTATATACATAAAAATCAATGTGTGTTTGTATGCTGCGTATAGGAAGGCAAACCGGTGGACCGATTCGTCTGAAAATTTTACTGTATCTAATTTTGATAATAATAATAATATTTTTAAACTATCAAAAAATACTAATTTCATCTTCCAAAGCATACGAAGTGGGGGAATAGGGAAGAATGAACACGTGCAACACAGAGTACAAAATACTAGTAGATTAAAAAATTATCATTTTAATTATAATTAATACGGCTGCTTTTCTATAAGCCGGGATAACAAGCGTTAATAAAAAGTTAATGTTGCACTCTAAATAAAAATATATTTTCACTTTGTCGCCATCTACAATATAAATATCTGTATCAAATCAAATTTTCGATAACCATAAATTTGTCTTACTTCAAAATTTTTAACATAAAATTATTTTTCAAAAATTATTTTTATACACACATTATTATTGCTATTAAAAAAAGATTTTTTAATTTGAGTGAAATGTTAAATTTTTATTTTGGATTTTGTTATCGCAGCTTAGTTGTCTAGCCTTTAAGAAAAACAACCCGATAAATCTGAAAGTGTAAACTTTTTTAAGAGTTATTTGTATGGGCATTTGAGTTAAATACTGCTATGATAGTTATGCTTAAAAGAAAAATGTGATTTTTTAATTAAAAACACATAACAATTTTAAAAATAAGATTCGCAAAAAAATATGAGAAAATTTATTTTTTGAATTGACTTGAATTATTATTTCGATATGTAAATTGATAGATTTTTTGTTTTGGTTTGGCTATATTAAAAAAAATATATTTTCCTGTAATACTATGGCTGTGTTTCTTTAAGACTGGATAACTAAGCTGCGATAACAAAAATCTAAATAAAATGTTAAAATCTTACTCAAAATAAAAAAATTTTGAAAATTGTATCCAAAAGCAATATCAATGTGTGTGAAAACAAATTTTGAAAAAATAACTTTGTGTTAAAAATGTTTGACTTAGCCTGGATAATTATCCAGTGTAAGTCGAGGCTAAGTCCAATAAAGTCGACACAAAATATTTTTTGAAAATTTCTTTTGATACATATATTATATATTGTTGTTGGCGACAATGTGAAGAAATAATTTTTTATTTTGAACGAAAAATTAATTTTTCTTTAAAGTTTTTGTTATCGCAGCTTGTTATCCCCGCTTAAAGAAAAACAGCCCTGCTACTGAACTTCTACGAAAATCGGCAGTCTCTGTGGAATTCAATTCATGGTGGAGGGTATATAAAGTTAGGACCGGCCGAACTTAACGCCGTTTTTACTTACTTAGACTACTATTACTATTATGAAACTTGAAGTTAATTTGTTCTCTTTTATTTTCATTAAAAGTGGTAGTGTTATATCGAAAATTACTACTTTTTTACTATACGAGGAAACAAATGCACAAAGACATAATACCCTAGTGGAGGGTATAAAAACACCCACGACTTCGTGGCTATGTTTTTTATCGCTTATCTGTCTTCCCCCAAGTAGAATTTAGGGTCACCAAGTCCGTGGATCTGATGGCAGCCTGAATACCCTAGTAGATGTTGACGCCAGTGTTCGTCACAACATTGCGACACAACTACAAGCCAGGTTAACTTACAGTTCCTTGCAGTGTAGCCCATACCCCAATCTACCATCAAGTTTGGGACTTATATGCTATAGTTCGTGTCAAATAGAACCACTGGCATGGTGCCACTGAGATTTTGGGTCAGCTATTGTTTCACCTGCCCGCTCTTATCCATTACTGAGGAGTATCTATCTATCCAACAGCTGGCGTGGCGCCCGATTGTGGAAAAGGCAAACCGCGCACGGGCGGGGCTATGTTTTTATTGGATCGATAGCACTTCTTTGGTTGTGCCATATAGTATAGTATGGTATAGTATAGCATTCGAATCGATAGCATAATGTAAACACAAGATGCCATGTACATTACCCATTTAATGGCAAATATGCTAGTAATATGACAGAGAATATATTTTATATTTCTGTCCACAACTGTGAGCTGTTCCGTTTCCTTGTGTCTTTCTGTGTTTATTCTACTTGAATGTCATTGCCTCTTTATGGGGAGGTCATTTCTTGAAATGTTGTCAAAATATAAAATACAGTATCAAAATTAAGTGTCATTTGAAAATAGAATAAAAATACAAAAACAATTAATAAAATATGATTTTTTTAATAATAATAAGCTCAACATTTGTTTACAAACAAAGGCAATGGAACACACTTTATCCCAATGAAGATGAAATAGAGAAAACCAAAAGAGAGAAAGCAAAAAATGTA
Source organism: Polietes domitor (assembly GCA_947397865.1). NCBI lineage: Eukaryota > Metazoa > Arthropoda > Insecta > Diptera > Muscidae > Polietes > Polietes domitor. The sequence continues at coordinate 86,819,661 of OX377619.1, read as the reverse complement.
CTGGGTGGTGGGGGGTGTGTTAACCCAAAATTTGTAGGTATACGTATGTACATAACCCAGTATCAGGGTATTGATTTTGATTTTTTTACGATGCAATTCTTACCAGATCCTTGTACAAGTCCTTGCTTATATGAGGCGTCAACTTGAGTGTGCCCACAAAAACGAAGAACAGGCCCAGCAGTATGGACAGGCTTTTCAGAACAATGGTGTTGGAAGCGGGCATTTTTATTTTTACTCTATTTCAATTCGATTTAGATGCTCAATATGAAGACTGAATTTGAATTCATTCAAGGTAACATAGCATAATCAATTCATGGAGTGGAGTATGTACTCTCTATATTATATGCACGTTTTATCTTTTTTGATTTTATTTTCGATTGATGTTGTTGATGTTGTTATTAATACAATTGTAATATTGTGTTCTTGAGAATGAATTTTCTTTGGTTGGTTTTTTATCCGTTAAAATATATTAGAAATATTTTTCGTGATGTTCTATTTTTAGATTTGTTTGTTGTAGATATGATTTAAGTAAAATTTGAAAATACACGCAAATCGTCCGTCGAATCGTATATATGATGAACACAAATATCAAATATGTACTCGAGCAACACACCCTCCTTTATGAAATTAACGGCACTCGCGTTCGAAAGAGACTGCGGCGGCGGACAGTAAAATGTTCTGAAGTTGCAGACGACAGCATCCCGAAAACGACGATTTACTCGTACCTTTCATTTCATTTCTCTGTCATTTGGTTTTATCTTGGTACTCACTCATTGCTCATTCAGATACGAACTACGAATTGTGTGGCTGTGAGCAGAGTGCAGATTGTTTCCATGTTACGTCTACCACCACTGTGTACTACAGAGTGTGCTCAATTTCGTGTAAGGAAGGGAACACTCGTTCGTCCCACTATGTTTGTTTGCATAGATTTGGTGGTTGATTCGCATAAACTCACAGCTGCGAAATGACGTGATGTGAAATAGGGCTGGCTGCCGGTTAGTTTTAAATTGCAGCGAACGCAGCATGTCACCCCTTTCTAATGAGAGAGTATCATTGTTTGTGTATACCTAGATATGTATTGGCAAAAGTATCCAATGTTCCAACTCCGCACAGTGCATTGAGAAATGTAAAAGGACGAAAAAAAGAATAAAATACCTATTCGGTGTACTAACAGACTGAACTAATATAGGGTGGTTCATTTAAAATTAGAAGAGGCTGATTATTTTTTCAAATTTCTGGTTTTATTGGAAAGGTTGAACTTAAATGACAATGGAACACAATATCATTCATATGACTACCACGACTGGCTCGGCAGTACCTCATCCGATCAACCGAATTTTCCAGTACATGGCTTCTCAATCATTGGCGTAGGAAGGAAATTCTTCTGGGGGCTATAGCCCTCCAATTTATTTTTTGTTAAAAATTCAAAAAATTATTTATAGCCGCACGGTTAATAGGGCTGTTTTTCTTTAAGACTGGATAAATAAGCTGCGATAACAAAAATTTAAACAAAATGTTGAAATTTTACTCAAAATAAAAAAATATATTTGTGTATGAAAACAAATTTTGAAAAAATAATTTTATTTTAAGTTTTTTCGTTTGTATTTTTTTTTGGTCTGTAATCAATATTTGATTTTGAACTGGGATATTGCCCTGGCTCAAGACCATTTTGCATCTATATTTAATAGAATGCAAATTTATTTACAAATGGCATGGTGACATTTATTACTTGGCTGCAGACTACCACGATCATGATTTCGTCTTTTCAAGTGGCTTCGCAGCGACTTTTCAACATCAAACCCGGCCTCTATAAGGAGATAATTCACACAAAATATTTTTTTTTTGAATATTTGTTTTGATACTAATATTTATATTGTAGTTGGGGACAATATGAAGAAATATTTTTTTTTTATTTTGACCAAAAACTTAAATTTTTATTAAGGTTTTTGTTATCACAGTGTTATACCGGCTTAAAGAAAAACAGACCTAATAAAACACTGTTCCCCTGTTATGTTCGTACACTGAATACGGTTTTAAGTTGTTTGTGTAAATACTACAGATAAAGAAATCACTACCATTAACTAATGTTCCTACTTCGATTTGAAACATTAGGGGATTTTACACATGAATATGTTCAGTATTTATTTATTCACACACAGCTATATGTTTGACAGTTTAATTTTTAATAAAATTTAGGTAAATAAACAAGAATACAAAAATAACTTGACAGCTGATGAAACAACATTAATTAAATCCAACCTTTTTTCACGTTTAATTTGAAAACGCATATTTTTTCTTTGTGATTTTTACTTTTTCCAACACAAAACAAAATTAAATACTTAAAAAATAAAATTTTTGTGTGACGCAGACAAATAGTACAAATTATATTATAGCCTTGTCACACTGCATTCAAAATCTAGTTGAAATGACATAAGGTCGATTTACAAATGTCAGATCCCATACAAATGTGACATTTGAAAATCGACCTTATATCATTTCAGCTAGATTTTGAATGCAGTGTGACAAGGCTATTAATTTAAAATTTTTTTATCACACTATCCTAAAAATTGTAAAAACACGTAAAGAAGGTCTATTTGGGCGGAGTCGATAATATTATACATGGCGGTCTAGACCTGCGTATCAGTAGCCGGGGTCGGATTCTTGGTGTTCATAGAGGAACCATGGGGAATGCATCTGAATATCATGAAGGAAAATTTAAAACAGAAAGCGTGAAAATTTGCATCTATAACTCGTGGCTAAGTCGAACGGAGCTACATGAAAACGGGCGTTAGTGGTAATAAATTACCTTATAACACCGAATTATAAGTTTGAGATTAGGCCTGTTTGATTGGCCCTACTAGCTTAATTTTTATGTATGTATTTTACTCACTTAACAAGAAAGTAGCTTGTTAATCTCTTAATCGAATAAATAATAAGATAAGTGCTTTGCGACTTTTTGAAAGTTTTCTCTTTAGATGCTGAACACGAAACTTCCAATAAGCAATATGGTTATATCGCTTGTAACAGCAGTCAGACGTTCGTGATCTGTGGCATGGTTCCCCTCGTACCATATAAAATTTTAAAAGAAACTATTGGTCGGTGTGTTTGTACCTGTGTCTGTGACGTCTTTTTAATATTTGAAAGCCCGAGTATGGCATTACCACCTTCTTGGTAGATCGTGATGCAATAAGTGTATCATTAATAAGATATCGCTTTCAAGTGATAATAAGGAGAGTATGTATCATTTGGGACAGAATCCGTTTCACGACTTATTGATGTTGTAGTGGAATATTCTTTAAATCTCTTCTTTTATAAGCCTTAATTTTTTAATGTAAGTTTTCAACACCTTTTAGTGAATATATTAAACAAATACGTTTTTGATTTTGATTAAACCATCAACGTTTTTATTTGGGAGGGAAAAAGAATACTAATTAAGTGGTTTTTGGTCATTTATTTTATTAAATTTAGTAAAAAACATTAAAAATTGCATAAATGAAACATGGAAATGGTACAAATTTCCAATTGTTTGGGGTTTTTATGGTGGCAATTAGTTGATTTATTTCTTCATTTGTATGTATTGAGAAAATGCAAATTGTTAAAAAGAAATACACCCAAAACATACAAGGTAATTTTACTAAGTTTTATTGTGTAACTAGCAGTAGTTTTTTGGTATCAAATTACCCAAGTATGAGTTGCCAAAGAATTTTTAAAGTTGTATTTCACTTAAGAAACTTAGGTAAATAGTAAGCTTTTCTTGTATCTATTTCTCACATTTTTTCATTGCGTGTGCTTACATTTGTAGCTGATGTTTACTACTTCAACATGATCCATTCTAATTTTAATGTGATTTTCTGTGTCTTTTAGGAATTGTTCAAAACGTTTGTCACAATGAAGGTCTACAGTCACTCAATTATGTTTCCCATTGTTACGTTACGACACGTTTTAGGAATAACTGTATCTAATAATACGTGTACAAGAATCAGCTGATTTTATTGTTATGGGAGCGTGCGAACACCGCTTTTATTTTGGCTGTCAGTTAATCTGTTGACGTTTGTCATCTGACCTACCAAAAAACACAATTACATACATACATTTTCTTGCAGTATTCATTTTATATCACAAAGGCTAGACGGAATTAAAATTGGAAAAAAATGGCTTTGCATTCGGCTATAAGAGGAAAACTGATTTCTGTTATTGGTGATGAGGTATTTGGTTATTATATTTGGATATTTATGTATGATATTAATTGTTTTGTAATTTATAGGATACCTGCGTTGGTTTCTTGCTCGGTGGGGTGGGCGAAATAAACAAAAACCGTCACCCCAATTTTATGGTCGTCGACAAAAGTGGGTAAAATTTTATTTTTGAAACGCATATTTTCATTTAGCTTATTTATAGATACGGCTGTGAGCGAGCTCGAAGATTGCTTCAAACGCTTCTTAAAGCGCGACGATATTGATATCATCCTAATCAATCAGAATTGTGCTGAACTTATTCGTCACGTGATTGATGCGCACACCTCGCCTGTTCCAGCTGTTCTTGAGATACCTTCAAAAGATCATCCATATGACGCCAGCAAAGACTCCATATTGAGACGTGCCAGGGTGAGTTTCACAATAATCCCGTTGAAAGTGGAAAATCAATAGCATTTTTCTCCTATTCCAGGGTATGTTCAACCCGGAAGATATGGTCCGTTAAAATGTTCGATCAGGAATCAATATATCGCCGTCGTCATTTTATAGTATGTGTTTCCATTGGATTCTACCTATGTCTTTGATTATACTACTACAGATCATTACGTTTGTAATGATATAAATACAGTGCTGGTGGTCTATGAAGTGATATTTATCTTCTACACCCAATTACCAACAAAAACCGTCATTGTTTTCCATACCTTTCCTTATGTATCATCGTTATTCCACATTGACGACGGATTTAGATTTCGGTATCGCCTTTCCATTCCATAGTAGCTACGTCTGTTCATTCGAATGGTGCAACAATTTCTATTTGCTCCTCAAAATGGCCGAAAATGACTATAACTCTTGAATGCTTCATTGTTTATTTAAATGTTTATTGTTGGTTGTTGTATTCTCTATTACTAATAAAAATTAAGTAAAATTTTCAAATATTTATCCTTTAAAAAGAAAAGGGTGTGAACATATATTCACAAGTTGGATACGTCCCACATTTTGCTGTTTTCAAAAAATACAATAAAGAAATTATGGAATTATTTTTTATCAATATATTCCGCTGCAATAAATTGATGGTATCAAACCAGTTAAAATTTCAAAAAAGCTATAAAAGTAGGTCATATTCTTCCAGGAATTAGTGTGATATTCAAGAGCTAATATCTCGAAAACTGTAATACATGAATCCAAGGTGATTATTTAGCTCTTGGCAAGGACAATCTTTGCCCAAAATGATTCTCTTTGAGATCGGAGATGTATAGCTTATATTTATGATATTTAAATCAATTAAACATCTCAGATATGTAGATGTAATAAAACCTAGCGAAACTCGAAGCCAGCCACATAAAATGGTTTTAGGAGATATATTAAAAAAAACAATCCAATAACTAACGGATTATTCTACCATCACGAACAGAAAAACTGAACTATTTCTTTATATATTACGTTCCCGCTGGCGCGAATATTTTCAGTAAAGCACATATTTACATGTTTTCTATACACAACATTTTCTGGTCATTTCGCGTTTAAAAGGATTTGAAATTTATAATTATAAAAATATAATTAATCAAACAAGTGTTATATTTTTCTGCTAGTCGTATTAAGGCGATATTAGTATCGAATGCAAGAGGACACTTTGGACAATCTAAATAATTTTTGTAGATTTAGGCTGTGGAACAAAGATGTCTAAAAACCCCACACTGGATAATTATCCAGTCTAAGTTAAAAAATTTTAACACAAAATTATTTTTTCAAAATTTGTTTTCACACACACCTTGATATTGCTTTTGGCGACAATTTTAAAAAAAGTATTTTTTATTTTGAGTGAAATTTTTTTTGTGCGGTCATTATGGCTGTTTTTCTTTAGTTATCCAGTCTTAAAGAAAAACAGCCATAATTACCTCACAAATGGGGTAAATCAAATGAAAAGAGTCTACTTGTTGCTACTCTAAAAATTACAGTTTTCAATGAAAACGTGATCTTCTCTTTATTATTTGTATTAACTTTTTAAGAAAAGAATGTAATCTAGTTATGTATTTGCTATAATATATAAATGACTCAGAGTTCCCTTTTTGTGGAATGTTCCGTTATTGCATCCACATTAAGGCTAGTATTGCAGTGACGCGGAATTTCGGTAGCCCCATAAGAAATGCATAGGGAACATTTTTATATATTTCTATAATAATTTTTGTCTATAGAAAAGCACGCAAGGAGCTCGTAGCTAAACTATTTATTTTTTGCGTTTTATAGATTTTCCGTAATAATTGATTGATTTTTTATCTTTCGCCGTAGGTGAACGAAAATAAGTTTCTTTCTTCTTTGTAGCACTGTGTAACGTGAACTGTACTGTCAGTTGGACTCAGTAAAATAATTGATCAGCGCCCAGATCAAACGGCTGAAGTCAGGGTCATGACATTTTCAGTGTAATTCCCAAATATGACGGAGAGGGGGACTTACACTTACCATGCAGGCGAGCTACAAAAAGTTTTTTTTCTAAATTTGTACTTTTAAGGTAGGAAAGAGATAAAAATGGTATCCATTTAAGTATTGGGGGTATAGTCGTGAAATTCGTTATGTACATACCTCTGACAATGTAGACTCGCAGCATAAATGGATTTTTCGAAAGTTGTACTTTTAAGGAGTGAGTGGGACAAAAAGGATAAAAATTTTACCAACTAAAGTAGTATAAATAGAATCGTGAAATTAAATATGTACATTCCTCTGGCCACGTAGACGCCCAACAGAAATGGATTTTTTGAAGTTTTTACTTCAAAAGAATGAGCGGGACAAAAAAGGAAATAAATGATACCAACTAAAGTATTGCAGCTAGAATCGTAAAATTCGGCGTGTACATTCCTCTTACAATGTAGACTCGCAACATAAATGGATTTTTTCGAAATTTGTACTTTTAATGGTTGAGCGGGTCAAAAGGGATACAAATGGTCCCAAATAAGGTACTGCAGCTCGAATCGTGAAATTCGGCGAGTACATTCCTCTGATCATGTTGACGAACAACATAAATGGATTTTTCGAAATTTGTACTTCAAAGGGATGAGCAGGAAAAAAAATGGTACCAACTAAAGTATTGAAGCTGGAATCGTGATATTCGGAGTGTACATACATTCCTCTGACCACATAGTCGCGCAACGTAATTTTCGACTTTTGTACTTCAAAAGGGATGACCGGGACAGAAATGTTATCAACTAAAGTATTGAAGCTGGAATCGTGATATTCGGCGTGTACATTCCTCTGCTCACGTAGTCGCGCAACATAAATGGATTTTTCGAAATTTGCACTTCAAAGGGATGAGCGGGAAAAAACGGATTTTTGCAAAATTTGTACTTGAAAGGGGGAAAACAGGAAGCGAGAACACGTGTTACTTATAGTAATTTTCAACATGTGTACTTTTTGGGAAAGAGGAACAAAAAGTGATAAAACGGCCAGTAGCATCTAAAAACATTGTATCGAAGGGATCTGTGGGTGCAATTTTTTGTTCGAAACTGGATAGGAAATGATAAAAATGAATAGCTCTGTTAGAATAGCGCAATTGGGCACAAGTGAGCTAGAAGTGAGAAATAAAATTACTATCCAAATACAGAGATGGATAAAACTGATAAAAAATAACTGGCGTTTTCACGTGTGAAGTGGCGGGCACTGCTGCAGTACTATTGGTACTGCTCCTTTTTATTTCTCAAAATAAAAACTCATAAAACGCCTTAAAAATGATCTAAAAAATGACGGAGAGTAAATTGACATTATGAGTGGAGTCCATGAGGCCCCAGAAATCGTCGTATTACATATTTTTTTATATTTGTAATCGTGGGCATAAGTAATTATTCTTTAGCTTCGTGTATGGCTGCAAGTAAGTCCTTTCCCCCAATGATAATTCCTATTTCAAAAGGTAAGTGATGAGTACATTTTGATTTACCCCTAACGTTACTTGATAATGGGAGTTTTGGCTGGATACGTACTAACTTCTTCGTATGTTTGATCGTCTTACCTTAAATCCTTGCTGGGTTCTAAAAAACTTAGACACATTTTTCAATTTACAACATTTTATTTCAAAATAACTTTAAGTGAAATTTGAAAATTAATCATTTATTTACAAATTAAAACAAAACAAGAGAAAAGAAATATGTATTTGGACATTTATGAGAAATTAGAAGGCGAATTGCATTGACACCAAAGCAACGATGGCAGCCAAACCGAAGGCCATAAAACGACCAGCAGATGAGGTATTATTACACAAGTCCCCAGTGCAAGTGTGGCAGCTCACTAATTGGCGATTATGCGTTACTTCGCAAGTATCAGGTCTGCCGCTAATTGGTGTGAAGTGACAGCCACGTGTGGTGATTTTACCTACTTTATCTGAAAAACATTTAAATGGGAGATTTTAAATTAGATATGTAATTGAAAGATAAAAAATGGTTATATTTCTTTTATATGATCGATAAATAAATGGCACACTCAGAGGAAGTTTTATTTTTTCTCAGTGTGTTCAGAAACATGAAAAATATTGTCACTGTTTTTATTTACGGGTTAACAAGGTGCGATAACTAAAACGATGACAAAAAAATATTTTTTTACTTAAAATTAAAAAATACACTGTCCAACAATTTCTTTTTGAATGGAATAGAATTTTGCAATAATATTCAATTTGTATTTTTTGTTTACCGTGCTCTACCGAAATACTCATATATTTTGTCGGAAAAGATCGATCTTTCAAAAAACATGGAACAATAGTAAGCGCGAAGAAGTCAATTTACGTACAACGTTGGTGCCTTCTGTAACCCCCACTGAAATTTTTCGACAAATTATTTCGCAGAACATTTTAATCCTTAAATGTCCTTTTTGAAAGGACTTTTTTGATTTTCTCGAAAAAGGGTCAATTTGACTCACAAGGAGAGGAGAAAGAGGGTTATGATCTTCCACAAAAATAATCCTCATAAGATTCCACTTCCAATACAGTTGTGACAATAAGAATTCTCTCAGAGATTAATTTACAACACTTTCTCACTTAGTATAATGCTCCCTTTGACTAAAAAATGAAAACTTTGACCCGCTGTAAAAAGAAACTGACACCAGGTGGGCTATAAGTTTATTCTACAAAAATGATCTACTCAATATGATCTTTCAGAATTATATAGACGCTATTCTGTTTCTCTTCGACCAAAAAATGAAAACTTTGACCTTCTGTAAAAAGAAACCCAGACCAGCTGGACTATAAGTTTATTCTACAAAAATGATCTACTAAACATGGTCTTTCAGAATTATATAGACGCTATTCTGTTTCAAAATTGCTGCTGGACAGTGTTATTGTATCATATTGTCGCCAATTACAATATAAATATTTGTATCAAAAAAAATTCAAAAAATATTTTGTGTTAACTTTTTTGGACTATAAATTTGATGTAAACTGGACAAATGTCCAGGCTAAGTCCAATATTTTTAACATAAAATTATTTTTCAAAATTTATTATTACAATTTTACAAAAGAATTTTTTTTATTTTGAGTGAAATTTTAACTTTTTATTTAGGATTTTCTTATTATTTTTATTTTCAAGTTTATGTTTGACATTTGCAAAATGGGACGCTATACGCTCGAAAAAAATTGGGAAGAATTAAAAACTTCCTTCCAAAGTAGTGAGTTTTTAACACAAACTGTAAGAAATTTACGTGGAAAATTTTAGAGTTTTCAGATGAAGTTCATTTTCATCTCGGTGGCTATGTCAATAAACAAAATTACCGCAAATTGGTTTCAGAGACTATTGAAAAGAAAATGCATCCGCAACGAGTCGCTGTTTGGTGTGAATTTTGGGCTGGCGGCATCATTGGGCCGTTTACTTTAAAATTGGGTTGGTCGAGGTACTGCAGAGATACTGCCGAGCCAGTTGTGGTAGTCATATGAATTACATTGTGTTCCATTATTAAATGACAAAGTTCAACCTTTACAATAAAACCGACAATTAGAAAAAATAATCGGTACATTTTTATGGCCGATTCTAATTTAAAATGGCGACAAATGTGAAAAAATATTTTTTATTTTGAGTAAAAAATTAATTTTTTTTTTAATTTTAAATTTATTGAGGCTTTTTTGAAATCATGTATGTTATATATAACAATATATAATGGATTTTCTTAAAACTATAATGTATTGATTTACAGAAAATCCATTATATATTGTTAAATTAATTATTTATAAAGAGTCTTTCTTATCTTGTGCACCCGTCTTAAAGAAAAACAGCCCTAATATTTAGTAATCCCGGCTTAAACAAAAACAGCCATTTCAACTGGCAACACCGACCATGTCTGATTTACTCTTACTTCTATTGAGAGTACATTACTCTACATAGAAAGCGTTGTTTCCCTACTACGCCGTTAGCAAAAAACGCTTAATAACAGGTATCTGAGCGCACAATTTGGTGATGTTTGCGACGACGAGAGTTGAGCTTTTCACACGCATGACCAGCGCCACCACCCCCGCTAGTACGTAAATATTCAACAATTCAAAAGCTGATTTGAATACTGCGTCATTAACGTGTGGAAATTTTTGAAGAATTTACTGAGACACTTTACACGGTGTTGTGGAAACGTTTATTTTATTTTTTTTTTAACTTCGCCATATTTGTCAGCATTATCTTCGCCATAGGTTTCAACATTGTATTTTTGACAAATCATTGTATTTCAAAGGTAATGTAATTTGTTTTTGTACAAAATTTAATAAAAATATCAAAATACAAGATAAAATGTATCGGATCCCACTATTATATGTTATCTAATTATTGTATTGAAATACAGTGGCCGACAAAAGTCAACATACGACCCACATTTTTGCGTTTTAGCGAGTTCCAAAAAATATTTGAAAAAAGTAATGATGCGGTTTTGTTTGAAATCGTTTTTTATTCATATAGCAATAACAAAATGCTTTACTTCAATATAAACTTAAAAGATATTGGCAAAATAAACAAAAAACACCTTGACAAAAGTCTACATACGACATAGCATCCCATGCTTTACGTCATTTTTTATAATGTACTTTATAGGAGAATTGACGAAATTTGTATTGTCATTTGTCTTGTGCTTGCTCTTCTTTAAATAAATATAATTCTAGAAACATTAGTCCGCGAAAATGGCTTCTCGTAAAGAAATTTCAACTGCTATTCGAAATTTAGTAATAAAATGCAGAAACGAAAGGAAATCTTTAGGCGAAATAGCTAAAATGGTTAATTTAAGTAAATCAACTGTCCAAACTATATGCAAAAACTTCGAAAATACGGGTACTGTTGAAAATAAGCCCAGAAGTGGGCGTCCAAAAAAACTTAGTCGACGAGATGAAAGCTTTATTTTAAAAGAAGTTAATGAAAACCCGAAAGTGAATATTACAATGTTGTCCAAACAACTCGCAGAAAGGTCGGATACAATTGTACATCCAAGAACAATTCAAAGAAGTCTGAATAATAATGGTTTCCGAAGCAGAACGCCACGCAAAAAACCTCTTACAAGTGAAAAGAATCGTAAGCTTCGCCTTGAATTCGCCCAGCAACACTTGGACAAGGGATTAGACTTCTGGAAGCGGGTTTTATTTACGGACGAGTCGAAGTATAATATATTTGGAAGTGACGGAAGAGCCAAAGTATGGAGAAATGCGAATACGGCAATGAATCCGAAGAATTTACTTGCTACGGTAAAGCATGGTGGTGGCAACGTAATGGTTTGGGGTGCCGTCGCTGCGTCTGGAGTTGGAAATCTTGCGTTTATTGAGGGTTACATGGATCGCTATCAATATAAATCCATATTGGAACAAAATCTGAAGGCATCGGTCGATAATTTAAACCTCGGAGAGCGCTGGATTTTCCAACAAGATAACGATACGAAGCACACAGCCCAATTTGTTAAAGATTGGCTGATTTACCATGCTCCAAGACAACTTTATTCGCCGCCACAAAGCCCCGACCTGAATATTATTGAACATGTGTGGGAGATTCTGCAACGCAGGATCCGAAAACATCACATAACTAGCGCCCAAACGCTAAAAAACAAGCTGGAAGAGGAATGGCGACAAATATCACCTGCGGAATTCGAAAACTTAGTTGCATCAATGCCCAGACGATTGCTGGCTTTTGTAGATGCTCATGGTGGACCAACAAAATATTAAATTATATAATAGTATAATTTTGTCACGTTAAATTGCATTTTTTATGTCTCATCTCAAACCGTATGTAGACTTTTGTCAAGGCTTTTTCTGCGTATTCTGTTAATATCTTTTGTGTTTATATTGAAGTAATGCATTTTGTTATTGTTATAGGAATAAAACACGATTTCAAACAAAACAGCATCATTACTTTTTTCAAATATGTTTTGGAACTCGCTAAATCGCAAAAATGTGGGTCGTTGACTTTTGTCGGCCACTGTATTTGGCGAAAACGTCATAATTGGAATCACCAGCGACAGTGATTTTGTGTGAATTTCTTCTGTCGGAGGTTAACTCCGCGGTGAAGGCTGATTCAACGACTCAGTTATGAAACAAATTTACAATAACGTTTTTCACACAACGATGTTCAGTATCGAGATAAAATATACATTTTTATTTAATCACACTCCACATTAAAATCCGAAACATGTAAAAATCGGTCATTCAGTCTGTTTTTAATCATAATTTTGGAACAAACCGAGAATTCAGGCCAGACTGCTACAAAAGACAAATGGGGAAAGGAATTTAAAAACAAAAGTTCCCAAACCACTGTGCACAGTGGCAGTACTATGAAGAGCAAGACCGGCAAACAATTTCTGTTGAGTACAAACAAAACAACACACTCCATCTCTCAACTGGCATATGGTTTATGTTATTGCCGCTGACGACGATATGGCTGAGAAATATCAAAATATATTTTCTATCCAATATAAATATATAAATGTATATATATAAAAACATTTGCCGGCAGCCATGGCCAATTTTATTCCGAAAAAGCGAACATACAAAAACGATTTTGAAATGACATCACTGCTCTTTTACGGCATCTATCGATCGATCGATGGTTGAGTTCCAGTGGCGATGGTTGTGTGGTGGCGTTGTTTGGTTGGAGGTGACCAGAATTTCAATTTCCATTTTAGTTCCAATTTAGGTTTATGTTTTCACTAATTGAACGTGGTTAGTTTTATTATTTTTCAATATTTTTGATTACAACACAGCGATGCCAAACAATACTTTTGTGTGTGTTGCCAGTGATAGGTTAATTGGTTTTGTAGCATTAGGGTCCTCAAATTGATTTTCTTGATTTTCAGTTCACGAGATGTCGCGGAATCAGAATCTGAAAATGTGGTGTTTTTGTCCAAGGCAGGCCACACACATTTGGGTGTGTCAGGTACTAATGTCAAAATATTCAATTAATTTTTCGCAACCAAATCTAGTTCGCGAGAAAATAAATTTTCATGAATGCCGTTTTGATATTTTTTGAGAACCCAACACTATTTGTGTTGTCGAAGATGTGTGATTTGATGTTTGGATAAACCTGGTCCGCAAATTTTGGACTACCAAAAATCGAAACAGTAAAAAGTATTCGAAAATTATTCATGATTCTCGAACTGAGTTGAAGTACTTGACATACCCAATATGTGTTCGAATTCCCTAGCTGCGAGATTTGTATAGTAGTAAAGAAGGACACATGCTCGGAATTCCATTTGAAAACTAGAGCTGATCCATAAAAACTAAAGTCCTGTCTCTAATCTTTAAAGTCGGTGTTAGGTTAAGTAATCTATACGTATGGTCATCATGGTCCTTCGTTGATATCACACTTACCACTTGAAACAACAACGCTACACTTGGTTACTGGCATGTATTGTTCATTTCCGGTTGGCCTTGGAGCGGTATCGCAATCGTAGGATCTGATGGTGCTATCGATCGGTTCCTTATCACAGTTAGCGTCACGAGAAGATTGGCATTCGTAGCATTTAATAGCATTAGCTGAAATTAAAAGAGAGAAACATTTGATAAGTATACAAAAATATATTTTTCCTAAATCTTCCTTCATAACAGAGAGATTTTGCAAAGTACACTCAGAAAAATAGTATTACTAAACATTCGCACTCCATTTCAACAAATTTACACCAGTTTATAGTTAGGAAAATTAACTAGCTTACAACTGAGAGACTTGATAAGGTGGCATCATTGTTGCCTATTGGTTTTTCTTGAATGAATCAACAAGAAAAATCTTGCAGCAACACTAAGCGGGTAGTAAGCTACTTCCTTCTTAAGCGAGTAAATTCCATGCAAAATTTATGATAAGTAAGCCCAATCGAACATCAGAGAATTTTCTGCTATTACAGCAGTTTTTCTGCCATAACAGCAGTTCCTCTACAATTTTGCATCAGCATTCTCACTGCTAAAGATGTTGCAGTCTGCTAAAAATGGATAGATAAAGAAATAAGCGTTCATAACTTAAAAGCCTTTCAGATTGACGGCGGAAACGAGTTTAGCTTGAATTTCCTTTTATGTATATTAGCTTGGGACAATATACATATCATTAAAAGACAATAGCAATATCTTTCAGTGGGAATAAATTGTCTTATAATAACCTTTATTCTAAAAAGTGTTGCTAATATATATATTCAAGTGACCATACTGTTCTGTACATATGATTAAAGTTTCAAGATATCGTTTTTTCTTTATTTCTAAATACAGCAAACGGTTGTTTGCTATTTCAGCAGATACAATCTCATTTTCAGCAGAAAATCTGCCCTTTCAGCAGTCTTTTTTGCTTTCTGTTACTGACCAATTCCTTTGAGTGTATTTGAAAATGGAAAACACATGATGTGCTTGCTTCTCCTGATGTATTGAAGAAAAGTGGAAAAATGTAATAGAAACCAAATTGACTGACTACTGCAGATGAAAAATGTTAAAAAGCGCATTTTATCTTTTTTCTATATAATGAATTTTTCACATAAGCGAAGTAATTGTCAGGTGCCTTGAAATTTGCTATAGAGGGTTCTAACTGTATTTATATTTATGCAGGCAGACTTCCTTTGAAAAATCGGAAGCCCTGAACAAACCGCGAAATAGTCATTAGTAAACGCGTATTTGTGCCGGTATGACTAATAAATGTTTATTAGCCTAAATGTTGGGTATTTATAGCAAACGAAGCTTTTTGTAATCTACCACAAAGCATCTCCGGGAAAGTTAAAAATATGTATTCGTGTTTGTTCATACAAGTATAGCACGGATAGCACACATCATGTGATTCAATTTGCTTAAATTGTTTATTTATATCGAATGGTGATGAGTGAGATGAGCCAGCTTTTTAATTCCTAATTTTAAATAAATAATAACTAAAATTACGTTCATTAAAAACAACTGAATAAATAAGATCAATGTCTAAATATTCGGTTATGTGCCACATTTATTTATTATTAATAAGTTCCAGTGAGTAAAATCCAATACTATCAAATTTCAAATAACATGAGGATTTTCTTTGGATCCGGATTCTAGTTTTGAGTAAGTGGACTTTGACGCATAAACGAATGTAGTCTTTTCAGACTGCATGCGAAATCAAGCTTAAAAATGTCAGATTCCATAAAAAGTACACTATTACATTACTCGAGTTCATACGCAGCCTGAAGCTATTACAAACATCAGCTGATATTGCCATATTGTGCTGTATGGTATTATAAGAAAAATATGGATTTGTGTAGACAATCACCATTTATATAAATATGTAATAGTTTTATCGCATATGGGTGTGGTCATTGGTAATATAACTTCATTTTACGGAAATATAATAAAATATATGAAGAGAAGCATAGATAGAGCTGCGCAAAAAACTGTTATTTTATTTCAAATTTTCCCCAGCAACGGATTTGTTCCTATATTAACTATATATAACATTTTCACAATGTCCAACAATTATAGCTGTCAGTTTGTTTGGTTATCCCTAATGGGAGTTGGTAAAAATGGTGGTGAATACAATTTTATAGTAAGCCCAATCGAACAGGCCTATTATAATAAATGACCAACATCAATGAAAAAAACAATTCCATTCACATTTGTTTTTTTTTCTGCAAATAATTACAATTAAAAAATGTCTGTTATTAACCACAGAGATTGTTTGCAATCTATCAGCAGGAACTGCTTTTCAGCAATCTTTCTCACCGACGCAAATTCGGTAAATGGTCGTATAATCAGAACATTTTACGTTTATTGATCATTTTACATTGGAATATTTCGACACATTTGCTGTGTTTTATTTCCAAACTAACAGATTTCCTGATTAGCAATTTTTGTTCGATAAATTGTCAACAGTTTAACATTTTCAAAAGAGGCTTCACTTAGAGAAAAAAGACTGTTATTAACAGCAGCGATTGTCTGCTGCCTATCAGCAGGCACTTTTCTGCTATTACAGCACTTTTTCTGCCATAACAGCAGCTGCAATCTTGCTTCAGTATTCACGCTGCTAAAGAGTTTGCAGTCTGCTAAAAATGACTGCTGTTAATTAAAATATAAAAATAGATAAAAAATATGCATTCATAATTTAAAACCCTTTCAGATGGGCGGTTAAAACCAGTTTAGATCGAATTTTCTTTTATATTAGCTTGGAACAAGATGCGTATCACAATATCTTTCAGTGGTAATAAATTACCTTATAATAACCTTTATTCTAAATAAAAAGTTTTGTTAACGTGTATATGCAACTGGCCATACTGTTCTATACATATGCTTAAAGTTTCAAGAAAGCGTTTTTTATTGCTGAAATCAGCAAACAGATGTTGGCTATTTCCTTTTATGAATAGTTGATTTCACTCAAATTAGTGTAGAAGTATGATAAGAATTTGGAATTATACGCTCAAAGGAATTTATCAGTAAAAGAAAACAGATTTTCCGATGCTGATGCAAGATTGCAGAAAAACTGCTGTTATGGCAAAAAAACTGCAGTAATAGCAGAAAATTAGGTGGCAGGCAATCGCTGCTGTTAGTAACAGATTTTTCTTATTTTTTTTAGTACCAGGGGATTAAAGTTACTCTTTTGATGTGTTACTTTTTATAACTGTCTAATTTTTTAGCTTGAGGATATAATAACTTAGTACTACACTCAGAAAAAAGTGAACCCTATAATAAGTTAAAAAGCACTAAATTGAAGTTCGTATAGAGCTAAAGCATTTAGGAAAATTGAACTTCATATAGCGCTAAAACAATATATAAACGTCAAGTTTATTATTATTATTATTATTATTTATAAATTTCAGACTAACTCAATTTGAACCATGGAAAGATACACAATCGAGCAACGCGTTAAAGTTATTCAGGCTTATTATGAAAATGGGCGTTCAAATCAAAATGCATATCGTGTACTTCGTGATTTTTTCGGTCAATTTAATGAGGCACATTTTCACCTCAGTGGACTCGTCAATAAGCAGAATTGCCGCATTTGGCCGAATGATAATCCCAGAGTGATTGTAGAAAAGCCAATACACCCACAAAGAGTGACTGTTTGGTGCGGTTTATGGGCTGGCGGCATCTATCGTGAGATGATAACGAACTTTTTATGGCCCGAATTGGAAGATATGAATGTGGACGATATGTGATTTCAACAGGACGGTGCCACTTGCCACACAGCTAACAACACAATGACTCTTTTGCGCGACAAATTCATTGGCCGTGTTATCTCACGTGGTGACGATGTCAATTGGCCGCCAAGATCATGTGATTTGACACCGTTGGACTTCTTTCTTTGGGGTTATTTGAAAGAAAAGGAGTACGTCGATAAGCCAGCAACAATTCAAGAGCTAAAGGATGAGATGATTCGGCACATTAACGGCATAGAACCTCAATTATTCCTCAGCCTCATCGAAAATTTGGACCATCGGATGGAGGTGTGCCGCCGAGTTCGCGACCGATATTTTGTTCCATACATAATTGAACCATACCAATATTATCATAATAAAAAGAAATGACAATAATTTCCTAAATAATTTGTGTTTTACTCAAAATCAATATCCGCCCTTAAAATTTAACCACCCTTTAGAAAAATAAAATATTTAAGAAATAAGACTGCAAATGAACGAGAATTGCTTCTTAGATTAATATGCTAGAGTTTTCTAAACAATTTCAAGTGATTTTTTATAAGTTCATTAATACTTAAATATATGAAGAACTCGGCATAAATTTCAGTAGACACATTAGCTTAATATTAAGAAAGTATGAATTTACGCAATTGTAAGAATTTTTTATTAGATCCAATGAAATGTTTTTAAGTAAATTTACTACCCTATTCCTAGTGAATGAACTATTTACTATGGCTTTGAAATAAGGAAACTTTACTCATACTTTACTAATAAATTTTACTAAACTCAAGTAAAATTGTTGAACTAAATTGGAGCATGGATTTTACTCAAATTTAGGAAAGTTATTTTTCTGAGGGTAGACGTTGAGTTCTATGATTATGTTTGGGTTTGCTTCGAAAGAATATATCTAAACTGATGATAAAAACTAGAAAAGAACATTTTAAAATGTCTTTCAAAGAAGCGTTCTTACTGATTTACATTTCTGAAATTTGCTTTGTAGCCTATTAGCTAATTGATATGGGCAACACGAACTACGAACTGTGTAATAAAACTTCCAAGGTCTAACAAATCAAGCTTCTACACTTCTATCGATCTTTTGTGCAAACGATCCATTCTATCTGAAGATAACATTCATCTAGAAACTTTTCGTATTTTGGGGTGGTCACACCCTTAAAACGTGGAGAGAATTTTTAAGTTCTGAAGATTGCTATTCTTGCTGGCTGGTCAGTGTGCTGATTTCATCCACATTTGCATATTTATTAGTTTAATGATCGACTTATTGTTGCTGCGTAATTTAAAGGCGTTGTAATATCAACAAAATATCTCATCGAGAGCTATAGTCAAAATCTATAGGAGGCCGTTAATCCGTACCTAGGTGTTGTAACATACACTGTACTTCTAGGAAACTAGTATTACTACTAGTAGTCGTAGTACTCTGTCAAGATAAATAATTAACATCAATTATATGTGCTGCCTTTTCTTTTTTATAAATCACGTAGCTACGCTGCAGACTGAATATTAACACTGATGACGTATATCCATCGAATATGTATCTAATTCAAGATGTTATGTGAGTTTCTTTCTGTTCAATTCAAACAAAATGCCACATTCACTTTTCTCTACGTTTTCGGAGAACATTTTATTGAACACAAATGTGAAAATTTGTTCTTATTTTTTTTTGAATATTTTTAAATATAAATACTAGATACATATATTTATATGTATATATATACATCTATATGTATATGTATGTAAATATGAACTTGTTGTTCACCACATCTAACACTTCACTTACCACTGTTTACCAGGCACAAGGCGAAAATGCCGCAAACAATCAAAATATTTCTTTGCATTTCGAAAAAGAAGACAAGTATTTGAACACGATTTGAAAATTCAAGATGCTTTACGGTACAACGTCTACGAACAACTAACAAGTTGTGGTTTAAATTAAATTACAAAACAATGACTTCTGTTATTCGAAATCGAAAGCTAAACTGAGAATCCACCTCAACACAACACGCATTGAGTGCTGTTTTCACAAATTCGAAAACACTCGTCAAAGCACAGTGGTTCCAACGAGAAGAAGAATAACACTCTAGTCGAATCGGAGATGTTAAAAGTATAGAAAGAAGGACGACCTGGTTGTTTCTAAAAAAGCATCGTTTTGAATGGATTGAACGAAAGATTGAAATATTTGATTAGATCTCTATATCAATTACCGACATCTCGTCCATGTCGTGTGGTAAGTGTTTCCAAGGGCGCTGAGCCGTGGGTTTATTTGTCTCTCTCTTCTTCCTCTTCGTTGTCGCAGCAACTGCCGAAATCGTTGAATTACAGTTTCATTCGTCGCGCATGGTTTCCAATTGGTCAATGACCCGACCCGTCACCATTGATATCACTCGTGATACGCTTCTTCTACACTTAGAGAAAAAAGTCTGTTGTCTGCTGCCTATCAGTAGACACTTTTCTGCTATTACAGCAGTTTTTATGCCATAACAGCAGTTTTTCTGCAATCTTTCATCAGCATTCATGCTGCTAAAGAGTTTGCAGTCTGCTGCAATGACTGCTGTTAATTAAAATATAAAAATAGATAAAACATAAGCGTTCATAATTTATAAGCCTTTTAGATTGACGGTTAAAACGAGTTTAGCTCGAATTTCCTTTTATATTAGCTTACAACAACATGCGTATCATTAAACTGGCAATCGTAATATCTTTCAGTGGTAACAAATTGCCTTATAATAAACTTTATTCCACAAAGTATTGTTAATATGCATATTCAACTGCCAATACTGTTCTGTACATATGCTTAAAGTTTCGAGAAAGCTTTTTTTTCTTTATTCCTAAAAAATATAACTCAGTCTTATATTCGACAGTGAGGCACCCGCTTTCTCCATTCTATCATTGGAGAAGGGAATTTGACCTCGAATTGCTTTGTAATCTTAGGTGTGCTTTAATCGGATCATGGTCGAAGTGTGCAAGGAAGAATGACAACATAGTAGATGTAAAACTAAGTACGTCGCATCCTATACACTGAAAAAATATCTATAATATTTACGATTTTGTCCTAACCTCAGTGAAAATTTTCATTAAAAAGTCGCCAAAGAAACACTTCATAAAATGTATGAAATGTGATTTATGAATCATAAATCACAAATCAATGAAAAGAATTTATGAAACATTTCTTAGAAACTATAAAATGCAGTTCTATATTCGATGAACTTTTGTCACACAAGTTCATTTTTATACCCTCCACCTCCAGAATGGGGGTATACTAACTTTGTCATTCCGTTTGTAACACGCCATGCCCGTCCAGCTGTCCGTCTGTTGAAAGCACGCATCGGTCCAGAGGGAAAAAATTTTCCCTCACAAGGTCTGAAAATACCCATAATAACCCCTAATATTTTAGAGTATTTAAGCATTAGTTTTTTCAATATGTCTGCTTGTACTAACTTTATATTGGGTATGCAAATTCCAATCTATAACAAAAACGTGCACCATAAACAGCTAGAAGCACAAATTTCGGTGTGTACATTCCTCTAATTGAGTAGATACATAATATATAATTATTTTTTCCAAATTCGTACTTTAAAGGGGTAAACTGGGTATAGAGGGATAAAAATGGTAACAACCAAACGGCTGCACCTAAAATAATGAAATTCGGTGTATACATTCCTCTGATTGCATAGACACGTAAAATAAAGGTATTTTTTAAAATTCGTACTTTATGGGGTTAAAATGGAAAAAGGGATAAAAATTGTATTACTGCAGCTAAAGTTATGAAATTCGGCGTATACATTCCTCTGACTCCGTAGACACGAAAAATAAATGGTTTTTAAAAATTCGTACTTTCAAGGGATACAATGGGAACAGAACAATTGAGAGAGTCTTTGCAATGAATATGTCTTTGATCTAAATCCTGTTACATACATATGTCAGAGTTAACAGAATACAAATGAGAATTGCAAGCAGTCAACCGAATAAAGTCGACACACTAAAAATTTAGTTGTAAGCTATGAAACATTTCATAAAAACTATGAAATCCTTCATTATATTTATGAAGACATTTCATAACACAAATATTTGATTGGCTACGACATATTTCATAATCATTAAGAATGTTGTCTTTAATACAATGAAATCTTTCTTTGATCTTATGAAACTAAGTCTCACTAATTTAACAATTTTGTTTTATGAAATGTTTATGAAAAAATTTTATGAAACATTTCATTTTATTTATGAATTTGTCATACATAATAAGAAAAAAATCACTAAATATATGAAAAACCTTTTATGAAATCGCTTCATAAATATTTTGAAGGACAATTCTTTCGGTGTAGTACTAGCTATTCTCCTATGTCGCCTCTTTTTTTGTATTATTCTTACTCTTAAGGACCGGGATTATTCTAATTTTCCATTTTGTTCGAATAAACTCTTACAAGTCTGTTCGATTGGACTTACAGGCGTAATTTTTGTATGGAATTCACTCGCATAACAAGACAGTAGTCTGCTGTTCTATAAGTGGTGATGCCAGATTTTTCTTGTTGATCCATTTAAGAAAAACCACTGAGCAACAATGGCAAGTATAAGAAAAACATTACAAATCAAATAAATCGGATCCCATTTTGTACTACTACAATAGGCCTGTTCGATTGGAGACTTGAAAAAATTAAGCGACTTGATAAGGTGGCAACATTTTTATCCATTGGTTTTATTTAAATAAATCACAGAGCACATCTGGCATCATCTTATTCGGTAACTAAGAGAGTACGACACTTTCTTGTTAAGCGAGTAAATTCCATACAATGTCAAATCGAACATGCCTAATATTTCTAAGGTGTTTCACATTCGAGGTTGTTTGGATCCACGATGTAATTCGAACCACTGTACAACGGTTCACATTCAACATTTCAAAAAAAAAAATCGAAAGCTCTTTTTACTCTCCTCCAACAGATCGGTTTTGTTTGTTCGCCAACAAAATTTGTTAAAGGTGAGATGACGACATCTTTTGAGTTGTTTTGCCCCTCAACAACCAACACAAAAAAACTTGAAATTAAATTTTATGGAAATATATGCACTTATGTACAAATAATACATATATGCTTATGTACACTGTCTGTATATGCAAATGTTTGTATTAGTTATTCATTGAGTTCAAATAATTTGAAATGAGCGACACGGAGTGAGATTGAAAGAGCATTCGATTGTTGTTTGCGAATTTCTAAACCAAAAGTTTTGATATCGTGTCGTGCTTTTGGATATTCGCCAAAGTACAGAACTGGTTTCATTTCCATTTTGATACTACTGCAGTTCTCATTCATTTATGAATTAACTTAAGTGACCGTAAAGTGTAGCCTACTCCCTACTTGTTTACCGACATTTCAAATATGTTCTGGAGTTTGTAACGATTTTTACATAAATTATGACAGTCATCGGACATAAAAAGGCAATAAGAACTAAAAGAATCGAAATGTTAAGAGGTTCTAATTTTATGGACATACGATTCCACCAGCCGAAAAACATACCAAACAGAGAGTTGTTGTGGATTTAGCGGAGCCTCGAGAATATATCGTGGATTATCTTAAATTCAAATGCGGCAATTAAGCCAAAAAAACTAGCCTAATCACTGGACTGAAAACTGCGATAACAATTCTACAGCAGCAATGGTTTCTTCGGTGAGCCCTATACGGAATTTCCGTGGATGCCTAATATCTTTTAGAGTAGTAGAGTATAGAAAAACGATCGACGTAAACGGCTATAAAATGGACGTAACACACGACAACATTTCCGAACACAAGCGTTGCTCAGTGGTTCCAAATCGATTTTTTGGAATTATTTGTGTAACCTTTGAACGGAATGATATATCGTGACGAAATTTCACATACATGGAGAAGAGGCTTTCCAGATTGTTTGGAAAGTTTTGGACCCCTACACTCAGAAAAATAACATTCCTAAATTTGAGTAAAATCCATACTCCAATTTAGTTCAACAATTTTACTTCAGCTAAGTAAAAATTTCCTTGAAAATAGGAAAATTAACTAAGTATGAGTAAAGTTTTCTTATTTCAAAGTCATAGCAAATAGTTCATTCACTAGGAATAGGGTAGTAAATTTACTTAAAAACATTTCATTGGATCTAATACAAAATTCTTACAATTGATTAAATTCATACTTGTGTGGAGGAAAATTTCCAAGGTTTTAAGTAAGAAAAATATTAATTTTGTTTTTGTATGGAAAAAATTTCAATTAGGAAATTTTAACTAAAAAATGAGTTTTTTTTCTTAAAATTAAGTTAATGTGTTTACTGAAAGTTAGTGAAAGTTTTAATGAACTTATAAAAAATCACTTTAATTTGTTTAGAAAATTCTTGAATATTGATCTAAGAAGCAATTCTCATTCGTTTTACCGATACTTATTTCTTAAATACTTCTTGCCTTCGCAGCAATCATGGAATAATAGCTCAACTATTTATGGCAGAGGTATAATGATATTTGAGAAATATTTCATGTTGCAAATTTTTGTATCAGTTTTGCATACTCTGAAGCAAAATTATTTGTTTGAATTATTTTTAGATAAGTTGAACTTTAAAATCATTTTTTCCTTGTCCTCAGTTTAAATAAAACTTTACTCGTTTTGAGGAAAAAATCAGAAATTTTTTTCTCAGTTTAAGTAAATATTTACTTGATTTGAGTAAAAATTTACATATGTTTAGGAAAATTTTAGTAAAAATTTACTTGGTTTGAGGAAAATTGAACTAGAATCAAGTTCAAACCATGTACTACTTTCAAGGAAAAGTTTGAACTTGATATGAGCACATATTGCTTTAGTGCTATACGAAAATTTTATTTCATTTTATCTCGTGAAAAGTGAACCCTATCACTTTTTTTCTGAGTTTAGTAGGTATTGGGGCCTCCAAAGTTGGTCTCCTCGACAATGTCAAGGAAGGAATATCTCAAAACTGACGATAAAATAAAGAAGAACAAATAATATTTTAAAATGCCTTTCAAAGATCTATTCATCAAAATTGAATTTAGTATATAATTCACAGTAGAAGCGTTCTTACTGATTTACATTTCTGTAGCCTGCTTTGTAGCCAATTAATTGGTATGGGCAACACGAACTGTGTAATAAAACTTCAAGGTCTAATAAATCAAGCTTCTTCACTTCTATCGATCTTTTGTGCAAACGATCCATTCTATCTGAAGATAACATTCATCTAGAAACTTGTCATATTTTGGGGTGGTCACACCCTTAAAACTTGGAGAGAATTTTTAAGCTTTGAACATTGCTATTCTTGCTGGCTGGTCAGAGTGCTGATTTCATCCACATTGGCATATTTATTAGTTTAATGATCGACTTATTGTTGCTGCGTAAATTAAAAGCATTGTAATGTGTAATATTATCTAGAGCTACAGTCAAAATACACTGTACTGTATTGGGTATTGAGGCTACTGGGCGTCCCTCCAATGTTAAATTTTGAAATTGTTGCCAACACTACAATTTTGAACCGATTGCACAGTGATAGTGCTCGTAAATGCCTACAAAAATATGTGCTTATTTGTGTGTACCTCAATTAGTTTAAGAGATATCTGAGTTACACAGAAAAAAATATTTTTTTTGACAAATATATTGGAAGTATTTCCAAATGAATGAAACTTTCATTGCTCCTGAATCATACATCCAAGATTCAATTCATTCTAAATAGCTTCTCAAATGCGACCAATAAATTATAAATTAGAATTTTCTCTTTCAATAGAATGAAGTGCTATATATTTATTTTTACCATTTCATATCTTCGTGATAGAAAATGTAAAATAATCAAATATCAAAAAAATAATAATAATAATTCTGCTGCTTTGTGTGGTAAAAGAATTAATAGATTTCGCATGCTGTGTAACAAGGCTATAATTATTGTTTGTGTTATCGATTTTAATAATCTGTCTTTTGGGCAGTATACACTGAAAATATTATTTTCATACTTTTTATGATTTTGTCTTAAGCTCAGTGAAATCCTTCATTATTTTTATGAAGACATTTCATAACAAAAATATTTTATTGGTTTTGACATATTTCATAATCGTTAAGAATTGTTTCTTTAATAGAATGAAATCTTTCTTTGATCTTATGAAATGCTTATGAAAAAATTGTATGAAACATTTCATTTATGAATTTTTCAAACATATTAAGAACAAATTCACTAAATTTAAGAAAAACCTTTTATGAAATCGCTTCATAAATATTATGAAGGAAAATTCTTTCAGTGTAGAATTATTTATTTGTTCAATTGCGATCTCAAATATTTTCTTCATTGGATAATGTTTGTGTGTCATAAAAATACTGTACTAATTAGACCATTATTCGTAGATGAAGAAGGAACGATTGTTAAATTTAAAATTTTTAAAACGATGTAAGAAATATTTCACACCCTCTGATCTTCTCAATATCTATACTACCTACATCAGACCAAAGATGGAATACAACTGCCATATATGGTCGGGTGCTCCAGCTTCATCACCTAGGTGACGGTAGGATATCCAATTCTATTGTCTCCCTTGAACACCGTCGTAATGTTGGTTGTGTGTCATTGTTCTATCGATACTTTCATGGTGTTTGTTCTTCGGAAATTCGTGATCTTATACCGCCCGTGAGAACGTTCGATAGAGATACGCGACTCTCCAGGAACGCTCACCCATTTGTTGTCGATTGGACAACCGGCCGCACTACACATTACAGAAAAAATTCGTTCTTCGGCCGTACTACCCGTATGTGGAATCGACTTCCGGCAAATATCTTTCCCTCCAATTACGACATTCAGAGATTCAAAACAGATGTCAACAGACACTACTCCCTCTTTCCTCCTTCCAATACCTGATCTTCCTTCCACCAACGCAATGCACTGCATTTCTAGGGGACATCCCCTGAGTGTTGGTTCAGTGAAAAAAAAAATCTGTGGACGGTGCTAGGAGGTTCGTGTAACATGATCTCAACTTCCACATTTATATCAATTCATAGTGGATTCCATGCACCAGTATAGAAGTTATGGAGCATTTAATATTACCTAGGATAGAGACAATTGTGTGGTACGTACAAGTGTTATTAATATGTGTATTCAACTGTGCATACTGTTCTGTATTGTGTGTTTAAGATTTCAAGAAAGCGTTTTTTCTTTATTGCTAGAAACAGCAACCAGCTGTTTGCTATTACAGCAGCAGAAAACCTGCTCTTTCTTTTACTGACAAATTCCTTTGAGCAAAATGGTATAATTATACACTCCACGAGATTATTATGTCTTTGTGCATTTGCTTGTAACACCCAAAAGGAAGGGAGATAGACCCATTGTTAATTATACCGATCGGCTTAGAATCACTTTCTGAGTCGATTTACCAATGTCCGTCTGTCTGTCCGTCCGTCCATCTATTGTTGTAATTACGATTACGGTCGCAATTGTAGCCAGAACCAAACGAAACTTTGCACAACGAAGTTTTTCGGGACAAGGACGAACGCTATTTAATTTGAAGAAAATCGGTTCAGATTTAGATATGGCCCCCATACGAATTTCATTCCCGATTTGACCCTTTTCACTCTAGATACCACATATTTCAACAGATTTTCTTCAAAATTGGCAAAACATCTTATAATGCAACTGAAAACACCTGTTGTAAAAATGTGTTAGATCGGTTCAGATTTATATATAGCTCCCATACAAATTTTGCTCCCAATTTGAATGTTCCGCACTAGAATCCACTTTTATTTACATATATATTTTTATATTTTATTGGAAAATTAGTAATTTTGGAGAGGACTACCGGAGAGGTCCGTTGACCAAAATGATTCATGAAGGTCATTAAACACCTCTAAATTATATCTTCTTCACGAATAATAATTGAAATTTGCACCCATATGAAGAAAAAATTTAAAAGCGAAATAGTGCAGTGAAGTAACAGTTTTAAATGCTGACCAATAATCAGATTACATCGTTAAAAGTACGAAACCAACCTCGACAAAAAATATAAAGGGTGTTTTTTATTGAGGTATAGAACTTCGAATTGAAATAAAACACAAGAAAATCCTTTTAATGCCCATCAATTTGGCTTTATTGGAAGGATAATTTTATGCCATTAATGTTTAAATAATCCAATGGTGTCAAATCACACGATCTTGGTGGCCAATTGACAGGTCCATTCCGCGAAATTATGCGCTCATCTCTGCGGATGCGTATTATCACATAGAGTAAACGTAGTGCGAAAACGATCCATGGTTAACCGAATTGGACGATTATGTCGACCATAAAATGGACGGAGCTTGCGGTGAACTTCGCGAACTGAACTATTACTTTCGAAAATTTGCATTCGATTTGCAAGCGTTGTTCTTTTGTCAACCTGTTCATGATGAAATGGCAAACCAAACTAAATATTAATCACTTGACAGCTGACAAAATGGCCGCCAGTTAAAAAAGTGATGCCAACTTAAAGTTCTATACCCCAATAAAAAACACCCTTTATATTTTTTTCATTGCAACTCAGATATCTTTTAAACTAATACCCAAGGCTTCCCAAATTATCTGAAAACACCTTTACTTTAAAAAATGGATTTGTGCGATGTCGCTTATTTTGAAATGGCAAACCAAACTGATCATAATTGATAATAGCCTTGCCACGTCCCACTAATTTGTGGCCGTTTAATCCCTATCGCTATCAAAGCGAATGAGTAATATTATCTTTAATAAACATAACTAATACGTGATTCCTACCCCCTTAAGGCTGGATAACATAGCCGCGATAACAAAAACCTAAATTAATTAAAATTGTCGCCAAAAATTGCAAACAAATTTTGGAAAAAATAATTTTATGTTAAAAATTTTGAAATTAGCCCGTGTAATTATCCAGTGTAAGTCAAATTTATGGTTATCGAGGCTAAGTCAAAAAATAGCACAAAAAATTTTTTTGTGAAATTTGTTTTGATAAATATATTTATATTGTAGTTGGCGACAAGTGAAATATATTTATTTTTATTTTGAGCAAAACATTAATTTTTTTATTAAAGAACAAAAAAACGGGCCTATCTACTCTTTCGATATTAATCGATATAGAATTCTTAAGAACATGTTCGTTCTTTTTTTGGAATAGTATATCAATATAATGAAAAGAAAAACTTAAAGAAAGATTTTGGTACCGTCGGATACGGAATCACTCATAATTTATTGTCTACATTTTCTTTGGTCAAAATCTGAAACATAACCGCCATTTTGAGAAAAATAATGACGTTATGTAAAATCAAGCTAGCTCCGCATTGGTAAAAGATATAGCCGAAATATTTTTGGAGTATTCATAACGCATAATGTAGATACAGTTAGTTCACTAGATCAAACGTCAATGGTGTAGTATCTATTGTAGTCGATGATGGCCTCCACACAAATGTCTTCCTACTCACGTTTTCACTCAAGTTTCTTTCTGATAGTACTCAGAAGAAGGTTTTGTTTTGCTACGTATTTTCGTAACGAATGGAGTGGCATGACCACATTTGTTTTTATTTTTTTGTCCAAGCTCAACTTTAATTGATCAATGACACACTTTTGCATATATCTGCACTTTGCTAAAAACAACAACAACAAGTCGTCTAGCGTTTTGTCTTAAGATTTTTGTGGCTTTATTGTTGTTTAACATGCTTTAGCTTGATGTACAGTTTTTTTGCTGTTTTTTTTTTTCTAAACAAAATTGTAAGTCAATGAACTACAGAATAATATTTGACCAGTTTAAAAACCAGTTTTTCGCCAGCTTACAGGGGAAGAGTACCATTTAAAATGTGTCACAATTGAACCAATTTATGAAAAATGGTATCGATTTTGGTGCCCTGATACATACTTAGGTATGCGGATTTCCCGAATTTTCAAAAAAAAAATCAGAAAAGAGCTAACTAATTACACTAGAAACGATTATTATACCCTCCACCTCCAGGATTGGGTTTATCATTCCGTTTGTAACACCTTGAAATATCGATCTGAGACCCTATAAAGTATATATATTCTTGATCGTCATAAAATTTAAAGCACGCTAGCATCTAAACGAAAGGAGCTAGGACGTCCAAATTTTCCATAAATGCGTCTTATAGCCGTAGATCGGTTGGGATTGAAAGTGGGCGATCGGCCCAAAGGGAAATTTTTTCCCTCACTAGGACTAAAAATACCCATAATAACCCCTAATATTTTAGAGTATTTACGCATATTTTTGGAATATGACTGCTTGTACTTAATTGATATTTGGTATGCGCATTCCCCCTATAACAAAAACGTGCACCATAAAGTAATTTTTATTCGTAATGGGATTGGAATTTAAAAAAATATTTTATTTTGTTGTTAAAATATTAACAATACTATCTTATCAACATAACAAGATCAACAATAAGAAGAATGGAAAATACATTTCTCTTTCTTCTTATTATTATATTCCTTTTGTTGCGACAACAAAGCTGTACTTTTTTGTGTATACGTTCGCTTGCCGTGGTGTCATTGTCCATCAGTTTGAAATAAAGTTTGAAATAAAGAGTGATTTTTTTGAGGTTAGGATTTTCATGCATTAGTATTTGACAGATCACGTGGGATTTCAGACATGGTGTCAAAGAGAAAGATGCTCAGTATGCTTTGACATTTCATCATGAATCGTCTTACAAACGAACAACGCTTGCAAATTATTGAATTTTATTATCAAAATGCGTGCTCTGTTAAGAAAGTTCATTGCGCGCTTCCATTTTATGGTCAGTTTAATCGACCCACTGAAGCGGCTATTCGGGCTATTGTGACTAAATTTCGCACCAAATTTACATTGTTGGACATTAAACCACCAACACGCTTACGTAGAGTGCGAACTGAAGAAAATATCGCAGCTTTATCGGCCAGTGTTAATGATGACCACCAATTTTCGATTCGTCGCCGTTCGCACCAATTGGGTCTCTGTTACTCAAAAACGTGGAAATGCCAAAATTGGACTAAGCGGATGGACCACCTAAGACGCAGCCGCGGTCAACATTTAAATGAAATTATCTTCAAAAAGTAAATGTCATGGACCAATCTAACGTTTCAAATAAAGAACCGATGAGATTTTGCAAATTTTATGCGTTTTTTTTTTAAAAAAAGTTATCAAGCTCTTAAAAAATCACCCATTATAATGAAGTTGCAATAACTTGAAGTTGCTAGAAATATTTTGCTGTGAGTATTCAAACCACCAACCACAACACACAACGTCAACCAACATACTTACCAACCAGTACTTATATATTAAATTTTTGTAAGCGTTCGTGGAAGTACTTATTTTTCAACTTTTTGTAAGCGTGCGTGGAAGTACTTATTTATTTACAATCCCTTTATAAAAATTTCGAAAAAATCTTTTTTATTTCGCATCTTCACAGTCAGATGAATGTACACACCGAATTTCAGTACCATTTTTATCCCTCTTTTCCAATTGTATCCCTTAAAAGTACGACTTTTGAAAAATCCCTCTATTTTACGCAATTATAGGGATGTAAATTCCAAATTTCATGTCTCTAGCTATTGTCGTATCATTGGTACCATTTTTATCCCATTTCGCCCGCTAAAACGCGAATTTACTTTTTGGTGCTTTTACGCTACAAGAGAAATGTACGCAAACAAACAAATTTAAAACAAGTAAAATAAGCGTTAAGTTCGGCCGGGCCGAACTTTATATACCCTCCACCATGGATTTCATTACACAGAGGCTGTCGATTTTCGTAGAACTGCAGTAAATAAATAAAAAATATAATAAAAAAAATACTTTCAAATATAAAATATTTTTTTTAAATAGTCAAACCAAAACAAATACAAATATTAAAAAAATAATTTTATAAGGCGAGGCTACCAATAAATTTACATATCGAACATCGTGCAAAATCACCTAACTTCATGATTCAACCAATTTTTGCCGTAAAAGTAAAAAATACGAATTTAGAAAAATCTTTATTTTGCGTGTCTATGGTTGGTACCATTTTTATCCCCTCTTTCCTAGTTTACCCCCTTAAGAGTATGACTTTACAAAATCTCTTTATCTTACGTGTCTACGCAATTAGAGGGATGTGCTCACGGAATTTCATCATTCTAGCTGCAGTCGTTTATTTGGTACCATTTTTATCCCTCTGTACCCATTGAAAATACGAATTGAAAAAAAAAAACATTTTTTTTTCATGACTCTAGATGCGGTCATTTGGTTGGTACTATTTTTATCCCCTTTTTCCATTTTAACCCCTAAAAAGCACGAATTTCGAAAAATCGGTTTATTTTACGTGTCTACGCAATCAGAGGATTGTATACACCGAATTTCATTATTCTAGGTGCAGCCGTTTGGTTGGTACCATTTTTATACCTCTATTCCCATTTTACCAGCTAGCGTGCTTTCAACAGACAGACTGACATGGCTAGATTTTACCACGTATATATAT
Source organism: Polietes domitor (assembly GCA_947397865.1). NCBI lineage: Eukaryota > Metazoa > Arthropoda > Insecta > Diptera > Muscidae > Polietes > Polietes domitor. The sequence continues at coordinate 86,787,479 of OX377619.1, read as the reverse complement.
AGACCTCATATTTTAAGAATATTTTAAGATGTTACAAACGGAATGACAAAGTAAAAATATCCCATCCTTAGGCGGAGGGTATATGTGTCTGAGGCTCTCATGTTCGATATATAAATCAGAGCATGTCCTGATATTATATTCACTGCTGTCTTATTTTTACTTTTGCCTTTAAAATAATTAAAACTTTATATTTATTTATGAAATGACTTTTTCGAAATTTTTATTTGTTTTAGTTTGGCTATATTAAAAAATTTAACATTTTCTGTAATATTACTGCACTTCTACGAAAATCAACAGCCTCTGTGGAATGCAACCCATGGTAGTGGGTATATAAAGTTGGATCTGGCTGAACGCCGTCTTACTTGTTTTTTTGAGGCACAAAAACTCCAAAAAATTAAAAAAATGTGAAAGGTTTATAGATAAATGTGAAGTTATGGCCTTCTTTGTAGAGCATTTAAATAATCATATTTTTAATTTTTGTTTAAATATCGAGAAAACCACTTTACAAAAATAGAAAAAAATATTTTGTTTAAATTTGTAATATCTGGGTTCTTATCGAAGAAAACAAGGCCTATTTGAAAAATGCGCCAAGTTGTCGAATATGACAAGCCAAGCTGCTAAGAAAATGCTTAAATTGTTAAGCTTGTCGCATAATCTACTTTCAAATTGTATGGTTCTGGTTTAGCACTTTCAGCCCTTTTTATGAGTATTGTAGCATTGTCTTTAAATAAGTGCAATTTATATTAAAAAAATTAAAATAAAATAACTGAAAATTTTGTTCAAAAATCAAGTCAAATGCAACTTACAAAAAATCACAAGGAGGTTCGTGTCACATGATCCCAGCTTCCACATTTATAAAACAATTATAAAAAACATGACCAAATATCAAGTCATTGTAGATTCCATGCACCAGTACAGAAGTTAATTTTATTATAGGATTTAATATGACTGTTTTTCTTTAAGACTGGATAACTAAGCTGCGATAACAAAAATCTAAATAAAATAAATGTTAAAATTTCACTCAAAACAAATTCTTTTTTAAAATTGTCGCCAAAGGCAATATCAATATGTGTGTGAAAACAAAATTTGAAAAAATAATTTTGTGTTAAAATGTTTTGACAGTCTGGATAATTATCCAGTGTAAGTCAAAATTATGGTTATCAAGGCTAAGTCCAATAAAGTCGACATAAAATATTTTTTTTGAAAACATAATTTTTTATTTTGCAGCTTGTTATCCTGGCGTAAAGAAAAACAGCCCTAATATTACCTAGGATAGCGACAATTATGTGGGAGGTACAAGAAGGGGCGTGCCTAAAGCGTAAATATTTTTAGGTTTAATGTGATTGTAAAAACATTTTTAAATATCAAGTTGCAAATGATTTTGACTACACGTAGGGATTTTATGTCGGTTTTATTGTAACCAAAGTTTATGAATCTTTGTGTGGTAGGTGCGAATGTAACCACTAAAAAAGAATTGCTAAATATCAAATTTCACAGTATTCCGATCATCAGTATAGAAGTTATAACATCATTAATTTCACGTAGTTTTGTGTGGTAGGTACTGGAAGGGGCGTGGCAAAACCCGCCACATTTAGTACACTTAAAGTGATTAGAAAACAGGAATATGGGCCATTTGTGTGGGAGGTACCAGAAGAGGTACAAAAATGAATCAAGTGTAAACAAAATTCTATTTTACACGCGTAAATAAAAAATTGAAATAAAATACTAAATTAAGTAATTTTCACTCTTCCTAAATTGAAAATTGTTGGTATACTTAGTTTTTAAGTTTCTGGTCTTGTTGTCGTTAAAAGGATATTTTATATTGACAACAAACATGTTATAATTTAATTTGTTGGTAATTAAAATGATATTTTTATTGATTTCAGACCCAAAATATATTTTTTAAATTTAGCGTTTTGGTTGGCATTACTGCTTTTAGCCATTGATCAGGTGGTGACGAGTACCCAATATTCAATTACTCTATATTTCCCCAACACTAGCAACCACAATTTTTGTGTTATTGTTGTTGTTGTTCTTGATAATTGAGCAGCTGTTTGTCGGGCTGGGTTTCTATGCAAAACGCTGTTTTTGTTTATACTGAATAAATAGACTATTTTCGCAGTCTACAATTAGAAACGAAACAAATATGAGTGAAGATCAGCAGAACAACACACCGGATACCTCAAAAAATTCCACGGATACCAACGAAACCAGTGATGAATTACCCGAAGAAAAACGTATTGCTTTACTTACCGGCATCACGGGACAGGTAGAGAAAATCTCATTAGGCAGAGGCAGACACAGTGTACAAATTTACTGATAAACACACTTTGATAAGCAATGATAGTTCGTTGTAAAACAAGTGTAAATGATTTTATTGGTCTGTGACTCACTACCGACGTTCGATGCAAATTTCGAGATAAGAACGCCTCCAAACTAAGCGCCGCTATGCCTATCTGCCTCTAATGTGTAGACATGTTGCTTCTCATTTATCGTATATTTTCTTGTACAACTTTTTAGGATGGATCATATTTGGCTGAGTTTCTTTTGAAGAAAGGCTATGAAGTTCATGGTATTATTAGGCGCGCCAGTACCTTTAATACATCCCGCATTGAACACTTATATGCCGATCCAAAGGCGCACAAAGGTGGTTCCATGAAATTGCACTATGGCGACATGACCGACAGCAGTAGTTTAGTGAAAATCATTAATATGGTGAAACCTCAGGAAATTTACAATTTGGCCGCCCAATCGCATGTCAAAGTTTCGTTTGATTTGAGTGAATATACGGCCGAAGTCGATGCTGTGGGAACGTTGCGTATTCTGGACGCTATACGGACATGCGGCATGGAGAAAGATGTGAAATTTTACCAAGCATCCACGTCAGAGCTGTATGGCAAAGTTGTTGAGACGCCACAGAATGAGCAGACACCGTTTTACCCACGATCACCATATGGTAAGTTGATTAATTACATGGAATATTTGAATGATTGAAATAATTTGATTTAAAGATAGGTAAAGTAAGGTAGTAAGGGTTATCTTGTTTCAAAACATTTAATTACGAGTTTCATGGTGTTATTTACTACATCGCATGATTTGACTGAGAAGACATGAGAAGACTGACGTCTTCTGTAGGCTTTGCTGCGATTTTTCAACAAATCATCCGTACCAAGTCAGAAGTTTTCACATAAAACTGATTCATTTCTCACACTGTATGTGTCCCAGTGAGATTATCAATAATCACAAATTGCTTGCAGGAACTGAAATTAATGTTTATGACCACGTATTTAGAATTTTAAGTCATAAATGGTACTGTGTAAAATTTCGTTTGACTGAACTTAAGTGCCTGCTTAACTTGTTGTTTTAAAAATGACATGATACTATTTGCACAAGCTTTGTGAATACAGTGGATTCCCGATTAAACGAGCACTTGATTTAATAAATTCCCAATTTAAAAAATATTTTACTCCAGCTGTGGTTAATTTCGAAGAAAAATAAAATTGAAATCAGATTTAGGTATTAAATAAATAGAAACAGAAGGGTAAGATTTCAGATATATTTTGAGGAGTTTTTACGGAGATCGAAAAATGTGCACGAAAAGTTTCACCTCCGCAACAACCAAAATGCCGTGAAAAGCATGAAATTGGTTGTTCGACACATCTGTAATGGTCGTCATATATTATAAATCATATAAAACACCATTGTCAATATGCTGCAAAAATCGTATACTGAAATGAATTGATATAAGATATTCACAATTTTCTACAACATTTTATCTCTGCAGTAGCTTGTTGGTTATTATGAGATCTGTAATGAATTATTCCTTTTGATCTTACATAAATAATTATAATCTATACTCGATATAACGAATTTTTCGATTTAACAAATATGACTGACAATCAACTGTGTGTTAAATCGTGAATCCACTGTATATCATAATATCCAAACACATGGAGACGATGTTAAAACAATCTAGAATATTTTTAGAAGAAATAAACAAAGTATTGCATAACATCACAGTTTCCTGTAGCATGGTAACTACATGGATAATTAGGTTGAATTGACTTTGCTCATACATTAGATGCGGGTAGCTCTTCAAGATTAAATTTGAAATGTTTTTTGGTGATGTTATAATTATTAGAGTTGGTCATTGTTGTTCACTGAACCGTTCAAACTTTGTCTTAAGGCACTACTTGACGCTCCCTTGAAAGTGAACGGTCATATAAAGCATAGTTCACTAAACGGAAAGATTCTTTCCGATTTAAAATTGAATTAAATTGGCTTTTAGGTGAACACATATTCAAGTATCTCTTTTTTTGTTTTGTACAATACCGGTATCCCCTGTCAAAATACCTGGACTCGATATAGGAACTTGCAAAGGGTAATTGTCTTTTTAGACTGAATACGAAAACAAAACATTTAATCCCAAAAAATTAAACCCATAATATGAGTTTTAAAAACACGACTGTGTTTCTATTCCACGTTACATAAACAGTAAAGTTTCGTGGTTGAGTAGTTAGATGGTAGTCCCATTATAGTTTGAGAAGTACAACAATACAATTCCCTCAAACAAAAGTCGCGTTTTTCTGGCAACTCGCTTATTACTTGGTAGCTTTCTATAAATTAAATAAAAAACACGAATAACTAGGCCAATCATAAGACTGGGAGATAGATTTTACGATTGTTATATTATTACATACATTTATAATAGACTTCATACTGATAATAATAATATATATCGAGGGCACTTATGAATAATAAGTGGATATGAACCATTTTCTCGAAAATGAGTTTTTGATGCTTGTCATATAAATTTGGAGAAGAAATTTTTTTTCTAAAGCCATTTTTTAAGTTTTCTGATTTGACTATCTTCTCACACGTTAATTTGTGGCTGCAAAAGTTCCTATGAACATAAAAATAATATAAATTATATAGTTCAAAAATGGAGCAGCATATAACCGAAGGTTGTAATTCGCTACAACGATTTTGTTTAAAGCATATGATATTAACCGCCTTTTCGCGGTTAATATCATTTTGGTTCCCAAGTTATCAGGCTAAAATAGGATAAATAATGGCTGTAAAGTCGAAAATTATGAAAAGTATCTTTAAAAAACCTGGGTAACTTTTTATCATTGGTAAAATACCAAAATATTTTTATGGCATATGATTGCTGACTTCATTCGGAATATTTGTGTCAGAAAAGTTTCAGAATTCTGAACAGATAATGTTTAAATATAAGCAATTGCAGCGATTTTTGAGACTAGCTACATATATGTTACAAGCGACATTGGTTCTTAATACACAAACAAAAATTCAATCGGATCCGTTGGCTAGATCCCGAGAAAATCATAAAACAAAAATGTCATGTATGAAAATCATTTTAGCCATATTTCCCGGATGAAAATGAAATGAAAATTTTCCAAAAATATCCAATTTGTGTTTTTTTGTTAACCATGCCCCACAGCAATATCCACTTTTTGTAAAAAATGGAAAAAGGGATAAAAATGGTACCAATCTGACCAATCTGCTGGAATCTTCAAATTCGTTGTGTACATCCCAGAAATGGGTTTCTTCCACAACATTGCCAACATTTCAAAAAAAACATTATCGAGTTTAAAATAAGTCTTATTTATATATTTTAGCATTGATGGCTATGTCAACATTTATAGTGGTCAATTTTAAACGTGCAAAAGTTGCTATGAATCATAAAACCGCGTATAATAGGAAATTTCGAAAACTTTTTAATCGTAGCAATTGGTAATCCTCTTTAGATTAAACTGTAGAAGAATGATTCATAATTACTCTTAAAATTAATGAGAAAATAGGTTTTTTCGCTCTCCTGAAAAGTTGTGTTTTTGTTCATAGCCACTTATGAACATAAGCCCTCGATATATTGTCGTTGACGAAAATGTGCAAAAATGTTTTGAGTAAAAAAATCATTCTTTATTAACGTTTTTATTATCGCAGCTTGTTATACCGACTTAAAGAAAAACAGCCTTATTGTAATACATATTTCTTTAATTCATCTATTTCTAGCCTGTGCAAAAATGTATGGCTACTGGATTGTGGTCAATTACAGAGAGGCCTACAATATGTTTGCCTGCAACGGCATCCTTTTCAATCACGAATCTCCCCGCCGTGGTGAAAACTTCGTAACACGTAAAATTACTCGTTCCGTTGCAAAAATCTATCTCAATCAATTGGAGTACTTTGAATTGGGTAACTTGGATTCGAAACGCGATTGGGGCCATGCCATGGACTACGTAGAGGCTATGTGGATGATGCTACAACGTGACAGCCCTTCTGACTATGTCATTGCGACCGGTGAAACACACAGTGTTCGTGAATTTGTCGAAGCCGCCTTCCGCTATATTGGTCGCCAAATAGTTTGGCAAGGAGAAGGTGTTGACGAGGTTGGCATCGAGCAGGACAGCGGTATCGTACGTTTACGCATTAATTCGAAATATTTCCGACCCACCGAAGTAGATCTTCTATTGGGCGATGCCTCGAAGGCCAAACGTGAGCTGAACTGGTCCCCTAAAGTGACGTTCATGGAACTGGTCAATGACATGATGGCTGCAGATATAGCATTAATGAAAAAGAATCCAATCGCCTAGACAGCAACGATGGCTAGAGATAATGCATTTTGGGAGACGCTATGTCTCGCTTTGTTTAAATATATTTTGTGGATTATGTATGTGATTTGTTATAACTCGCTTTCCGTTCTCCAAAGCACAAATCTAACTCTATATCTTTGTTTTGTAATGTTGTACTACTATCGATACAGATGTAACGTTTAAGTATTTTAATCATTGCATTATTATTGATCTATTCATAATTATACATATACACAGATCATTCCTTATATGCATACACACACACACTTCTGCAATATTATTTTTTACAAATTACGAATATTATTATTATTATCGACTTGTATTATTATTTAATATCAGATGTATATTTCAATTTAAATGACTGGCATGTACATTTGTATGTAGAGAATCAATTTCGAAATTTATTTTTTAAGGAATTTATCATTCATTCTAATCGAATAATAAAGTGCACATTTTATTTATAAGCAACAACGTATTTCTCTGCAATTTTAAAAAGTGTATTATGTTGACAATTTTGAAATAACCACATATAATTTTTGAATTCGGCTTTCTTGTACTTAAATTCTATCAAAATCTGGAGTTCCGAGGACAATCCTATCAAACGATATGCTTAAAAAAAGTTCTATCTTATGTAACTTTGTTGTAACAAATAAACTTTGGACGCCTCTCCTGCAAAACTCCCCTTTTAGACTTAGCACGGCACACAGTGGTTCAGAATCAAAATCCATCGGCCAAAATTCAATAGCTTTTGTTCTAGTAGACATTTTCAAGTTCTGTAAAAAACCAAAATTCGACAAGGACCCATGGATTATTTTGAGATAACATTAAAAATCGGACAGTCGGATATATTTTTTTTAGAAATCGGCCCAAATTTGACTACATTTCGTATTTTTTCGATTTTAAAGAAAACTAAATTTTCATTTTTTTGTTTTTATGTTTTTTAACATAACATACGTATTTGTTCATAATGCGAAGAAAAATTTTTAATTTTTTTTGTATTACAGATTTTCAGATTTTGAAAATTGAAAAAACCTAATTTCTTTTCCTAACTTTGTCGAACTGTTTCTCACACACTTTAAGAGATTTTGCACAATGTCAATGTGTACTCCTGAATGAATTGCAGTACTACAGAATTCAAAAATTTTCTTCTAGAACAAAAGTTATTGAACCGATGGATTTTGATTCTGAATCAGTGTGCGGCATGCTACGGAATGGTTAACCCCTGTTTTATAATAAATTTTTCTCCTTGATAAACTATTAAATAATTGCAAAAAGATAATTTTGCAAACTTCAAATGACAGTATCTTAGTAGTCCTAGAAGAAGAGCCATCACCATTTACAATCTTAATCAGAAAGGGTGGTGCAATTAGATTGCATCTCCAGTGGTAGGTGTAATGTAATGATTGAATAAAACTAAGAAATAAAGGGAGAGAAAGGAAAGGCAAATGACATTGTGAAAATAGAATGAGGGTGAGAAATAGGTTTGGATTGCTCAGTTTTGACGAATTGTGGCCTGACCGATATACTCACAGCCTTTATCCTCCCATTATGAAACTGATAAGGCAGATGATGTCCAGTTCGCACAGATTGTGATATTCCAGGCACCGAAGTCTGTAGCGGAATGGCATAATATAAGCTCCAATGTTTCTAGTTCCTCCTCATATCCGCACATTCTACAATAGTCCGGATTGTTGTTATTCCATCTACTTTAATTCTCAAACATTTTATATTTAAACCTAGAAGTACCCAAATGTTCTTTTATACAAACCTAATCATAGTGCCCTGTACATCCTACAATATCAGCCACTCCTTTTCATATATAGGAAGCTTATTGGCCGACTCTTTTCCTCTATTCCTTTAGCGGATCCATTGCTGGCCATTTCATTTACTATCCCATTTTCTTTCTATGTATGTGTTTTGTTAGAACACATACAGCCCAGTTTCCTTTTCCAAGATTCGTAATAATATCAATTTCAATTCAGTCTTCTTTATTCACATACATAAATATTTATTTATAATTCATTAATTTTTGATGGCAAACAACCAAAAATTGTTGACCTACAAATAAAGACATGTGCGAGTTCATATATTTTTTTGTCCCATAAAATATTATACAAGACGTGTTTTTTCAATTTCATTATCATATGGCTATGCCAACACTTTTTTTGCTTCATTTATTTCATATTTTTGCAGTATCAAGTTGTTCGATTCTTTTCGCAAATGAATACCAACGTCAGAGATAAGAATGGAAAACGAAAACAAACATTTCCGTGGAAACTGATTTCCCGACAAGGCGAAAGGAAGATTCAAAAAACAAATTTTAATACTCGAAATACGTGAAACAAAAGAATTAACTGATAATTTTCTTGTTTTTTTTCAATCATAAGGACCAAATGGCTAATTTTCAACGGCTAAAAGAACTGAATAACGTGATAACATGGCGCAGTACATGAAGAAATCAAAATGAATTTATGTTTCCTGTTTCTTTCCAAATGGATTGATCTTCGACAACCAATTGGATGATGTACCACTTGAAGATGGCGATTCTCTGTAAACATAAGAGTTTAGGAAAATTATTGTAAAGAGCAAGCCAGTAAAATTGTATATAATTTACAGTTTTGTTAAAGCTTCAATGTCCGCATCCTTATCGGAAGAGCTTTTAGAGGATGGTTTTTCAGAGGTATCTACAGATCCTGCCGCTTCGCGTATCCCCGCTTGTTTCAGTTGTTCAATTAATTTCATGCGGAATTCAATCTTATGTGGCATCACCTTGTTTTGGTCACGTATTTTGGCATCTATCTTCTTGATGGCTTCTTGGAAGGTATAACCATACCAATCAATCTCTTCGGGAGTATACTGAAAATAAAGAATGGTGCTTTGTTACGGAATGATATCTTTAATTGGATTTGGATGTACTCATTCTTACCGCTTCTAAGTAACATTTGAACTCTTTGAGTATGCGTTCCTGTTCGCTGGGAACGGAAGCAAGAGATGGACAGCCGTTTGCAAGTTCCTGAAGAATTTTACGCTTCAATGACAGTGCCAATGATGAGCGTAAATCACAAGCAGGATTCTAGAAAAGAGGCATGATAAAAAAAATGTTTTGAGTTCATTCGGAAATTCTTTTTTAAAACCAATACGTTTCAGAATGCTGTCGATTTGTATTACATTGATGGTTTGTAAGACCGCTTAATATCTCCTCAATGTAGAATAGTGTCTTAAAGCAGCATTTTGCTTTTTGAAACGCTTTAAAATAGAACTAAACTTACCTTCAACAAATAATGATCGAAGCCATGAGATTCATGGATTTTCTCAATGGTGCGATCGGTTACCACCACCGACATGTATTCATTTAAAACTTGACTATGTACGACCGAACGCTTCAGCACCGGAACCCAGAAATGTGGTACACGACGTGAGAGACGCTGACGCTTCTGGAAGCCTTTGATGACCGCTTCACCACCCCAAATACCTTCATGACTCTCCGGTGGATCGATCAACGGCAAGGGAACATTTTGTATGGGTTTAATTTCACCCGTTACCTCATCACGTTCCCATTCACCCTCTTTGGGTATGTAGTGAACGGCTGCCGGTTTTGTCATTTTCCATTCGCGCCAGAACTTCTTGTAGGCTTCGGGCAGTTGTGCGGCCAAGCCTTTGTCGAAACGGGTCGCACGTTTAAAGCCATTCAGCAGTTGTGGTCCCTAAAAGGAAAACAGGAAAAACACGTTTCACAAGACATTCTTCACCGGGGCAAAACAACAAAAACAATCGTGGAAATTTGAGAAACAATAATTTCCATTTGATTTGATTATTGCGTCACATAACTCAGGATGGTGGAAACTCACTTGTTTGGTGGCGTGAGCCATAGTTAATGTCTGACTTTTTTAGATTTTTCTCCTTTGTATTCGATTTCACTATGCTTCCAGCCTGTAAGTTCTCCAATTTATTTGTGTAGAACAACGAAAATTTGTTTAGAAAATTTAAAAACAATAAATTGGAATTTTCTGATCTCATCCGAATCAGATTGCACGTTCTGACGTTTTTTTATTTTTGCACCAAATCAGCTGTTTTCCATCAAATTAATTAACATGAGTTGGGGATATCACTTCTGTGGGGATGTCTGAGTTATAACAGAATTAAGGGTCGAGCACACCGGGCCTTTTTAAATTTTACATCTGTTACGAGTATTTTTGTGAACGTGCCAGTTTCAAAATGCTCGGGTACACGTTCACACGCGTATGAAGAAACTTTTAATTTTTTACGCTGCTTCATTTTAAAAGCGCTTTGATGTGCCTAATGCTATCTCGAAGTGTTTACGCGTAAAGACTTATTAGGACTGTTTTTCTTTAAGCCGGGAAAACCTGATGCGATGACAAAAACCTTAATAAAAATTTAATTTTTTGCTCAAAATAAAAAATTACAATTAGCGGTTTTACTCTTGGTAGCAAATGACCCAATTGAACAGACCTTTTATTTAGATTTTTGTTGTCGCAATTTAGTTATCCAGTTTTAAAGAAAAACAGCCATATTGTTGTACAACTTGAAAGTAGATTATGACGAAAACTTAACAACTTAATGCTACGTTCACACTATTACAAATATCAAAAAATAAGTAAAAATATGTACTCTCCTTCACTTTTGGATCATTTTGAAGTCTGTATGTGAGTTTTTATTACGCGGAAACATAGCATTGCCAATAACTACATATAAAAGTCGTTATTTGTAAGTCATTATTTATTAGTTGGAAAAGATAAGAAGCCGATTTCCACGGTGTGCTGCAAAAACATCTCAAGTCCACTTTTTGTGAAATGGACTTAAAGATGCAAAAGTGTCCCAAAAGTCATAGTCTAAGCCCTGTTAGTTTTGTAGTTATTAGGCCTGTTAGTTTGGACGTACTTGCTTACAATTAAGAGACTTAATAAGGTGGCAACATTTTTATCCATTGGTTTTATTTAAATAAATCAGAGATAAAAATCTGGCATGAAAGTAAGCCAAAACAGGACTATTGTGTCAAAACAATTCCTTTATTTACCCAACTGTATGGAGCAATAACCTTTAAATCGTCAATGGGCCTGCTCGCCTGGGCTTACTAGCTTATTTTTTGTATAGAATTTACTAGCTTAACAAGAAAGTAGCTTGTTACTCTCTCCAGGCCCGTGCGCAGGATTTTCCCCTGGGGGGGGGGGTTTCATCTACACTCATAAAAAAATGAGTTAAAATTAACTAAAATTTAGGAAACCAAGTACATTTTTACTAAATATAATTAGAATTTTTTCTGAAATTTTCCTAAATCAAAGTAAATTTTGTACTAAATTTAAGCAAAACTTTCCTAAATCTAAGTAAATTTTTACTAAATCTTAGTAAAATTTTTCTGAAAATTTCCTAAAACTAAATAAAGTTTACTCAAATCAAGTATATATTTTCTCAAACTGAGGACAATTTTGCTGATTTTTTCCTCAAAACGAGTAAATTTTTACTTAAACTGAAGAAAATTTTATTTGATACAAGGAAAAAAGGTGCAATTAAAATAAGTTCAATTTAACTAAAACAAGTAAGGAAAGGCTAAAGTCTGGCGGGGCCGACTATATGATACACTCCACTTTCAATCCGAAGACAATTTAATTCGGTGAAAAAGTGAAAACGGGAAGGATTTTTGTATCCTGTAAATGTATGTGTTTGACAAAAAAATGTTAAATCGAAAAGGACATTTGTATGGGGGTATATTGAAATCTGGAACGAAATAAGTGAAATATAATATGTATAGTTTGGCCAAAATCAGTTAAACATTTGGGAGCAACATTTGTATTTGCGCTATATCTAAATCTGAACCGATCTTACCCACTTTCACCATAGATTTTTTACTTGGATTATAAGCTGTTGTGCCAAATTTAAAGAAAATCGAGTACAATATGTGGTTTCTAAAGCGGCAAATGTCAAATCGTGAGCCACATTTGTTTGGGGGCTATATCTAAATCTGAACCGATCTTACTCACTTTCTGCATAGGTGTTTGTAATTGGATTATAAGATGTTTTGCCAAATTTAATGAAAATCGGGTACAATATGTCGTTTCTAGAGCGGAAAATGTCAAATCGGGAGCGACATTAGCATAGGGGATATATCTAAATCTGAACCGATCTCACCCAATTTTTGCATAGGTGTTTCTAGTTGGATTATAAGATGTTGTGCCAAATTTAAAGAAAAGCGGGTACAATATGACGTTTCTACAGCGGAAAATGTCAAATCGGGACCGACATTTGTATGGGGGCTATATCTAAATCTGAACCGATCTTACCCACTTTCTGCATAGGTGTTTCTAGTTGGATTATAAGATGTTGTGCCAAATTTAAAGAAAATCGGGTTCAATATGTGGTTTTTAGAGCGGAAAATGTCAAATCGGGAGCGACTTTTGTATGGGGGCTATATCTAAATCTGAACCGATATGCCTCAAATTAAATAGCGTTCGTCCTTGATCGACAAAACTTACTTGTGCCAATTTTTGTTAAGATCGGACTATAATTGCGACCTGTAATTTGATTACAACAATAGATGGACAGACGGACAGACAGACAGACGGACAGACGGACATTGCTAAATCGATTCAAAAAGTAATTCCAAGTCGATCGGTATAATTAACAATGGGTCTATCTCGCTTCCTTTTGGGTGTTACAAACAAATGCACAAAGACATAATACTCTCGTTGAGTGTATAAAAATCAAACAAATAGTTTTGCTTCAGAGAATGCAAAACTGATACAAACTATAACAACATGAAATATTTCTCAAAAGTTTCATGATACATCTGCCATAAGGAGTTGAGCTATTACTCCATGATTGTTGCGAAGCCTTCGCAGTGCTTGTTTAGAATAATTCATAAAGTATTTAAGAAATAAGTCTCTGCAAACAAACGAGAATTGCTTCTTTGATTAATATTCCCTATTTTTTAAACAATTTCAAATGTTTTTTATAAGTTCATTAATACTTAAATGTATAAAGAACTCGGCATAAATTTCAGTAAACATTTGAAAAAAACTCATTTTAAAGTTAAAATTTCCTAAATGGAATTTTTTCCAACTTTCTTTCTCACTGAAAACATAAGTTTGAATTTACTCAATTGTAAGAATTTTTTATCAGGTCCAAAGAAATGTTTTTAAGTAAATCTACTACCCTTTTTCTAGTAAATGAACTATTTACTATGGCTTTGAAAGAAGGAAACTTTACTCATACTTAGTTAATTTTCCAACTTTTTAGGAAGTTTTTACTGGAGCGTTTGGAAACCACTCATATTTTATTGCCAGGATCTTCGAGAAATATTTTGATACATTCGTCCGACAGACATTGTCGGCAAAATTGCATTTCAGTAATCCATCTATCAGTACACTCAAAGGAATATGTCAGTAAAAAAAAGCAGAAAGTCTCATGAAAGATATAAACATATCGAGGCCTTATATTCATAAACATAACTTTTCAGGAGAGCGAAAAAACTAATTTTCTCCTTAATTTGAAGAGAAATTATTAATCTTCTTCTGCAGTTTAATCTAAAAAGGATTACTAATTGCTACGATTAAAAAGATTTCGAAATTTCCTATTATTCGCGGTTTCATGGTTCATAGCCACTTTTGTATGTTTAAAATTGAGCACTATGAATGTTGAAATAAGAATAAGATTTATTGTAAACTCCATAACTTTTTTCATGAAATCTTGGCAATGTTGTATAGGAAACGCATTTTCTGTGATGTAAACAGCGAATTTAAAGATTCCAGCTTCATCCGTCAGATTGGTCTCTTGTAACATATATGTAGCCAGTCGCGAAAATCGCTGCAATTGATGAAAAATCCAAAATTTGCCGTTGCAATTCCTTACATTTTAACTTTCTTCATTCATAATTCTGAAACTTTTCATACAAAAATATTCTCCATGAAGTCAGCAATCACATGCCAAAGAAATATTTGGTTTCTCAATATAATAAAAAGTTACGCCGGTTTTTTTCTAAATATACTTTTCACAATTTTTGACTTTACAGCCACCATTTTTCTAGTACGATAGTACGATATGCCCTAAATCTAGAAAAATGTTTTAAACAAAATCGTTGTAGCGAATTATAACCATCGGTTTTATGCTGTTCCATTGTTGAACTATTTTATTTCTATTATTTTTATGTTCATAGCCACTTATGCAGTCACAAACTTACGTGCGAGGGGATAGCCAAATCAGAGAATAAAAAATGGCTTTAGAAAAAAAATCTTTTCCAAATTTATATGACAGATGACATCCAAATCTGAGAATAGTTTGGCATCAAAAACTCATTTTCGAGAAAATGGTTACTAGCCACTTTTGGATATAAGCCCTCGATATATATTTTGAAGAAATATTACACAAAAAACGAACAAATTCCTCGGCGATAAACTCTTCAGTCCCGCATTTTTTCTATGATTGGATAAGCTTTTTGACAAAGTATGGGTCTAAATAGGATGTCTAAAGAGTTTTGGGGTTTTTAATTTATATAGGACATGAGTAAAAGAATGTTTATTCAAAATCTTAATACGCATATTCCGATTAAATAAAAAAATATTTAGAAATGTTTCTTCATTTTTATAATCCTAAATATGTATAAATTCGAATAACAAATACATTTTTTTGTATTCGATGAAATGCAAGAAGAAACAACTAGAAATTTTAATTCCAAAAAACCAAATAATTGGTATTTTTGAGTTTCGTTTTCCTACGTAGATCCAAGTTATTAAATTTCTTATTTCTCTTTTGAATAATACTTGTTACATATATACAAAAAATACTTACTTTGAAAAATATTTGACATAAGTGATAAATATAACAAAAATATTAGTAAGTTAAAACTCATTTCTTATTATTTCGCAACTTTAAAGTAGATTTTAAAATAGAGACCTACACGCAGAGAAAAAATGCATTTCGTAGAAACGAAATTTTTGACACGTGATCATCGTTTTTTTTTGGGAAAAATTAGTTTGTTTGCGGTAAACATGTTGTTGTAAATGAACAAAGAGAAATAAGTTTATGTATACCAAACAGTGTTCTTCGTTTGTCGAAATGGATTTGTATTATAATTGCAAACTACCAAAACATTGGAAGTAACAGAAACCATCGTTGTTGCATCTGTGATGAAAATAGGACACTCGGTTCAGATTTAGATACAGCTCCATAAAAATGTCCAATCGCAAATGTTACATCTTAGCGCTCATGCAAATTATTTGCTTCACGGTTTTCTTATTAAATTTCCAATTTATTGCAGTAGAGAATTAAAAGTTCATAATATATAGCTCTAGTCGAATGTCAAGAAGTGGTATCGATTAATAAAATGAAAATTTTCCGAACAATTTGGTGTCCATTAGCGAAATTAGCACTATCAATTGGCACAATTCGTTTAGTTTGTTTGTATTTTTCATAACCTTTGTCCGAAATTCAAGAAAGTGTCCAAGATTTTTTATGTAATTTTTATGTTTTTATGATTTTACTGCAAAATTACCATTTCAGACGAGTTATTTTAAAAAGACCTTAAAAATTCTATATTTTATTGCTTTAGAAAGTCTAGAAGGTATTAAAAAGTATATGTTCGAAACCTCTCTGGGGGGTTTGAACCCCCAAACCCCCCCCTCCCTGCGCACGGCCAGACTCTCTCAGTGTTGCTGCCAGATTATTCTTGTTGATTCATTTAAGAAAGACAAATGGGTAGCAACTTTGCCACCTTAACATGTATCTTAATTGTAAGCTAGTAAGTCCAATCGAACAGGCCTAATAACTCAGAAATAAAATTGAGATGTTTTTGCAGCACACCGACGATTTACTGTGAAGGGAAAACTTATTACAATATTTTTTCTACGCAAAAATGACTGAAGCTTAAATTTAAATTTTGTAAAAATACCAAATTTTTTTAGGAAACATGTATCTTTTCAACGATAATAGAATAAATTATTCATGAATGAATTATAAAAGATAAGAAATATACAGAAATTAAGTAAGGGAAATCTTAAGTATTTCGGGCCGACTATAGGACACGCACCACTCAAAGAAATTTGTCAGTAAAATATAGCAGAACTTTTGCTGAAGAAGATAAATCATCTGCTAAAAAAGCAAACTGAAAGAAAAATAAACCTATTTTGAAACTTGAAGCATATATACAGAACAGTATAACAACACTTTTTAGAATAAAAGCTATTATAAGGTTATTAGGTAAGGTACCACCTAAAGATTTTGTGTCGTCGGGTTAGCCGACTGAAGCTTACTTACTCTCTGTTATAAACAGCAGTGATTGTCTGCCTATCAGCAGATCATTTTCTTTTATTACAGTATTTTTTCTGCCATAACAGCAGTTTCTCTGCAATCTTGCATCAGCATTCTCACAACTAAAGAGTTTGCAGTGAGCTAAAAATGACTGCTGTTAATTAAAATGTAGAAATAGATAAAAATAATTCATAATTCGAGCTAAACTCGTTGTGGCCGTCAATCTTATAACCTTCACTAGGGTATTATGTCTTTGTGCATTTTTTAACACCTAAAAGGAAGCGAGGTAGACCCATTTTTTAGTATACCGATCGACTTAGATCACTTTCAAAGTCGATTTAGCCATGTCCGTCTGTCTGTCCGTCCATCTATTCTGGTAATCAAAGTACAGGTCGCAATTATTGTCCAATCCTTACAAAAATAGGCAGAATTAAGTTTTCTGAGCCATACCATACAAAATTCTCAAACCATATTTTTTGACAGATTTTCTTCAAATTCATATTTGAACTGGAAACATCTTTAGAAAAAAATAGGTCAAATCGATTCAGTTTTATATATAGCTCCCATACAAATGTCGCTCCCGATTTGACTTTCTATTCTAGATACTACATAATTTAATCGTTTTTGCTGCAATTTGTCAAGATGGTATATCAACTATAAATAGCTATAGTGAGAGTAGGTGAGATCGATTCAGAATTACTATAGTTCCCATAAAAATTTCGCTACCAATGTGACTTTTTCCGCTCTAGAAACAACATAATGTAACCGATTTTTATCTTATATCTTAACTAGAAACATAATTTTTCCCATTTTCACTATCGTTAAATCGGTTCCATACAAATGTAGCCGATTTGACTTGTTCTGCTCTAGAAAACACTGAAACAGATTTTGATCAGAACAAGTTATATTTCACCTGGAAATGGGTATCATCGGTCCATGACGGTCATAAAGACGGCCCCGTCCGACTTTAGCCTTTCCAAACTTGTTTTTATATTTTAAATAACAGCAGCAAATTTTAGCAGACTGCAAACTCTTTAGCAGTGTGAATGCTGTAATAACAGCAGACAATCGCAGCTGTTAATAGCTGACCACTAGTTTACATCGTCAAAGCGCTGCTCTAAACTCGTAAACTATATTATTTTTTATGAATATTTTTGTTTTAGTGCCTTTAATGTACTGAAACTGCATTTTTGTTTTCATTTATAAGAGTAACTTTGCACAAGAGTTGAAGACTCAAACTGCTCAGCCCTGTTATAACCGACCCTTTTCTGTCTCTCGTTTCAATAAATATATGCATTTTTTAATGTAGATAATTTCATTTTATTATACAATTTATCAATATTTTTTAGAAAAATATATATTTTAATAAAACTAACAGCAAAGTATTTGTATATTTTTGTAATCGAATACGTAGATAAAGCAATATTTTCACTCTATTTTGCTCGTGTACATAACTCAACGTTCCCACCACGAACGACGTGAATTACCCTAAACTGTATTTCAACAAAAAAATACATAATGGTAAAATATAGTACATATAAAATATTTAAAGCTTAAGGGATACACTAAGTTCAATAAAACATAAAAGTACAACTACACAATTTTATAGATTTTTTTATTCATTTGTTTTTTTTTCTGTTCACATTATTTTATAAAAATGAGGCGTTTAAGGTGATTTGTTTTATTTGAAACAAATTATGCGTTTATTCTTTAAGTTTAAGTTTAAACTTTTAGTTGAAACTTTTTAAGAATAACAACAAATTATATTAAATATTCAAAGACGTCTAATAAATAACGATTTTAACTTAAATGCAAAGAAAGCTTTTGGTGAAAAAAGCTTCGAAACAATTAATCGAATAAGAAGTGAGACTTGCACAATATGAAGGAGAGAAGAGAATGAGTGTGGGAGGAAACAATAATGGAGACAGATAAAAATGAGGAGGCATCACTGGGTGATGCCGAAGAAGACAAGTAGTAGTATATTACAGTTGAACTCTGTGAGAGAGAAAGCGGGACGATAAAAATAAATAACATGACACATAACGGCTTTCTCTCTCTCTCTTTCTATTTCATACGCCCAAGCTTTATTACTTCGGATCGCCTTTCTCCGCCGCTGTCTTGAGTATCTGATAGCTGGGATTTGAGAAAGCTTCTGGAGCCTTGGAGCCATTGTTGTTTATCGTTTTCTTCGGCGACTTAATGTTCACATAATTCTCGCCCTCTTCTGCCGCCAGCTTGGTCTCGGCTATATGGTGGCGCGGCGAGGGCGTAGGCACATTCTTTGTCTGCTGCAACATTTGAGCAAATTTTCGTGGCTGCTCGGGACTGTCCTCCGAATGGTGGGCATTATGCAGCATGGGTATTTCCTCGGGCAGGGGATCAATGCCATCCTTCTTTGTGCGGGGCGGCTTGCTGTTGGGGCTGTCCAAATTATTGGCTAATGTGGGGGAATGCTGTTGGGCTGCAGAATCTGGGAAGTTAAAGGAAGTGGTTGTAATATTGGGTGGCTGATCAGCACTATCGTCGGTAACGTTAGGTGAGTCTTTGGGTCGAGTTGGTGAGAAAATGACTGAGCCACCATTGGGACTCATTTGTAAGTAATCATCTGAAGACAAATCAATGCCTGTTGTGTTGTGTGTTTGTATGTTGTATGTGTGCGCGAGAGTGTCGAGGAAGATGTGGAGTAGTGCAGTTGTAATGAGTTCAATGGAGCCGTGTGCATTAAATGAAAGTGTAGTAGATTGTGTGAGTGGTGAGGAGAAAATGAGACAAGAAAAAGACAAGACAAGAATAGATATAACCGTTAATAAAACCTGGTGTTAAGTGGACCAACATTATGGACTAAATAGTTTGTGTTTGGTTAGTAGTCACAGATCGCGGGAACTTACGTATTTCCGGTAGAATATGGCCATTGACGTATTTGGGTGGCGGTGGAGCCATTTCATCGGGAGAGCCCATTAATGACAAGTAGTCCGTCTGATTGCGTTTCATATACTCTGTGTTTACTCTTAGGTAGGGTTCATTCAAGTCGACGTAGTGCTGTAAAAATGGAAAAGAGTGCATTTAGTTGTAACCGTCGGTATGGGAAAGAGATGATTTATTGTTCTTTTCGTTATCTTTCAATTGAATGAGCTACCCCTTTGCCATACAAAACACAAGCAGAAAGTTTGCGATATTATAAAGCTTGTTATTAAACTACTAAAAGTAAGTTTTTCCTCAAACCAAGTACATTTTTACTAAATCTAAGTAAAATTTTGCTGAAATTTTCCTAAATTTAAGTAAATTTTTACTAAATTTAAGTACAATTTCCCTAAAACTAAGTAAATTTTTACTCGAACCAGGTAAATGTTTACTAAATTTAAGTACAATTTTGCTGAAATTCTCCTAAAACTAAGTAAATTTTTACTCAAATCAAATAAATATTTACTTAAACTGAGGACAAATTTGCCGATTTTTTCCTCAAATGTTTTTTTTCAGTAAATTTTTACTTAAACTGAGGAAAATTGTACTTGATACAAGGACAAAAGTAAAATAACTTCCTGTTAATCCATTTAAGAACAACCAACGTGTAGCAACGTTGCCACCTTCTTAAGTCTCTTAATTGTAAGCTAGCAAGCCCAATCGAACAGGCCTATTATTCCATGATGGCTGCGAAGGCAAGATAGACGCCTTCGCAGTAGAGATGTGCGCGTGAGTGATTATCGGCTCACGTTCACGCACGCTCACGAAGGAAAAAAATAGAATCACGCACGTTCACGCACGAAGATTTTTTCGTTACTCACGTTCGCTCACGTGAGTAAAATAAAATTTGCTCACGATCACGCGTGATTCACGCGTGAATCACGTGATTCACGTAAATCACGCAAACAATTTCCACAAGTTTAAGTTTAATTTTATAAACAATTTCCGCAAAGAAAATAACGCCGCGCAAATCCGAAAATGTTTTTTTTTATCAAAATTCATATTTTTAAAGTAGTATACAAAATTACAGTGTACAGTATATATCGTGTAGTTCAACGCAAAATAAGTTAAAAATCGGACACTGACATAAAATCCAAGTAGAAATCAAAGCATATACCCCGATATCACTTATTTGTTGTTTTATTGAACTAACACTAAGGAGGTTTCCCATATAAATGCAGTGCCTAGTGTTGATGCAGGGAATGCTTGCTTAAATAATAGAAAATATAAATTATACCTGCATTGAAGCACTTTGTTTTAAAAAAATGCATGTATATATATTTTGAATGGAAAGCTTCACATTTTTAAACGAAATAAAATTAAAATAAAAGAATTAATACATATGGGCGACTCCCGGACAAATCACGTGATTCACGCAGAAATTACACTCACGCACGAACAATTTTTCGTTCCTCACGTTCACGCACGCTCACGTGAGTAAAATAAATTTTGATCACGATCACGCGTGATTCACGCAATTCACGTGAGTCGCGCCCATCTCTACTTCGCAGTGGTTGTTTAGAATAATACTCTGCAAACGAAAGAGAATCGCTTCTTAGATTAATATTCAAGAATTTTCTAAACAATTTGAAGTGATTTTTAATAATTTCATTAATACTTAAATGTATGAAGAACTCAGCATAAATTTCAGTTTCATATTAACTTAATTTTAGGAAAAAAACTTATTTTTTAGTTAAAATTTCCTAAATGGAATTTTTTCCATACAAAGAATATCTTAATCCTTTTCTTACTTAAAACCTTGGAAATATTCTTCCACACAAGTATGAATTTACTTAATTGTAAGTAACTTTCATTAGATCCAAAGAAATGTTTTTAAGTAAACTTACTACCCTATTTCTAGTAAATGAGCTACTTACTATGGATTTGAAATATGGAAACTTTACGCATACTTAGTTAACTTTCCTACTTTTAAGGAAATTTTTACTGAACTGAAGTAAAATTGTTGAACTAAATTGTAGTATGGATTTTACTCAAATTTAGGAGTGCTATTTTTCTGAGTGTAGTTCATATGATCAAAGAGAATGTTC
Source organism: Polietes domitor (assembly GCA_947397865.1). NCBI lineage: Eukaryota > Metazoa > Arthropoda > Insecta > Diptera > Muscidae > Polietes > Polietes domitor. The sequence continues at coordinate 86,765,596 of OX377619.1, read as the reverse complement.
ATGAAATATGTTATAACCAATAAAATATTTGTGTTATGAAGTGTCTTCATAAATATAATGAAGGATTTTGTTGTTTTTATGCAACGTTCCATAACTTGCAATTAGATGTCGACTTTATTCATTTTAATGCTCGAATTCTCATTTCTCCAATGATAACTCTGTCTATAAGTATGTACCCTGACTTAGTACAAAAACATTCATTGTAAAGATGCTCGCAATGGTGGTGTGAATCGACTGGTTAGTCAACAAGTCAGACCTTTTTTGTCTTTTTATATAGGAAATATTATTAATATCTATGAAACATTTTCATAATAATAATGAAATTTCATTATAAAATCTATGAAACTAAAATTATATTATGAAAAATAAAGAACTAGTATGACAAAAGTTCATTGTGTGAAGAACTCTATTTCATAGTTTCTAAGAAATGTTTCATAAATTCTATGGCACTTTTCATTGATTTGAGCTTTCTTAAAGACGACTTTTTAATGCAAATTTCCACTGAGGTGAAGACAAAATCATAAAAATTACGAAAATGATCACTTCTGCTGTGTCAAGTAAAATTTAGAAAAATGTTCGCTTCATTCAAATCATTCTTCTCGTGGGGTACTCTTTTCCCACTATTTACATTGCAATACTTACACTTGCCACTTCGTCGCCCAACATTAACGCAAATCTCTCTTTCAGAACATTAAACAGCGGCCTTCTCTCCGGGTTTGTGCTCCAGCACTCCAACATGATGTCATACAAATCATCATTAGCATATGGCGGTTTCTCCATACGATAACCATCCTTCAATTTCAGATACAAACTTTGATTGGCATCAATTTCCGGATACGGAACTTTAGCCAACGAGAACAACTCCCACATCACAATACCGAATGACCAGACATCGGTATAGGTGCTGAAAATGTGGTCACTCAGCGATTCCAAGGCCAACCATTTGATGGGCAATGGAGCATCACCTTGTTTCTTGTAGTTGTCGCTCTTGTACATGGAACGGGCCAGACCGAAATCGCAAATTTTGACAATGCTATCTTCGCACAGCAGAATATTACGAGCGGCCAAATCACCATGCAGAACTTTCTTCGAGGAAAGATATTCCATACCACAGGCAACCTGGAAGGACCAACTTATGAGATCCGTGGTGGTAATCGACATGGCCTCTGTTGAATCGGATTTGTAATTGGAACGCCATGCTGGCTGGATAGAATTGTTGGACAGGATGTTGTCATCATCTGTGGAAAATAAAAGGATTATTAGTGATGGAATCAAATCAAAGTTTTAGCAGAAGCCACAACAGTTTTACTTAAAGCATTTCTAAGTATTTGGTTTGAAAATGTTACCTGTTTCCCTAACGACTCCTTGGGTAGTCAATGAAATATAATAATAAAAAGAAGGACTTAATAGATATACACACATTATATACATATTTACAGAAATATTATAAGTTTTTAAAGTTAAAAATCCGAATATGCTGATTTTGAGGAAAATCATTCTTATCATTCTAAGTCTTTCTTCAGCTCAGTGTGGAAAATTACTTTTTAAAGAATTTCTAATCAATTAATTTTTGTTTCAGCCATATTATTAAACTATTTCAAAGTTTAAAGCAGTAAAAGTATTTTGTGGCAGTGAAAATCATGAAAGCTGTTCTCTTGTGGGACTCCAAAGTCAGATCGTAGTACATGTACGATCAAAGCATATCATCTTATCAGAGGAAGATAATGTGATAATTCGAATGAAGTGATGTTACACAAATTTTGTGCAAAATCTAGGATTTCCTTGTTTCCACATATTTTTTATTTTTCCCATTAACACCTGTCATTGGGATGTTGGCTTTTTTCATGGCTGATAAAAGGAAAAATCATAATTTTTCAATACTAAAGAGTCATGTCCAATCTTCTAATAGCCTTTCCAAAAGGACGATTCCACCTGCCACACAGCTAATGAAACAATGGCCGTGTTATCTCACGTGGTGGCCATGTCAATTGGCCGCCAAGATCATGTGATTTGACCGTTGGAATTCTTTCTTTGGGGTTATTTGAATACTTGATATTATATCAAGAGCTAAATGGTAGAACCTCAATTATGCCTCAGCGTCATCGAAAATTTGGACCATCGGATGGAGGTGTGCCGCCGAGGCCATTGGCCTATATTTTGTTCCATACATAATTGAACCATACCGTTATTATCATAATAAAAATAAATGACAATAATTTCTTAAATAATAATCAACATCGGCCCTTAAAATTTAACCAACGTTTATATATATAACCATTCCTTTATCTTTCGGTGTCCCACGGAATGTATACACATAATTTTACGATTCTAGCTACGGCCGTTTGCTTGGTACCAGTTTTATCATTTTTATCCCCTTTTATGCCTAAAAGTACGAATTTGGAGAAAGACTTGTTTTGCGCGTCTACGAAGTCAGAGAAATTTCATGATTCTATCCGCAGCCGCTTGATTGGTACTATTTTGTCCCGATTTTCATTATTCTAACTGCAGCTGCTTGATTGGTACGAAATTTTTTCTTTTTCCTTTCGGTTCTTCATAAAAGTAAAACTTTAGAAAATTTCCTTTATTGTGCATGTCTATACAGTCATAGGAATTTACATACCGAATTTCGTTATTCTAGTTGCAGCCATTTGGTCGGTACTAATTTTATCCCCTTTTTCACACTTCTCCCTTAAAAGTACGAATTTTCAAAATCACTTTATCACCGAATTTCATTACTCTAGCTGCAGTCGTTTGGTTGGTACCATTTTTATCCCTCTATTCTCATTTTACCCCTTAAAAGTACGAATTTGGAAATATACTTTTATTTATGTATCTATTTAATCAGAGGAAAGTGTTTCTAGCTGTATTCGTTTGATAGGTACTATTTTTATCCCTTTTTGCCCCATTTAACTCCCTCCCCACAAATAAAAAGCGCTTTATGGTGTACGTTTATACTATAAGGATAATGAGAGTGTATACCAAACATCAAGTAAATATAATCAAAAGACTTGCTGAAATACTAGGAGAATTTCCTGTCTTTGTTAGAGGAAATGTTTTCCCTCTGAACCGACCTACAAATATTACATTTATTCTGGGAAAATTTGGTGGTATACATAACATAGTCAACCTTCAGGATGGGGGTATCCTGAAGGTTGAGGGTATAAAAATAATCAATGAATGGTATAGTATGGATAAAGAAACATATAATTTCGCAAATGCTGCTTCTGGTTGAAAATCCCAACGAGTGCGAGTGAGAGAGACTTTGAAATGAAGTACTATATAGAATCAAGTTCAATTTTCCTACTTGACTATTTATACATTCCACGAGAGATAGAAGCGAGATAGATCCATTGTTAATTATACCGATCGACTTAGAACCATTTTTTGAGTCGATTTATACAAATATTCTTCTCGATTTGACAAATTGGGTCAGGTCATATTAGCCTATGATTAGGAAACATACAAAAATCCTTCCCGTTTTAATTTTTTTTTTAACGAATTGAATTGTATTCGGATAGAAAGTCATAAAGTCGGCATGCCCGACTTTAGCCTTTCCTTACTTGTTTTACTTTGAGTTCAACAGGAGAAGTATTTATTTGTATCGCGTAGTTAAATAAATACATAATTTCATTATTTATATAAAACTCGACGTTAAGAGAAAACATTTAAAATTATATATGCGTTTTGTTTAAACTTACCCTCGGGTACAGTTGTCATCACTGTCTGTTCCGTGCCGCATGTATTCACTTGACCCTCGTACAAATCCGATTGTGATATGTAACCCGTTGAACCAGGACGACCCGCTCGGGTACCGGAGCGTGGATCATTATCCGAATCTCTACGGTTATTCATGGAATAATAGTTGTTCATATTGTTCATATTATTCATATGATTGATATATTGATGATTCGAGAATGATAGATTAACATATTTCAGACCAGAACTGCATTTACATACGTTCGTTTAGTGTTTTTTTAGGTTATTTCATTATGGGGTTTGGGAATGTTTTGAGGTTATGTTTGATTTTAGACGTGCCCACATACCACATGAAGAAGTTAAGGAGGAGTAGGGTAGTTCAATTTATTGTTTATTATATCACAGTTATCACCACCACCAGGGAACCAATTTTAAAATGTCACATTATAAACAAAACATAAAAAGGATGCATGTCATATAAGTATGGGGGAGAGATACAAAAAACCAAAAAAAAAGAAAAAAATATATTTTATAGGTTAGAATATCAATTCACCACCAATTAGCAAGGAAGAGGATGTAGCGAGGGCGTGTGTGTGTGAGAAATAAGAGTGAACAGGGAAAGTGTTAGATTAGGTGTGGTTAGTTAGATCAAAGTGTAAAAAGAAATAAAAAGAAAAAATAAAATCGAAAATAATTAATTCACATGTATAACCAAAAGAATGCAAATCGAAAACTGCGTTATTACGCAAAACGCAACGCGAACAGCTCGCGTTATTCACTGGAGTTTGTAATAAACATGTGTACAGATTTTTTTTTGGCGTTGCGTGTTGCATGATAAGGAAGCTTACGAGATGTTAGTATGTGTTCAAAGCAAAAATGACTAAATACATATCGGAAATATTGCAGGGTTCACAAAGCAGTGTTAGATTTATGGATCGTGGGATTTAGGCCCACCTTAAATACATCCGTACTCTCTGGAACGTCCCTTATTTCGTCTAAACACGTCCCTTTTAAGCTAACCAGGATTGAGACAAACTGAGTGACTTTGAAATCTGACTCGGGTACACTATTTTTCGATTATGGGCTCAACCTTAATCTGCACTGCCGACTGCTGCGATTAACTTTTATTTCATGTATTATAATGGTAGCTATCTAAATCCGCATGGGCTAAAGTTCTGCGGAAGCTGTAGTAGATGAGGAGGAAGAGAAGAATGTATGTATGAATGTATCTAAGGTGATTACTACACTCAAAGGAATTTGTCAGTAAAAGAAAGCAGAAAGTCTGCTGAAAGAGCAAATTTTGTGCTGAAAGAGCTGATTTTCTGCTGAAAAGAGATAGCAGATTTTTATCTGCTGAAATAGCAAACAGCTGTTTTAGCCAATAAGAAAACACGCTATCATGAAACTTTAATCATATGTACAGTAGGCTGGGTCGCGGTCCATACAAATGGAAAAACCATTTCCAGTCACCCCACGAAAATAAAGTTTCGGTTGTTTATTGATGATTTGCAAAATATTTCGTCCCTACAAGCCGTCTGTGAGCTAAACGCTCCTGAAAATACCCCTAAAAATCATGATTTTCCCGTGCAATTTTTGTGATACATTTTTTGAAAGCAATATAAAGTTAGAGTTACTTATTGGTCGAATTTTTGGATCTTTATAGTATTTTTTGTACTTTTTCATAATGGCAACTGATGTTTTTTGCATTGTAAAAAATAAATAGCGGCAGTTAACACCTTTCGAATGATGCCTCAATGATGAACATCGAAAGGAAATTGACGCCGCAGTGCTCATTTTTGTAAAAAGTGTTTGAAAATTGTTGGCTCTGAAAATCCATCTCATGTATTAAATTATTTAACAAACATAGAGTCAGTGTCGTCCATATTCATCATTTAGGCATCATTTGAAAGGTATTGATTCCTTGTTTCCAAGAAATATGAGTTTTTAGCTGTCACCTTAAAAAACCACAAAAAATCAATATAAACATCCAATAATACGACCAACGAGTTATTCTAAGACAAGAATACAATTTTTTATTTAAAGTGCTGCCAAGGGTCCATTAATTCAGGAAAAAATTTTGGACAAAAATCAGACATAAAAAATTACACGGGAAACATATGATTTTTAAAGGTGTTTTCAGGAGCGTTTAACTCACTAATAGCTTGACCCAGTGACGAAAAATTTTGCAGAGCATCATTAAACAATCCGATCTTCACTTTTTTTTGGGGGGGGGGGCACATCAATTTATTTTCATGTCCCATCCTAATGTACAGAACAGTATGGCCAGTTGAATGTACATTAGAGCGTACCAGGTTACAAGTAAAAAAAAAGTTCGCCGTACACCTTCGAATATGAAGTATTATTGAAAGGTAGATTCAAAAATTTTTTTTTTATTTTTTTATGCCGAACGTAGGGGTCGCGCTTTTACATTTTTCTATATAACTTCTGCATTTATAAACGGATTTTAAAGTGTGTTACATCGATGTTTTTGTCTCGACGAGGCCGATTTTTTTGAAAATCTACATACTTCCTTAGGAAGAGCTTCATGATTTTATGCGAGCTTTAATTTTCTGATATTAGAGTGGTACATTAGGGTAGTAGCAACTGAGATATGATGGGTAAGTACCAGAAGGGGGTGCATGAGCTCAATGACTTCAAAGAAAAAAAATCGGCCTCGTCGAGACAAAAACATCGATGCATCACACTTTAAAATCCGTTTATAAATGCAGAAGTTATATAGAAAAATGTAAAAGCGCGACCCCTACGTTCGGCATAAAAAATTTTTTTTTGAAACTACCTTTCAATAATACTTCATATTCGAAGGTGTACGGCGAACTTTTTTTTTACTTGTAACCTGGTACGCTCTAATGTACATTCAACTGGCAACATACGTTCGGCATAAAAAAATAAAAAAAAATTTTTTGAAACTAACTTTCAATAATACTTCATATTCGAAGATGTACGGCGAACTTTTTTTTTGAGGTACGCCCTAATGTACATATTAACAAGACGTTTTAGAACAAAGGTTATTATAAGCCAATTTATTTTACTGAAAGATATTGCGATTGTCTTTTTAATGATGCGCATATTGTCCCAAGCTAATATAAAAGGAAATTCGAGCTAAACTCGTTTTCGCCGTCAATCTGAAAGGCTCTTAATTATTTCTTATCTATTTTATATTTTAATTAACAGCAGATATTTTTAGCAGACTGTAAACTCTTTAGCAGTGTGATTGCAGAAAGACTGCTATAGTAGCAGAAGAGTGTCTGCTGATAGGCAGCAGACAATCGTTGCGTTAATAACAGACTTTTTTGTGTAAGCGTACCCGATTTCTAAGAGTTGACTTTACATCTTGTTTTGAGTTTTCGACTCAGAGCATCAAAAATTATCGAGACCAAACCACATTTTAGTATAATGCGTACATATATCCAAAACTACTAAACCGATATCCTAAAATTTTTGAATTTGTGGTCGATGGGCATACTAGGTTACTAGTGCAGTCGGAGATTTTCAAAAGTATCAACGACTTAGTCTGCGAGTTTTAGTCATTTTGTGCTTTCAAGCGGTTAGAAATAAATTATGAGGAATATGTTTTATTAGGGATTAGATAAGCAATGCAAATAAAAACAGCCAATATTACAAGGAATAGCAACATAAAATTCAAATCAACATTCAAAACTTACCGATCCAATTCAAAGTTATCCGAAAATCTCTGGGTAATGATGGTGGGATCAATCTTACCCGTATGCGGATGGATTTGATTTATGAAACGTTTGCGGTTACGCATCAGGAAATTCTGAACGTTGCCATAACGACAAAATTCCACAATAACCATAAGTTCGCCTGGAATGTCAAGAAATGGAATGATATGTCAATTTGTTTACAGAGGCATGAAGACGGCACGGTGTTGAAGGGCTTCATTTTCATTTGAGCCTGCACTTACGTTTTGCTATATTTTTGGTGACGGCACCCAGTAAATTCACCACATTCAAATGCTGTCCCAAATGCACCATAATTTTCAATTCGGACACCAAGGCTCGCATTACCTCATTGTTGGCATTGCGTTTCACCATCTTGACGGCCACCACACTTTCTTTCTCATCGGGGCGTATGCCTTCCGCATGAGCTTTTAGCACGACACCAAAAGCTCCAGCACCCAGCTGTTTGCCCAACTTCAATTTATCCCGTGGGAATTCGAAACCGCGATCGTACGGCAGCAAATCGGCCTGCTCGTCCAATGTTAGGGCGGGATTGATGTGTTCCACGGCGCCTTCTTCGAAATTGGCCAAACCGGCTGCCTTGAGTTCACGCAAAAGTTTACGTTCGCGTTTAACCCGAATGCACAGGTAGATAACCAAACCGATCAGGACTAAAAGCAGCAACAAAATGCCGCAAATCCAGCCAACGGTCAGGCCGGGAATATCTGCAATCAAGAAATATGTTATGTCACGGCGCCTGCCACGATGTACTTGCGAAGCAAACTTACTGGTGATCTTAACATTAACGGAACGTTCGATGCCACCCAACCGATTCTCGACCACACATTTATATTGACCCTGATCCTCCGGCTTTAAATAGCGTATTATCATGTGACCCGGGTAATCGCTGGTAATATTGGCCAATTCGACATCGTCTTTGTACCAGGTAACTTTGGCTTTCGGTATGGCATGCGACTCACATTTCAAGTCAAGCGTTTCACCCAGTTTTCGCTTGAGTTTTATGTTATCGCCCAGGTTAGTGTCGGTCATCGTCGGCGATGATGGTTCTACGAATAAGAGCGAACATTCAAGATTAGCAAGATGCAGTCGAACTCATTGGATTTCCACCATTTCAAACCTACCATGAGCAATCAGACTCAGAACCTTGTATTCCGTGGTACCATTGTAAATATGGTGGGATCGACACTCGTAAAGACCCTGATCCTCATCGCGAACATGCTTAAATGTTATAGACGTTTTATACGAATAATCACTAGCCCATGTTGTTATTTTAATGTCTGCAATTAAAGCGTGAAATCATGGTATGACAAACTGAAGCATAATATCGTTATGCCCACATCACTTACTATGCGTTTCGTTGATCTGTGTACCATTACCATCGAACCACTTGATATCATTGGAGAAATAATAGGCTACGGCGGCGCAAGTGATGGTAACTTCATCTCCCAATGCGATGATGTCGGTGTCATTGATGCCATACACTGACATATTCTCTTCTATGTCGCGCACGAGCACCTGGGCTTTAGATCTTGCCCTGCCAATTTCGTTTATGGCCGTACAGTGAATTATACCGGGTGATGTTGGCATGAAGTACATATCGAAGATAAAGTCAATGAAGGTTTCGCCAATGCGGGAACTCGTCTCCTGGAAATATGTGAATATAAACAAGTAAAAAGGCGTTAAGTTCGTCTGGGCCGAATCTTATATACCATCCACCACGGAGTGCAATCCTCAGTATTACCGGCCGATTAGAGGCTGCCGACATTACATAGAAGTGGAGTAACATATTAAAAAATTGTGATAGTTTTTATACACATCACAATATTTGTTTACAATTTCTACAAGACATACTTATGCTTACTGCTTTAGTTGAAGCTGTGATAACAAGCTGCGACAACAGAAACTTTAAAAAAGTTAATTTTTTACTCAAAATCAAAAATTATTTTTCACAATGTCGCCAACTAAAGGGTGTTTTTTATTGAGGTATAGAACTTCGAATTGAAATAAAACACAAGAAAATCGTTTTAATGTCCAACAATTTGGCTTTATTGGAAGGATAATTTTATGCCATTAATGTTTAAATATGATTTCGGGCATGTGGCCGCCGCGGCTGGCTCGAATATAGCCAATTCTACAGGTCGAATTTTCAACCACTTTTTCGAGCATATGGGGCCGTATGTTGGCAATAACGCCACGAATGTTGGCTTCCAAGTCCCCTAACGTTTCTGGTTTGTTGGCGTAGACGAGCGACTTCACATATCCCCAAAGAAAATAATCCAATGGTGTCAAATCATGGATCCATGGATAACCGAATTAATTGCTCTGATGGACGATTATGTCGACCATAAAATGGACGGAGCTTGCGGTGAACTTCGCGAACTGAACCATTACTTTCGAAATAAATTTGCACGATTTGCAAGCATTGTTCTTTTGTCAACCTGTTCATGATGAAATGGCAAACCAAACTAAATATTAATCACTTGTCAGCTGACAAAATGGCCGCCAGTTAAAAAAGTGATGCCAACTTAAAGTTCTATACCCCAATAAAAAACACCCTTTACAATGTAAATATTCGAAATAACCATAAATTTGACTTACTCTGGATAATTATCCAGGCTAAGTCCAACATTTTTAACATTAAATTATTTTTTAATTTGTTTTTATACAACATTGGTATTGCTGTTGGGGACAATTTTAGAAATGATTTTTTTATTTTGATTGCAATTTTAACTTTTTATTTAGGTCTTTGTTATCGCAGCCTAGTCCAGTCTTAAAGAAAAACAGCTCTAGCTATGCTTCATTATTATAATATTAATAGTCTTCTACCATATAAATATAAAACTTCAAGAGTAATCAAAAAGAGAACATGTGGTAGCAATCTTCAAAAATATGCCCTAAATATAACGTGATATTGTCAGTCGTTATTAGGTAGAAATTCCCTCAGGGCCGATTTTCCCATTTGCATTTTCTTGATTCCAGCTACAGCCTAAATGTCCGTACCATTTTGATAGTATGTACACACCTACGTACTACACACCCAATTTCTCAATTTCAGCTACAGCAGTTTGCTTAGTACCAGTTTTATTTTTTTTTTTCATTTTGACTCTAAAAGTCCCCTTATTTTCCGCCTCTACGCAGTCAGACGAATTTCATGATTTTAGCTACAGCCGCTTGATGGGTGCCAAATTTAATTCCATTTATTTTTATTTCACTATTTCTCGAATTTCACTATCTTAGCTGTAGCCGTTTGGTTGCTACAATTTATATCCCCAAACGCCCCAGTTTCCGTTTTAAAGTACAAATTTCGAAAAATTCCTTTTGTGTTTCCTTGTGTGTCAAATGAATGTATACATCGAATTTCATGATTTCAACTTCAGAGCTTTGGTTGGTACCAATTTCATCCCATATATCGAAAGATATTTTTATTTTTCGAGTCTTCTCAGTCAGAGAAATGTAGATCACTATACTACCCGCAACCGTCTGCTTGGTACTATTTTTATCCCCTTTTTCATGATTTCAACTTATGTTATGTTGGTACCATTTTTATCCCTCTTTATACACTCCACGAGAGTATTATGTCTTTGTGCATTTGTTTGTAACACCTAAAAGGAAGCGATAGACCCATTGTTAATTATACCGATCGACTTAGAATCACTTTTTGAATCGACTTAGCAATGTCCGTCTGTCTGTCTGTCCGTCCATCTATTCTTGTAATCACGATACAGGTCGCAATTGCAGCCAGAACCAAATAAAACTTTGCACAACGAAGTTTTTCGGGATAAGAACGCATACGAATTTCACTCTCGATTTGACTCTTTTCATTCTACATATCATACATTGAAACAGATTTTCTTCAAAATTGGCAAGACTTATATTTCCAGTAGAAACACCTGTGTTGAATTTTTTTTAGATCGGTTCAGATTTATATATAGCACCCATACAAATGTCGCTCCCGATTTGACATTTTCCGCTCTAGAAACCCCATATTGTACTCGATTAGCTTTAAATTTGGCACAACATCTTATAAACCAACTAGAAACACCTATGCAGAAAGTGGGTAAGATCGGTTCAGATTTAGATATAGCCCCCATACAAATGTCGGACCCGATTTGACTTTTGCCGCTTTAGAAACCACATATTGTATCGATTTTCTTTAAATTTGTCACAACAGCTTATAATCCAAGTAAAAAACCTATGGTGAAAGTGGGTAAGATCGGTTCAGATTTAGATATAGCCCAAATACAAATGTTGCTCCCAAGTGTTCAACTCATTTTGGCCAAACTATACATATTATATTTCACCTATTTCTTCCAGATTTCAATATACCACATACAAATGTCCTTTCCGATTTAAAATTTTTTGTCAAACACATACATTTACAGGATACAAAAATCCTTCACGTTTTCACTTTTTAACCGAATTAAATTGTATTCGGATAGAAAGTGGAGTGTATCATAGAGTCGGGCCCGCCCGACTTTAGCCTTTCCTTACTTGTTTTCAATTGCGTCCCTTAAAAGTACGAATTTCAAAAAATCCTTCTATTTTACGTTTCTACGCAATTATAGGAATGTGCACACCGAATTTCATGATTGTAGCTGCTGTCGTATCATTGGTACCATTTTTATCTCTTTCGTCCTGCAACCGTAAGACACATTCAGAGAAAATTTGAACCTCCTAGCTCAACTCGTTCGGCAGCTATCGTGCTTTCAACAGACATACATACGGACATGGCTAGATCGTTGTAGAATTTTACCACGACCCAGAATATATATACTTTATAGAGTCTCCGATGAATATTTCAAGGTGCTACAAATGGAATGACAAAATGAGTATACTCCCATCCTTAGGTGGAGGGTATAAAAAATGCTTAAATAGTCTATATATTAGGGGGTATTTTCGGCCCTTGTTATCGAAAAATTTCCCTCTGGGCCGATTTCGCCCACATTCAGAGAAAATTTGAACCTCCTAGCACAACTCGTTCGGCGGCTAGCGTGCTTTCAACAGACAGACGGACGGACATGGCTAGATCGTCCTAGATTTTCACAACAACGAATTTAGTCATTGCAGTACGGTTCTGGCAGTTCGGCAATGTATCATTCGATGACATGAGAAATCGTAAATCAAAACTGAATAGATATATGTATTCCCTAAATCTGGTTGGTTAAGTAGGACGACCACTACACCACAAATACTTACATTGAAATCCTGTATCCGCTCTCCACTACACGACGGCCATCTGGGATCGATGCTGCACGGCTCAAACACCCATGTGACTATAGGCTTTACGTAGGACTTCACCCGACACTCGACATGGGCTTTTGTTCCCGCATGGACGTACGTATCGTCCATAGCTACGATGGACGTACCATGAACAACCACTGTGTATTTACGCTCTTTCTGCACAACACCATTCGATGCTACTACCGTATAGTTGCCACTATCCAACAGATTCGAATTTCGTATAAACAGCGTGGACTTGTCATCCAGGGTGGTGACATTATATTTGCCATTCGCCGTGATACCCGTCGGAATTTCACTGCCATCGGGTTTGTACCAGCGCAAGCTGGGATGCGGATAGCCTTTGAAGGCAATATTCATTTGGATGGTGCTGTTCGACTTCGCTTTGATGTCAAAGTAGCTATTGTGTTCGGTCAGGGTTATATAGGACTTGCCCTCTTCCATTATGACCATGTCATAGGAGGCCTTATTCGAGTTTTTACTGTGATCGATAACATTGCAGGTATACTTTCCGGTATCGCTAAGTTGGGCATTTCGCACTGTCAGCACGTTCTCGGTGTAGGTGTGGTTGGCGGTGTATTTATTAGTTTCCCGGATGGCTGTGTTTACACGGTTCTGGAAATAAAAAAATCAAATTTGAAATTGTGTGCTTCAGCATCCTCAGCGAGGCGGCTTGCTTACCTCATCTACGCCTTCGGGTTTAATCCACTTAATGTTGACTATGACATCATGTGCCGTCCTGATTTCGCAAACCAATTCAAAAGTTTCACCTAACAGGGCATGGTGTCTTGTGGTCGATGTTACATTGGGTCGCTCCATTTTCTCGGTACGGGCTGTTTATGATGGATTAACTTAGATATATCACAACATTCTTTGATTTTATTATTGTTGTACATTTTTGGCATTCCTGTCGCAACAGAAACACCAACTTATGTATGGATGGACGAAATGGAAATGGGAAGTGTTGTTTTTTACAGCGACATGCATGACATACTACACACAAAAGTGGATGAATGAATGCACTATACATGGATTATGAAATTCATGTCAAAGTTCAAATGAAAGCCTTTAATAACGTCTTTTTTTGTATACGAGGAATTTAAGTTTGTAGTCATTAATAATTTTCTCAAGATAAACCGTATTCCATACACCCGAAGAGCTGATAGCACCAGTAACTGAATTTTCTCTCACCAGTAACGGTGGAACTGAGAATATTCAGGTACTGGTAGTACATTCTCTTTGCATACACCTTTAAAGCTTCAAACGACATCTGTTCACTTTAGAAGCAGATCAATAATATGTACAGATTTCTGTTCTGAGTCTCGAGATGATTGGAAGCCGACCCGGATTCGTAGCTGAAAATTTGTTTTTGTGCCTTAAACCTTTATGTTGATACGAAGCATATTTTGATTTTACTATTAAAAAGGATTTTTCCAGAAAAATAATTTTCAAAGTTATAAAATGAATTCGCGTAAATGCTGTCGGATACAAACTCGTCGGATTCGAAACTCAGAACAGGGAGAATAAAATAGCGCGAGCTTTCGTTTTACAAGGTAGTAGTAATTTAATTTTTGGTTCCCGCTTTGATTACAAAGCGAAAGCTTTCACTATTTTGTATACAATTTATTGTTGATATTGTGCAAAAGTATTTTTTTGGGAATATCGGTTATTTCTTCGGAGTGTCCGCAACGCCAATCAAGGGAAGCGCATGCTTCTTGTATACTACTCATTGTGAAAGCTTGAAGCTTAGCAATAATGAAGTTTACAAGAGCTTTCCCAGTATTTATCAAAAGCTTTCGAACTAAAAATACACATGCAAACTTAAGTCTAAAATTAGTGTCCAACTAGAAAAATAATAACATTTACATTCTTCAATGAATTTTTATAAAATGTTAGTAATATAAATACAACAGTAATTAAAACAAAACAAAAACTATAAATAATGTATAATATAACGTACGATAAAAATAACAGATAAACATTGCAGCAAACACAAAGGTGCAACAAAGACAATCGAATGTATGTAGATTCATTTTCGTTTTAAGGCGCCATCTACAAAGAGCTTTCGAATCACTGTCATTTCATAACACAAAATGCAAAAGCTCGCATTGTACAAAGAGTGGGTTAATCCCCTCAATTTTCAAAATACAACGCGAAAGTTCTGTGCATTATTTTGGTGGTAACAAAAATAAATATAAAATATTTTTACAAAAAATAACACGAACTTTGGAGCTCCGTTTTACAAGATCCCTGGGGGAATATTGATTTATTCGATTGCCTTTGGATGCACGCACATAAATATGGAGAAGCTTTACATGCTAGTCAAAGACGATTAGAAACCATAGAAATCTAAAATTGTTCTGGCCCAAAACGAGGGTTGGGTATGATCATAGAAGTTACATTGTAGAGAGAAGTTGCAAAATTATGCTAAAAGCTGTTTGAACACAAACCGGTATCTTTACCAGACATGCTAAATTATAGAGCGAAGATTCATTGAAAAGCTCCCCTTGAATGGGTAAAATCACAAAGCTTTCAATAAGAAATTAATTGACATCTTAAAGGTCTTGCCTTTAAGTACTGTTACTTTGACCAGAGCTTCATAAAGAAAATTCGCTTTCTTTCATAGAACTATCTCTCTTATAGCCTTATCAGATTGCCGTCGAAATCGAGCTTAACCCGATTTTTATACCCTACACCACTTCGTGGACTAGGGTATTATTAGTGTTAAATTTGTATTTGAAATCGTCATGATGTCAATTTCAGCTAGATTTTTAGAGAATATATTTGCGAAAGCTCTCATTGTTTTCTTTTTGCATAGGGGATTATCACATAAACGCAAAAGCTCACATGAATTTCTGTACAAATTTTTGTTGTAACAAAAATAGTTTACATTAAACTTATGTAGTGGTTTATGTAGAAAGGGGAGCTAATTTTTGAAAATTGTGACATAAAGGATATAATTTCCTGAAAAGTCAAATTATGGAATGGAGTGATTAAGGGACGAAATCACGAAAATAAGACGAGCTTTCGTCATGCATTTTTAAACCTTATTTATTACAGAATAATTAGTGTAATAATTTCTTTTACTTCGATAATTTTAATATTTCACCAAAAAAAACAACATGAAGACGATTTTATTTTACATCTTCTCTCTTCAATGGAAATTCTCTGGTTGAACCAAATTATAGCGAGAAATACCCTGAAAAGGTACTGTTAAATGGCGAAAAAAAGCTCGACGCGATTCAACAGTTAATTTTAATCAAAAATTTTATATTATAGAGCAGAGATTCCCACAAACATAAAACGATCGGAACGACACAAATAAGTTTATTTGGGTTGATCAATACACGTGTTATAGAAATTAAATTTGTAGGCATTACTGCTATAGAGATAAGCTCTAAAGACAAAAACTGTAAAATATATTTTTATATATAAATTATATATCTATGCAGAAAATAAAGCGAGCTTTCGCATTGGGAAGGTTAGGCAATTGATATAATTTATAATTTACAAATGTCTGAGAAACTCCGATCAGCATGAAATCCCTTTTGTGAGAGTCTCTCTCACATGGACATATCACCAGTGTGAGAGAACCTCTCGCAAACGGAGTTTTTAAAACGCTGTTCTACAAAAATCAAAAACACTTAAAGCTCTGGCTTTTTAATTTTGTGTGATAGGTTGCCACATATCTTCATAGTGAATATGTTTTTGGTGGTACTTCGCTCTATAGTTTAACTTTTCGGAAACCATGTATCAGACATAAGGATTTAGAGGGCATGTCAGCCCTAAATAAACATTTACCCCCGACGAAAATGTTAGCGTTATTATCAATGCATTTGTTGTTGTTATAAAAACAATTGACATTGAAAATAACATAGCGTGAAAGCACGTGCTCTACAAAATGTGGGGGTAACTCTCGAAAGTGACACCTCAAAAACCCTTCGTCTGGCTGGGTTACGTGGCCACACACTATCTGGTGGGCGTTGTGCCTCGGACAAATACTCTCGTATTTTCGTAATTAGTAACTGAAATGGTAGTTGCTTTTAGTGGTATTTCTCTCTATATAGTTCAACTCTTACTCAGAGCCCAAAATAATAAAACACAAGCATTTTGAATGAAGGTGCAACGGAGGTTATGGTCATTAGTACACCGCCAAACAAACACTTACGTTTCTGAGTACTAAGTCTCGGACGCGACCGATGCCCCGGCGTTCGGGAAGTTGTGGCTACGTCACGTATTTTTCTACGATAGGCGATAGACGCGATATTTTCTAAACTATACAAGGATTCAGAGTCGGACAAATTGTACTCAGAGTCATTACTGCTGCTGTTAGCATCCTCATAATCGATGGTAGTCGTGCTAATTGAACGCTTATTATTATTATACCCATCACCAGTAGTAAGATAACCAACACCTATATGATTATTGGGCAATGGGTTATCAGTGATCCCAAGGACAACACCATGATCGGAGACAGGATGATGCCTAGTGCTGTTAGTTACATTGACTATTTTACGGTTAGTTACTGAACTTGTCACAGTAGTCGACACTGGAATAGTTGTTGGAATAGGAGGAGTTGGTGAGGTGGTAGTAACTGATGAGTTATTCTTTGTTAGGCCCAATTCTCCAGTAGTTGTTGACATTGTTGTTGTTGTCGTCGTAGTTGTAGTAGTTGTTGTTACATCCAATAGTAAAGCTAATTGAATTGAGTTAATTTTTTTTTTTTCAAAATTTTGGAATTTTTTTTTTGATTTCGAAATAGAGGGAGGGGAGAGAGAGAGAGGTGTACACCCATAATAATATAAAAGTAAGAAGAACAAGAGTAGTAATATATTGCATATACATATAGAAAGAACATTTAAACCGTTGCCAATACCCATTCACCAATATGTTATCAGTTGTTAACAAATTAACCAATAAATCCAAATATCAACAAAAAATAAAAATAAAACAAAACAACAAACCACAAATCCTTCCTTAAACTACACAACCTCTTTCTTTCACAGGGTGCCAGCTACAGTCGAACCTCGATTAACCGTTAAACGATCAAATAGCAAAACTTTTTATGGCGATCGATTTATCGCGATAACTTCAATTTTTATACCGGATCCTTAAATATAAACCCCTCATTTTGTAAAACGCGATCTTTCGCGTGGCGTTATTTTCCTGTTTGTAACAAAAACAAAGTGCACAGAAAATAACGCTTGCTTTCGCGTTGCGTTTTAGAAAATGAAGGTGTTCGATATTTGAGTTTGATCGCAGATTTTTTTGACTGACAAAGAAGAAAGAAATGCCGCTTAATCGTGGTTCAACTGTAGTTTGTTAGGGGTGTTGGGGGGGGGGGTTTTTTTGGTGTCTGGGTGTGTGTGAGAGAGAGAGGAAGGGATTTTGTTGTTCTTATCATTTGTACATTGAGTTACGAGACCATTAAGGATAACTAACAAACTTAAGAAAAAAAAAAGACGGAAACAAGCACAAAACAGGGGTGCAACAACTCACGATTAACAATTTTGTTACCCAGAATAGTGTCGATTTCCGTTGTCTCCTCCTCATTGCCCCTAGCCGGTACTTTGGGACGACAATAAAATTTGCCATGCTGCTCCTGGCCCTGTATATCGATGACGAAACCCAAACGTGGATTGTAGCGTACACCGCTATCGCTGGCTATAGTCTTCAGATTTACAGATAAAATTCAAAAAATATACAGATTTTATTAAAATTGACAAAACAAAAAGATCAAACAAAACGTAACGGTTTTGTGTTTAGTGCAAAGCATTAAAAAAGGAAGCAAGAAACAAAGAAAAGGTTTGAAAAGAGTAAGTTATGTATGTATGTATTTTGGGATATTCAGTGTGTTGTGTAAAGTGTAAAGAAAGCTTTAAGCAAAAGCTTCTATGGTAGTGTTTTCTCCAAATGTTTCCTGTCTGTTAGGCATGTATGGCGGAGCTCCCTTATTTTGCATTTTACAAAATGAGTGGCATAATACATACGTATGACTGATGATAATAATCGAATAGAGAATTGTTGCCTGATTTTTATTATGATATTTTTTATAGTTTTTTAAGTATTTCAAATATACCAATTTATATTTGAAAATATTTTGTGTGGATTTTTTTGAACATAGCCTCGATAACACCAAAGAAAATGAACCTATAAGAAGGTCCGTCCGATTCTTTGATTTCTGACAGTTACGTGCGATTAAAATGTAAATGAAAGAGCGACACTCGTTTTCCCACTCTTAGGTGAAGAATGGGTGTTTCAAAATGAATATTTTTCGTGTTTTTTGTTTAATTGTGAATGAACTAAAGATAACAGCACAAATCAACGACAAACAACATTAAAATACTAAGCAACTGTGTCGTATTTTACTCGAATTTTGTGACCATTTACGTATTATTTTTTATTTAACTAATTGCAAAACATTTTATTGAAAAATAAGGCAAAAATTATCCTATTCTTTTTTGTTTCCGGCGTTCTTAATTTTGAAATTTTTATGTTATTTTGAATGACTTCTGTCAAAACCGACGACAGCACTCTCTTAAATTTTATTTTTCACATTTTAATCTAACGTAATTCGATCAACTTTTGAAATGAGACGGACGGACCTTCTTATTCATTTATGTTTTTTGGATAACACTATGCAATAAAAAATATTTTTTGTGTGCATTGAGGCATGCTAAAATCAACTCAATTTTTTTTATTTATATATATTTTTTACTAAAATTAAAATTTTCGTCACAGGTAACTTTAATATTTGTACCCTCATGTTAGCTATATTGGTACCGCTTATATGTTCAATTAAAGATAATATGATTTCTACAAATGTTGCGAATTAGCTTTCACATAGAAAAAGTGGTATAGCTAGGAACGGCCTCCAAAAATTAGAAATTCGAAAAAAAATATTTTTTATTTTTGCTGCCACGAAAAAAATCATAAAAAATAGAAAAAAGTATTTTGTTCTATTTTTTATTGTTTTATTTTTTTAGCTAAATATAACAAACAATAAATAACAAGCTGCGTAATAAAAACGTTAATAAAAATTTAATTTTTTGCTTAAAGAAAACGGACATATTAGGGCTGTTTTTCTTTAAGACTGGATAACTAAGCTGCGATAACAAAAATCTAAATAAAATGTTAAAATTTCACTCCAAATAAAAAATTCTTTTTTAAAATTGTCGCCAAAAGCAATATGAGTGTGTGAAAACAAATTTTGAAAAAAAAAAAATTGTGTTAACAATTTTTGACTTAGCCTGTATCCAGTGTTAGTCAAAATGATGGATATCGAGGCTAAGTCCAATAAAATCGACATATTTTTTTGAAAATTTCTTTTGATACATATATTTATATAGTAGTTGGCGACAATGTGAAAAAATATTTTTTTTATTTTGAGCAAAAATTAAATTTTTATTAACGTTTCTGTTATCGCAGCTTGTTATCCCGGCTTAAAGAAAAATAGCCCAATTGTTTATATGCAAAGAGTATGTGGATAAATGTAGTAGTTAGTTAAAAAAGCATGATGTTTTAATTTTTGTTTAAATAGCGCGAAAAGTCCCATTTCAAATTATATAAAAGATTATATTGTTTTAGTTTGTAATAAGGTCATAACTTCTCCAGTTATCCTTAGGTTTTCTCTAACTATACCTTAATTTCTTCGCTAAGATTACAAACTAAAATTAAATATTCTGTTATATAATTTATAAAGAGATTTAAAAAATATTATTTAAAAAAACGTACAAAGAGTATCATTACTTCTACTTTACTTCTTTCAAAAAAATATTTTTTCCAATTTTTGAAGACTGTTCCTAAACCACTGTTTCTATGTGAAAGTGTAATTCGCAATATTTCTAGCCATCGGTGTTATCGCACTTATATTTTGAAAATGAGAACAAATATTTACGGTAACTTCGCCGAAAATTTGAATTTTCGTAAAAAAAACAAAAAATATATATATACCATACAAAATTTGTTTAATATATTATATATGAAACATATATATATAAACTGTACTTAGTTTTTCATTTGCTGATCCTTTCTGTTTTAAAGAACTTTTAATTTCCTAAGGATATAAGGATATTTAGATGTTTTAATAAATCATTTTCGTACTTTTGCGAGACATACAAAGGTGAAATGAAAGAGAAGAATATCTATTAAATATAATTTAAATTTCATTCCTCTATCTGTATTAGTTTAGTACTAGCATTAGTTCATTCATCTTTTACTTTTTAAGGGGGAAACTTGAAATGTTTGTAAATGCCTAATCTGATAAAGACAGAAGCATGACATTAAAAGTATTTTAATACGATGTTCTTCTATTTCATTTCATAGCCAAATCACATTTGTATGACCAGCAAATGTACGAAAATAAATTATTAAAGCATCCATATCCTTTAGAAATTAAAAACTGAGTACATTGTTTTTTATAAATCTCTAGTTTCATGTGTATATGGTCTTGTTCAGGTCCAAAAAGTACTGTCGGTCTATTTATCCAGGGTAAGTTCAAAATTTTTTTACATTTTTAACATAGACACAGCTACTTTAAGAAACCGGGTTATAAGTAAAATAATTAAGGATGTCATTTCATTGTAGTCATTTCATTATAATTATTATTATTAAATTTTTATAGCGGATAAGTTTATCATTAATACTAATTGCATTTTTAATTTTATGCTTTAGGGATTCACTATGCGTGGAATTATCAACATTTCAAAACTATTTCACTTCATTGTATAAAAACAAAAAATTGAAAATTCTTCAGTCAGAGATCATCTCATAGATAGATTTAAATCACTGTCAAAACATGATTTTTCATTGATTTTACATGTGTCTCAGTGGTTTAAATCTAACTATGAGATGATCTCTGACTGAAAAACTGGGCATTAATGAAATTTGTCATTAAAAGGAGCCAAAGAGGAGGATTCGTTGATAGAACGACAGTTTCGTTTTCAGGATTCCTTATGTAAATGAACTTGAAATTGAAAGTGAGCCAATAAAACAGTTTCGAAAATACAACGAATCATTTTTCAAATTCGGAGAGTGAAAATTCTACACAATTTCGATGTGTAGTTCAGAGAAGATCATTTTAAATTCAGAAATTCCAATTGAAATTCAGAATACATCAATTGAGATTCAGAAATTCCATTTGAAGATCAGAAGTAATCAATTGATATTGAGAAATTCCAATTGAAATTTGGAACTCAAAAATTGATTTGCAGAAATTCCATTATATATTTGGTACAAGCATTTTAAATACAAATTGTAGCCAAATATAAAAATTCTTACTTGCGAACTAAATATATCTTTACGTAAGTAAAATTGGTTTCCGGCATTTATTTTTCAGATTTTTCTAGACACGCTATAAGCCACCAAAAAGTACACATTTGTAGCAAATTTAAACATTGTGGTAAATTTTATTAATGACCTCATTCAAGCCACTAATTCAATTAAATTCTAAATTAAATTAATATTTAAGTTTACTATCAAAATAAAAAGAATTTCAACTCCTAATTATTTATTATCTACAGATAGAGCAAAATATTTACAAAATACGTACATACATATATATGTACAGATGGAGTATATAATTTTATTATTTTGGAGTAGGGTATCAAATATTCAATATATAGTCCTACAATATAATATTGCCGAAGCTCTACGTTGTTCTATAATTTTGGATATCTATATTACTTTATATTTCTATTAAAAGTACATATGAGGTATATTTTTGGGTTAGTTTTGTAAAATAATAGACATTATAATCACCACATACGGAAAACTTTAATGAAATAAATCATATGTGAACTTTTTCCCCCATATTGGCCAACACAATTTATCTCGCCCCTAACTTTATTCAGGCCATGAACGATAAATCCGCTAGAGGGTTTATATGTGATACTATCGTACACCATAACAGGCGGATAGCTTGTGTTTTGTATGGTTATATTGGAAGTTGCAAGAGTTATAAGATCATCATCCTATAAAAATTAGTAAAAGCAAAGAAAAAAAAACAGTGTTGAAAGAAAACCAAAACCCAAAATAAAAACGGATTAATTAAAAAAAGAAGAAGAAGTGTGGATAGAAACTCTGTGTTAGTTGTGGGCGAAAGAACGGGAAAATAAAACATGAGTTAGTAATTAACAAAGGCAATACAATTCAATGTAGGCCACGTTAAAACAGTAATGTTAAAGCTCTCTACAAATGGCGTTCTTTTGGAAAAAGTAGGCATTAAATTGTATTGCTTTTGTTAGTTAATAGAAGTGCTGCTGGTCTATACAAAAAATATAATTGAAGAATCGGAATAGATATGTCACAAGGAATGACAAACTCTTGTTCCGGTTCTTTAATCATAATAGAATTTTTGCTGGATGAGAATAGTTAATCAGCAAGACTATGAGGAAGTTCGAGAGATTGGAAAACATGAAGTGTAAGTAGAACAAATAAAGTCTGAAAGCTATTTTAGAGTGCTTAAATAATTGCTAAACGTTATGCACAGTAGGGTAATACTTAACGCAATGTACCCAAAACAAGGTTGAAATCAGTACTGAAAGTTGGTCCAAATTCTCGCAATATATGGTCAAATTTGTTTAGATCCTGGAGGAAAGTAATGATCCTAAATGTGGAAACTTTTTAAGACCTGGCACACACAATTACCTGGATTAAATAAATCTTAAGTGGATACATCTGATGCACTTATTTAGAGAAGTTTAGATTTAATGGAATGGAAAACTATGTCTAAATATAAGACGATTATACCCCGCGAACATCCCTTAAGGGACATTAAAGAGCTGTGTGCGGTAAGAACCTATTGTTTATAGTCGTATCTGAACCGCTAATGTATTTTTTAAGAGAATCTTTAAAAGTCGACATTGAATAAAATCAAATGGTCTTAGTTGGAAATACACTTACATTGGCCGCTCACCCTATTTATGGCGATACACATAATTAGAGTACTGATAAGAAATTCGCACTTTATAATTAAAATTCCAAGGACGACCCAAAAATCGACATTTTCTAATCTTTTTCATTTTTATCGACTATTTTCGATCTCGAACGAAGAATGTAACAAAATTTACCGATAAATTCGATTTTACGATAATAAAAATTAAAATTCAGAAATGTTAATTGAAATTGAGAAATGTAAATTGAATTGTGAAAATAATAATTCAAATTCAGAAATGTAAATTGAGGAAATAAAAGTTGAAATTTAGAATGTAAATTGAAATTGCAATTTCTTATTGAAAATAAATAACTGAAAATGAGAAAATAGAATTGAAATTGATTATTAACTGATTAATATTCAGAAATTATATACAGAAATATGAAAAAAGTAGAATTGTAAAAATTAGAGAAATGAATATCACCATGTCCAGAAGATTGTGGTATGTACAAATTATACCGATAAATTCGATTTTACGATAATTTCCTTCCGCTAACTGAGCGAAGGAGTAATAAATGTAAACTTCTAAATTAGACACGTTTAAACGGCAGAAAATTAAAATTAAGATAATTAAAATTAAAGCCGTCAGTGAGCTCAACGCTCCTGGAAAAACTGTTATTTTAGCATTCTGTCCAATTTTTTTCTGAATTAATGGAGCATTGGAAGCACTTTAAATAAAATTTTTGATTCTTGATTAAATAACTGAAAATGAGAAAATAGAATTGAAATTGAGTATTAACTGATTAATATTCAGAAATTATATAAAGAAATATGAAAAAAGTAGAATTGTAAAAAGTAGAGAAATGAATATCAATATATGTCCAGAAGATCGTGGAATGTACAAATTATACCGATAAATTCGATTTTACGATAATAAAGGTAAAATTCTAAATTAGAGACGTTTAAACGGCAGAAAATTAAAATTAAGATAATACAAATTGAAATTAATAATATATAATTTTATATTAAGAAAAGACAAATTATTATTGCGGAAAATCAAATTAATATTGAGAAAGGCAATTGAATTAGTTGAAATCTACGATGAAATTGAGACGGAAATATTTGAAATTTCGTTTTTTTTTAATTTGTATTTCCTCAAGTTAGTCATATTTTCTAAATTTCCATTGGAAATAATGTAGTAACTGATTTCAGTTTATAACGACAATTTCTTAAGCATGTGATAGGCCGACCAAAAAATTTGCAAAATATTTCGTTGCAGAATCAAGCCGTCAGTGAGCTCAACGCTCCTGGAAAAACTCCTAAAAATTATATATTTACATTTTGTCCAATTTTTTTCTGAATGGAAGCACTTTAAATAAAATTTTTGATTCTTGTCTAAAAAAGCTGCTACATTGCGTTTTTTTTATTAATTGCCCCACTGTGCAGTGTGCGTTAGTATACGTTACCCCACCCCCTAAGAAGCCAAAAACGTTCCGCTTAGGCTTACCTTTCCAGTGGGTATTGTCAGCAAAACCTCAACATTTGGCATCGATGGCTTGCATGGTATAACCGCATCCTGGTACTGCACCACATGAATCACCGGGAAAGGCATTGGAGCCAAGAAGTTTTCCGTATCTGTGGAGAATGAAAAAACAAAATGAAATTAGACACCAGTACATTGTGCAGCCAATTTCCTTACCATTTACAAAAACATAAATCGATGATGCCATATTGTTGTTGGTCAAATCATTTAATGTGGAATCTTCTATGCCCATCAGTTGGCCCATATCCACACTGGCTTCCTTGATGCAGTAGTAATTGCCCACCGAATTGTGGGTGACCGATGTCAAGGTCAATGTAAGACCAAACGGACGGGTCTTGTCGTCGGGCTCGTATATTTCTTCGATGACTTCGGCATCCAGGGGGTGTTTCCAGACAATTGATTCGCTAGACTCACAGCGCAGCACAAAGTTCGAGTTCATTTCGAGTAGGACTTCCTCCTGCAAAGGTATCAGGAGCGGTGCGCCCAGTTCGACGGCATAATTCCTCACGTAGTCCAGTTCATTGCTTTTGCTTATACTGTTGGCTGCATCTTGTGGCTTGGGATGAGGCACTGTAATGAAGAAGAGTCAGAAACAAGAAACGTTAAGAAGTTGCTATCGCAGGAATGAACGTCTGTCGGCAGATGTCTTGCAGGCAGATAAGTGCAAAGAAATTCTTTCTGGTTGTTATTGTTGTTGTTTATGTTTCGAATAGAAAGCGGTCATATTGAATCATGTGTTGTTGTTGTTGTCGTTTGCTTTAATAGCGGGCTTTTCTTTTAAGTCGGTTACAATAAACAACAAGGCTACGGCCCTTGATCTGAGATTGGAAAGTTTTCTTCATAAAAAATGAAGAAAAAATGAAAGAAAATGAGTGGAGACCACCTTAAGGGTTGAAGATAGTCATAAAGAGTGATTTTTTTGAGGTTAGGATTTTCATGCATTAGTATTTGACAGATCACGTGGGATTTCAGACATGGTGTCAAAGAGAAAGATGCTCAGTATGCTTTGACATTTCATCATGAATAGACTTACTAACGAGCAACGCTTGCAAATCATTGAATTTTATTACCAAAATCAGTGTTCGGTTCGAAATTTTTTATCGACAAATTTTGTTCAGCGATGAGGCTCATTTCTGGTTGAATGGCTACGTAAATAAACAAAATTGCCGCATTTGGAGTGAAGAGCAACCAGAAGCCGTTCAGGAACTGCCCATGCATCCCGAAAAATGCACTGTTTGGTGTGGTTTGTACGCTGGTGGAATCATTGGACCGTATTTTTTCAAAGATGCTGTTGGACGCAACGTTACGGTGAATGGCGATCGCTATCATTCGATGCTAACAAACTTTTTGTT
Source organism: Polietes domitor (assembly GCA_947397865.1). Lineage (NCBI taxonomy): Eukaryota > Metazoa > Arthropoda > Insecta > Diptera > Muscidae > Polietes > Polietes domitor. Next base: position 86,739,175 of record OX377619.1, on the reverse strand, counting down.
GCCAAAATGGAAGAACTGAACTTGGTTGACATGTGGTTTCAACAAGATGGCGCTACATGCCACACAGCTCGCGATTCTATGGCCATTTTGAGGGAAAACTTCGGAGAACAATTCATCTCAAGAAATGGACCGGTAAGTTGGCCACCAAGATCATGCGATTTGACGCCTTTAGACTATTTTTTGTGGGGCTACGTCAAGTCTAAAGTCTACAGAAATAAGCCAGCAACTATTCCAGCTTTGGAAGACAACATTTCCGAAGAAATTCGGGCTATTCCGGCCGAAATGCTCGAAAAAGTTGCCCAAAATTGGACTTTCCGAATGGACCACCTAAGACGCAGCCGCGGTCAACATTTAAATGAAATTATCTTCAAAAAGTAAATGTCATGGACCAATCTAACGTTTCAAATAAAGAACCGATGAGATTTTGCAAATTTTATGCGTTTTTTTTAAAAAAAAAGTTATCAAGCTCTTAAAAAATCACCCAAGAGAGGTGCGGACAAATTTAATCAAAAACAAGTAAAAAGAGCGTTAAGTTCGCCCGGGCCGAACTTTATATACCCTCCACAATGGATTGCATTCCACAGAAGCTGTCGATTTTCGTAAAAGTGCAGAAATGTTACAGAAAAAAAATATTTTAAATATATCCAAACCAAAACAAATACAAATATTGAAAAAATATTTTTATAAATAAAAATAATATTTTTATTATTTCAAACCAAGCTTATAAGACAAGGCTACCAATACGTTTACACTATATATATATATATCGAAATAATACTTCAAGTCAATTCAAAAAATATTCGAATATTTATATTTTCAAAAAAGCGTAATTACCATAAATATTGGTAATTAGTGGTGCTACAGTACAGTTACATTTTAGTTCCAAAAGTACACATTTTGAAAATCCATTATCTCACGTACATAGTGCAAAATAAACTAACTTCATGATTCAATTTTATCTCTTTTTTTACCCTATTTTACCTGCTTAAGAGTACGACGGTCTAAAATCTCTTTATTTTACGTGTCTACGCAATTAGAGGGATGTACACACCGAATTTCATCATTCTATTTGTAGCCGTTTAGTTGGTACAATTTTTATCCCTCTGTTCCCAGTGTATCCCTTGAAAGCATTAATTTGGAAAAAATCTTTTATTTTTCGTGTCTACACAGTCAGGGGAATGTATGAACCGAATTCCACGATTCTGCGGTCATTTGGTTGGTACCATTTTTATCCCTCTATTCCCATTTTAGCCCTTAAAAGTACGAATTTGGAAAAAATCTTTTATATTATGTATCTAATCAATTAGAGGAATGTACACACCGAATTTCGTGTTTCTAGCTGTTGTCGTTTGATGTGTACCAATTTTTTCCCTTTTTGTCCTATTATATTATTAACTCCCTACGAATACACGTTTTTGTTATAGGGGGAGTGCTCATACCCAATATCAAGTAAGTATATATTGGAAAAATATGCATAAATATTCTAAAATATTGGGGGTTATTATGGGTATTTTTAGTCCTTGTGAGGGGAAATTTTTTCCCTTTGGGCCGATTTCGCCCAATTTCAATCTCAAATAATCTACGACTAAAAGACGCATTTAGGGAAAATTTGGACGCTCTAGCTCCTTTCGTTTAGATGCCAGCATGCTTTTAACAGACGGACGGACGCACATGGCTAGATCGTCTTAGAATTTTATAATCGTATTCACCCTAAGGGTACGAATTTGGAAAAGTCCTCTTACTTTCCGCGTCTACGCAGTCAGACGAATTTAATGATTCCAGCTGCAGCCGCTTGATTGGTGCCAAATTTAATCCCATTTAGATCCTGAAGGTACGAATATCGAAAGATCTCCTAATTTTTCACTATTTTAGCTGTAGCCGATTGGATGACTTCAAAGACAAAAAAATCGGCCTCGTCGAGACAAAAACATCGATGTATCACACTTTAAAATCCGTTTATAAATGCAGAAATTATATAGAAAAATGTAAAAGCGCGACCCCTACGTTCGGCATAAAAAAATAAAAAAAAAATTTTTGAAACTACCTTTCAATAATACTTCATATTCGAAGGTGTACGGCGAACTTTTTTTTGAGGTACGCCCTAATGTACACACCGAATTCTGTGATTCTAGCTGTTGTCGTATCATTGGTGTCATTTTTATCCCTTTTCGTTCCAAAAATACGTATTTCGAAATATCCCTCGTAAAATAGAGAGATGTACACACCGAATTTCATGATTCTAGCTGTTGTCGTATCATTGGTACCATTCTTATCCCTTCTTGTCCCATTTCGCCCTCTAAAACTTTTTGGTACTTTCAAGCTACGCAACAAACTTCAAAACTTAAAGCAGAAATATAAAAATATGATTAAATAGTCTAAATATTAGGGGGTATTTTCAGTCCTTGTTTGGGATATATCTTTTCCCTCTGGGCGATTTCGCCTACTTTCAATCCCAATCGATCTGCAATCATAAGACATATTTAGGGAAAATTTGAACCTTCTAGCTACAATTAAGGTATGTGAATTTGAGGTCCATTGATATTTATGTATATAAACATTAAAACAATCGCCATTTATACACCTGAATGAGTTGTAGTATCGCCTGTATTAATTCGATTTGTCTCCAAACTCAGTTATTATTCCTGCAAATGAAGGCAATTTGATCATCTTTTTACCTGCGTACTTACTTTTCAAAAGTTAATGAAAAACTAAAAAAACTGACTTTTTGTGCCTATCTTCTAAGGATTCATTATCGTGACCACAAAAAACGGGGAATTTTTCAGCGTTTCTAAATATGCATTTTATTCTTCAAAGGATTTCAACGGAAAAAAGTTATGTTGGTCCAAAGTCATATTTTTTCAAAAATGGTATTTTTTTAATATTAATTAAAAACTTTATAATAAAGCTAAGAAACCACAAACTCTTATAAAACAAATTCGAGTGCAAAATCTCTTAAAATGTGAGAGCAACAGTTCGACAAAGTTGAAAAAAGAAATTATGTTTTTTAAAATTTCAAAATCAGAAAAAAGTTAAAATCAGTAACACGAAAAAATTATTTTTTTCTGTGTATTATGAAACAAATACGTAAAAACATGAACCCAAGAAATACAAATTTTACGTTTCTTTTAGTTTTTGTTTGTTTTATGGTCTGTAATCAATATTTGATTTGAACTGGGATAGACAAAGGATACATTTTTTTTTTTTTTAAAAAATATGATATCGATAATACGACATGATAACGGCATTGGTGTCAAATTAAAGAGAAGAATATCTGTTAAAAATACTTCAAATATCATGCTTCTATCTTCATTAGTTCAGCATTAACAACCATTTCAAGTTTACCCTTAGTTTATTCATATTTTACTTTTTAAGAGGGAAACTTGAAATGACTGTTATTACTAAAGTAATGCAGACAGAAGTATTTTTAGTACATATTCTCTTCTTTAATTTCGCATTTAAACTGGTATCATAAAGTGCGAGTGGGTATTTAAAATATTTTTTTGAAAAATTGTATCATTTGTAACTTTGTAGTCCTTTAAGGGGGGTGAGGAAATGAAAAACTAAAAACGTCAATTAACTCCCTTTCACTTATAGTTTCAGACGTATAGCATCATTAGGCCTGTTCGATTGGGATTACTGACTGTCTAACAGAAATATCATTCATCTGGAAGTAATATTTTGCTAAACATAACAAAAAACAAAGCAGTAAAAGTTAGATTTACGAATAAAACCTACATTTCTCAAAAAATATTAATTGCAATATTTTTCAAATATTCGGTTATAACAACGATAATCTTCAGTCCGTTCAATGTCGTTATATCCTAATAGTACTGTATATCTTGCGAACAATCATATGGCAACACAGCACAAGTTGTAAGCCCAAATATCCCCTTTACTGTTTCAATTAAGTCTTGTTGGGGCTTAGTGTTTGTAAGAAAACAGCCCTACTATTCCTATTGACAGACACTGTCTGGCGGCGCTATTCTGTGTACCATCCATCCCGATCATATCGCATTTGAATAAAATGTTGGATTTTATTGTTGTTCAAGCATCAACCACCAACAGCCGCCAACACTAACATAGGGTCCATGTACGGCACTGATTGAATTTGAACTTTATTTCATTCTATCTGTTGCATGCCCAACGGTTTAGGGGGAGGAAGGAGGAGGAGGAGGCACGGAACACGATAGACTGTGGAGACTTTACTCTTGGTCGACGCAAAACAAAAACGGTGATGATCTAATGTCAGAGTGATGCTGTCTTACATAGTAAAGTGTGGCATGGATGTGTTGTTGTAAAGGCAGAAGATAAAGCGTCATTCAACAACGCATTCCGGAATCGAGCCGGTATTGTTGTTGTGGTTTTGAGGTTTTACAGATCACAAGGCATCACCGGAGGTGGTATATTTACATTGGCTTCCAATTGCTGAATTTCAGAATATACAATCATGGAATGCTGGCGCAAAAATATATGTATCTAGTAATAGGGTTTTTTTTCTTTTCTTAAAGCCGGGTTAACTATGCGGCGATAATAACTAAATAAATGAGAAAATGCAAACAACAACATCAATGAGTGTAATAAAACCAATTTTGGAAATTTAATGTTAAAATATTTGGACTTAGCCTGGATAACTAACCAGTGTATGTAGAAATTATGGTTATCGAGGTTAAGTCAAACAAGTAAAAACGGCGTTAAGTTCGGCCGGGTCGAACTTTATATACCCTCCGCCATGGATTGCATTCCACAGAGGTTGTCGGTTTTCGTAGAAGTGCAGTAATATTACAGGAAAATATAATTTTTTTAATATACACAAACCAAAACAAATACAAATATTGAAAAAATAATTTTATAAATAAATATAACATTATAATTATTTCAGACCATTATTTATTTCAAATCAAAAAATAAATATTCTTATATTTATATTTTCAAAAAGCTTAAATACCATAAATATTGGTAGTGGGTGCTACAGTTGGTTGTATTTCCATTCTATTTTAATTCCAAAACTACAAATTTTGAAAATCCATTATCAGTCATACACAGCGCAAAATAACCTAAATTCATGATTCAACCCATTTTTGCTGTAAAAGAAAGAGAGTACGAATTTGGAAAAAAAAACTTTTTATTTTGCGTGTCTATGCAGTCAGAATGTATACACCGAATTCCATAATTCCAGCTGCGCCCATTTGGTTGGTACCATTTTTACCTTGAAACTTGACGTTTCTACGCAATTAGTATTTCATCATTCTAGCTGTAGCCGTTTAGTTGGTACTATTTTTATCCCTCTGTACCATTGTATTCCTTGAAAGTACGAATTTCGAAAAATTCGTCTATTTTCCGTGTCTACGCAGTCAGAGGAATGTATACTCCGAATTTCATGACTCTAGCTGCAGTCATTTGATTGGTACTATTTTTATCCCCTTTTTTCATTTTAACCCCAAAAAGTACGAATTTCGAAAAATTCGTCTATGCAGTCAGAGGAATGTATACACCGAATCTCATTATTCCAGGTGTAGCCGTTTGGTTGGTACCATTTTTATCCCTCTGTACCCATTGTATCCCTTGAAAGTACGAATTTGGAAAAAAACCATTTATTTTGCATGTCTACGTAGTCAAAGGAATGTATACTCCGAATTTCATGACTCTAGCTGCGGTCATTTGGTTGGTACTATTTTTATCCCCTTTTTCTATTTTGACCCCAAAAAGTACGAATTTCGAAAAATCAGTTTATTTTCCGTGTCTACACAGTCAGACGAATGTATACTCCGAATTCCATGACTCTAGCTGCGGTTATTTGATTGGTACTATTTTTATCCCTTTTTTTCATTTTAACCCTAAAAAAGTACGAATTTTGAAAAATCCGTGTATTTTACTTGTCTACGCAATTATAGGATTATATAAACTGAATTTCATTATTCTGGGTACAGCCGTTTGGCCGGTACCATTTTTATCCCTCTATTCCCATTTTACCCCTTAAAAGTACGAATTTGGAAAAAATTCTTTTATATTATGTATCTACTCAATTAGAGGAATGTACACACCGAATTTCGTGTTTCTAGCTGTTGTCGTTTAAGATGTACCATTTTTATCCCTTGTTTGCCCCTACAAATAAGAATCACTTTATGGTGCACGTTTTTGCTGTAACGGGAATGCGCATACCAAATATTAAGCATGTATAAACAGACATATTCAGAAAAAACATGCTTAAATACGCTAAAATATAGGGATTATTATGGGTATTTTTAGTCCTTGTGAGGGAAAAAATTTTCCCTTTGTGCCGATTTCGCCCCGATTCAATTCCAACCGATCTACGACTATAAGACGCATTTATGGAAAATTTTAACGTTCTGACTGCTTTCGTTTTGATGCTAGTGTGCTTTCAACAGACGGACGGACATGGCTAGATCGTCTTAGAATTTTATGACGAGGGTCAAGGTGTTACAAACGGAATGACAAAGTTAGTATACCCTCATCCAGGAGGTGGATGGTATAACAATGTATACAACATACATATCTTACATAATATGTATTATTATATTATATTAACATGTATATCACATTGTCGCCAATATAAATATTTTGAGTTGACTTTTTTTCGACTTAGCCTCGATAACCATAAATTTGACTTACACTGGACAATTATTCAGGTTAAGTCCAATATTATTAATATAAAATATTTTTCACAATTTGTTTCAATTTTAAGAAAGAAATTTTTAATTTACTATTTAAATATTGGAAATTCAAGCTCGAGGCCAATTTTTATTTGAGTGAATTTTTATTTTGAGTGAAATTTTAACTTTTTATTTAGGTTTTTGTTATTGCAGCTTAGTTATCCAGTCTTAAAGAAAAAACAGCCTTTATATTATAATATTTTATAATACAATGTATTTCAAAGCGGATAAGATGAGTACAAACCTAATGTTTTTGTTATCTCCGCCTGTTATCCCGGCTTAAAAAAACAAGCCTAATGCAATAGAAACATGTGGGATGCTAAGCTTAAACTATTGCACCACCGATCAAGATAGGATTTCATTCCAACAAATGGAAAAACTTAGCATCCTCCAACCATCGACCAGAACCATCTATGACTACATAGATTTTGATAGGATTGATGTAATTCTCATGAGGAGTGTAATCAAGTTTGAAAAGGCTTCCATTCTAGAAGACGGACGGCAGTCTTCTGTATGACGAAAAGTTGTAAAAACATGTAATTTCTCTAGAAGTAACATGAAAAAATGGAATTAAGAAAATAGAACAAAGTTGGGCTACGTTGAGTGCCATTGAGTTGAATTCAATTGCTATTTATGTATAATGATCATTAAAACAACATCAATGTGTACTCCTGAAAGAGTTGCAGTACTACCTGTGTGCAGTTTAGCTGCATTCGATATGTCTGTAAAATCATGTATTATTAGCCGTTTTGGGGTATAGTTCAGGCAAATGAGCGAATTTAGCTTGAGGATAAAGGAAATTTGCTCATATTGTTAGCTACTTTTCAATGAAACTAAAAATCTGACTCTTTTCCACTAAATCTATCCTGTCTTATACCCTGGAAAATCGGTTAACCCTTCAAACTTCCTAAATATCTATTTTATCCTTCAAAGGCTTTCAAATGCAAATAGTTATGTTGGTTCAAAGTCATAATTTTTTTAAAGTATATTTTAAAAAATATTTATTACAAACAATGTTTATTTGGCACAAGCACAGTTGTGGCGCCATAATAAACCAAATTTTGGGGCAAATTATCTTAAAATGTGTGAAAAAACAGTTCGACAAAGTTGAAAGAAGAAACTATATCTAAATCTGAACCGATCTTACCTAATTTCTGCATATGTGTTTCTAATTGAATTATAAGCTGTTGTGCCAAATTTAAAGAAAATTGAGTACAAAATGTGGTTTTAATGCGGCAAACAAGTAAGGGGGCTATATCTAAATTTGAACCGATCTTACCCACTTTCTGCATAGGTGTTTCTAGTTTGATTATATGATGTTGTGTCAAATTTAAAGAAAATCGGGTGCAATATGTCGTTTCTAGAGCGGAAAATGTCAAATCGGGAGCGACATTTGTATGGGGGCTATATCTAAATCTGAACCGATCTTACCCACTTTCTGCATAGGTGTTTCTAGTTTGATTATATGATGTTGTGTCAAATTTAAAAAAAAAACGGGTGCAATATGTCGTTTCTAGAGCGGAAAATGTCAAATCGGGAGCGACATTTGTATGGGGGCTATATCTAAATCTGAACCGATTTGCCTCAAATTAAATAGCGTTCGTCCTTGATCCACAAAACTTATTTGTGCCAATTTTTGTTAAGATCGGACTACAATTGCGAACTGCAATTTGATTACAACAATAGATTTAACAATGGGTCTATCTCCCTTCCTTTTGGGTGTTACAAACAAATGCACAAAGACATAATACTCTCGTGGAGTGTATACAAATTTGGGAGAGGAAGCTATCAGATGTAAGAAGACGTTAAGTTTGGCCGGGCCGAATCTTATATACCCTCCACCGCGGAGTGCATTCCACAGTATTAGCGGCAGATTTGAGGGTTTCGACTAGAAATGGACTAATATTAAGAAAATTGTGATATTTTTTATACACTACTATAAGGCATACTTATGCGAACTGTTTTAAATAAATTGTGTTCCTTCATTATTATAATATTAATAGCCCATTACTAAATATAAATATAATACTGAAATTGTAAACAAAAGTTGTAAAAAGCAGTCTTCAAAAATCTACCCTAAATATTAGGTGTATTGTCAGTTGTCATTAATAAAACTTGCTCTCAGGATCGATTTCCCCCAGTTGCAAATTTCTTGATTCAGCCACAGACCATGTGAATTTATCATTCTGAGAAGACAAGTTGACATTTTAAAGATCCGTTATGTTTCGCGTGCACATCTAATTTCATGATTCTATGTACAGCCGTTTGTTTTTTATACCCTCCATCACCAGGATGGGGGTATACTAACTTTGTCATTCCGTTTGTAACACCTTGAAATATCGACCGGAGACCCTATAAAGTATATATATTCTTGATCGTCATAAAATTCTAAGACGATCTAGCCATGTCCGTCCGTCCGTCTGTCCGTCTGTTGAAAGCACGCTAGCATCTAAACGAAAGGGGCTAGAACGTTAAAATTTCCCATAAATGCGTCTTATAGTCGTAGATCGGTTGGGATTGAAACGGGGCGAAATCGGCCCAAAGGGAAAAATTTTTCCCTCACGAGGACTAAAAATACCCATAATAATCCGGAATATTTTAGCGTATTTAAGCATGTTTTTTGAATGTTTCTGTTTATATTTGCTTGATATTTGTTATGCGCATTCGCCTTATAGCAAAAACGTGCACCATAAAGTGATTCTTATTTGTAGAGGGTGAAATGGGGCAAAAAAGGGATAAAAATGGTACATATTAAACGACAACAGCTAGAAACACGAAATTCGGTGTGTACATTCCTCTAATTGAGTAGATACATAATATAAAAGTATTTTTTACAAATTCGTACTTTTAAGGGGTAAAATAGGAATAGAGGGATAAAAATGGTACCAACCAAACGGCTGTACCTAGAATAATGAAATTCGGTGTATACATTCCTCTGATTGCATAGATAAGTAAAATACACGGATTTTTCAAAATTCGTACTTTTTGGGGTTAAAATGAAAAAAGGGGATACAAATAGTACCAATCTAATGACCGCAGCTAGAGTCATGAAATTCGGAGTATACATTCCTCTGAGTGTGAAGACACGGGAAATAAACTGATTTTTCGAAATTCGTACTTTTTGGGGTTAAAATGAAAAAAGGGGATACAAATAGTACAAATCAAATGACCGCAGCTAGAGTCATGAAATTCGGAGTATACATTCCTCTGACTGCGAAGACACGGAAAATAGACGAATTTTTCGAAATTAGTACTTTCAAGGGATACAATGGTACAGATGGATAAAAATAGTACCAACTAAACGACTACAACTAGAATGATAAAATTCTAATTGCGTAGAAACGTCAAGGAGGTAAAAATGGTACCAACCAAATGGAATCATGGAATTCGGTGTATACATTCCTCTGACTGCATAGACACGCAAAATAAAATTTTTTCCCAAATTCGTACTTTTTCTTTTACGGCAAAAATTGGTTGAATCATGAAGTTAGGTTATGTTGCACTATGTACGTCTGATAATGGTTTTTTAAAATTTGTACTTTTGAAATTCAAATAGAATGGAAATACAACCAACTGTAGCACCCACTATCTACCAATATTTATGGCTTTGAAAATATTTTTCAAAATATAAATAGAAGAATAATTATTTTTTGCATTGACGTATTGGTAGCCTTGCCTTATAAGCGTGGTTTGAAATAATTAAAATATTATATTTATTTATAAAATTAATTTTTCAATATTTGTATTCGTTTTGGTTTGGCTTTATTAAAAAAATTATATTTTCCTGTAATATTACTGCACTTCTACGAAAACCGACAACCTCTGTGGAATGCAATCCACGCCGTTTTTACTTGTTTTTTTTTTCATTATGTCCTTAAAAGTACGAATTTGGAGAAATACTCCTATATTGGATGTCTAGGCAGACAGAAGAGTGTAAACACTAATTTTTATGGTTCTAGCTACTGCCGTTTGCTTGGTACCAATTTTATCCCGTTTAGATCCTAAAGGCACGAATATCGAAAAATATCTGTATTTTTTGCATCTACACAGTCAGAGCAATGTAAATGCCAGTCATACGCCGAATTTCATGTTTTCAACGTTAGCGGTGCGGATGGCACAATTTTTATCCTTCTTTTCCAATTGTATCCTTTAAATGTACGAATTTTGAAAAATCCCACTATTTTACGTATCTACGCAATTTTTATCATTGGTACTATTTTTATCCCCTTTTGTCCCATTTCGCCCGCTAAAACTTTTATTTATTTTTTGGCACTTTTATGCTACAACATGAATGTACTCGACAAGTGCATATAGAGCAGAATTCTTCAAAAAATTAAATAGTCCAAATATTAGGGGATATTTTCAGTCCTTGCAAGAGAAAATTTTTTTACCTCTGGGACGATTTCGCCCACTTTCAATCCCAACCGATCTACAACCATTAGACACATTTATGGAAAGGATATCTATTGCTGGGACCGCAAAATTCGATTCGTGGTCTATTCGTGGTGTGCCCGTCTATCTTTCATTGTGGCTATTCGTGTAATATGATATTTTGAGGCCAGTGACGGATTATTTCCAGTAAGATATACTAAATAAGAGATATTTGTAAATCATTAAAAATCTTGCAATGAGGTAGAAAATTATGAGTTATGGTATGAAGCCTGCCCGAGAAACTGACCTTGTAGGTTTGACCGTCTTAAATTTTCATCCAACGCCGAAACATGGACCTGGCAAATTCTATCGAACACGACTATTAATTTAAATTAGGTGTTTCGGAAATTATTCAAACACATAATTTGCATTCAGGCATCGTAACAGAAATTTGAATCCAATTTTCAAAAATGCATTTTTGTTAATTACGTCAATTGCAATTAATTGCATTAAATAAAACAACAAAACAAATAGGAACACTAACAACTAATTGATTATTATGTGCGATGTTCAGCGATGAAAATACGCCACAAAATGATTGAAATTATAACAAAACAATTCAATTACTTATTTCCAATTGCACGTCAGATTGAGATGGAGGAGAGCCAGTCAACAAACGCACGCACACATACACATCCAATACGCTCCATGACCAATACGAATTTTCCTACAGACCGACGTCCTACGTTCGACGTCGAAGAAAAACTATTTTAAATTTGAGGCACGCAAATTCAATTGAAACGCAAAATGATATGTGGCCGATCGTGGTGAGGCGCTCCGCGATATTATTCAAATCAAGCCAATAAACTAAAATTGTTCAAATGTTCAACATCCAGATGCCATCCATGGCTGGTGGCAATGGCAGTGGTGATGGTGGTGGTGTCCACTTTTCGTGAACGCCATCAATTTCTTTTTCGTTGCAAATATGCACAGTCTGCAGTTGGAAAAATTTGCAGGCAAGTTCAAAGTCCACGTTATGCGATGGATGATACCGATACGAGTGTGAATCGCTGGAAAAATGCTGGCTTAGTTGCCGTCGCTGTTGTTGTTGTTGTTTTGACACAGTTTAGATCTGCAATGAATTAGCAAACACGACACAACCAACGACCGCCTGCAATTGCCTGCGAAACATCGTCATCATCTATCAATGGTCTGACATCAATTTGTACATTTCTCATTTCATTCATTCATTTGAGCCGCCTGCCGACTTCACCATACCGTGTTGAATTCGTTGTTGCTTGGATAAGCGGCTCACTGGCTATTGGCGGTCTTAGACCAGGCACGTTTCTTCTGTGGCTGACTTGGTGGGGAGGCACTGGTGGTGGCTGTGCAAAGTCCCTGTATTTGATCAATTAAAATGTGAATTTGATAAGAAGAATACCCTCGAAACATGCATACGCACACACATAAATAACCAATCGTTAGCTGGTGATAGCTGCATCAAAAGAAAAGGCGAAAACAAATTTCCCAGAAAAGTGGAAAAATTTACACGCACATGCCATGCCACACACTTTGCCACCGCTCCAATGTCTGCCATGATTTGTCGTTACACGTCAACGACGTTGATGAATGAGAATGACACCTTGATTTTTTGGCGATAAGTTGTGGAAAGGGTCGCCAAGGTGACCGGCCAAGTGTTGCGTTGTCTTGGCAAAAGTCATCGGGCGCCACTTTTGTAGTTGTGTGTGCAGATGTAGTGGGGTAGATAACGAGGGGAAAGTCCATGGTAGCCATGTTTAATGCACAAAACGACATTAAACAGATTTAAAAATCTATTTTAAAGAAATTTCACACAATTCTAGCTAAACTCAGTATATAAAATAATGCAAACTTTACAAAAAAAAAAATAAATTATGCCCAAAAATAAATGCAATGTTGCGGTATTCTGCGTTGCTGGACTTAATGCGGGCTTTTCTCCTCTGGGGTATGTCCAAAACCGGCTACGCAGAGTAAAGTTTTTCTGTGTTGCATTTATAAAAATCACACAATTTTGGTAATTTTTATACCCTCCACCTACGGATGGGGGTATATTCACTTTGTCATTCCGTTTGTAACACCTTGAATTATTCAACGGAGATCCCATAAAGTATGTGTGTTGAAAGCACGATAGTCGGCTAGGAGGTTCGCATTTTCCCTAAATGTGTCTGATCGGTTGGGATTGAAAGTGGGTGAAATCGGGCCAGAGGGAAAAAATTCTCCCTAACAAGTACTGAAAGTACCTCCTAATATTTTGAATATTTAAGCAATTTTAATTTCTGCTTTTTATGCACACGAAATTAGTTGCCTACATTCCTCTTGTAGCGTAAAAGCACCAAAAAATAAATAAACGTTTTAGTGAAATGGGACAAAAAGGGATAGAAAATGTACCAATGATACGACAATAGCTAAAAACATGAAGTTTAGAATGTAAATCCCTCTAATTGGTATTAAATTTGGTAACAATCAAACGGCTGTAGCTAGAATCATGATGTTCAGTATTTTCACTCGTCTGTCTACGTAGACGCGGAAAAAGAGGAACGAATTTTTCTAAATTCGTACATTTAGGGTCAAATGGAAAAAGGATTGGAACTGGTACCAAACAATCGGCAGCAGATAAAATCATGAAATTAGGTGTGTACCACTCTGTTTAATATTTGATCTTCAATATTAGAATTTTCCTATCAAAATGGTACATACATTTCGGCTGTAGTTGGAATCAATAAATTGCAAATGAATGATTTCACTTGAAGTTTTATATTTATATATAGTAGAGCACTATTAATAATATAATAAGGAAGCATCACAATTTTCCTGTCGGTAATACTGTGGATTGTACTCGGTGGTGGAGGTTATATTAGATTCGGCTCGGCCGTACGTCACGCCTTTTTACTTGTTCATATTTGATTTTTTGAAATATCACCTAATACATAGCTGCGGTCATTATCTTTCGAAAGATGCCTAAATGATGAACATCTGAAGGAAATTGACGCCACAGCACTCATTATTGTAAACAGAGTTTGAAAATCTCCTGTATTAAATTATATTACAAAAATGCAGTCTGTGACGTTTTTTATTCCGATATTCATAATTCAGGCATCAATCGATTGACATTGATTCCTTCTATTTATTTTTCATAAATATGAGTTTTCCAATAAATATGAGTTTTTAGCTGTCACTTAAAAAAACACAGAAATAAACAATCGAAGTGTCCAATAATAAGACCAATGAGTTATTCCAAGACAAGAATACAAATTTATATTTATAGTGCTTCCAAGTGTCTATTAATTCGAACAAGTAAAAACGGCGTTAAGTTCGGCCGGGCCGAACTATATATACAGAGGATGCCGATTTTCGTAGAAGTGCAGTAATATTACAGGAAAATATAATTTTTGTATATAGCCATATCAAAACAAATACAAATATTAAAAAAAATAATTTTTTAAATAAATATAATATTTAAAAACATGCTTATAAGGAAAGGCTACCAATACGACAATTCAAAAAATATATATTCTTCTATTTCTATTTTCAAAAAGCTTAAATACCATAAATATTGGTAGATAGCGGGTGCTACAGTTGGTTGTATTTCGATTCTATTTTAATTCCAAAGGTACAAATTTTGAAAATCCATTATCAGACGTACATAGTGCAAAATAACCTAACTTCATGATTCAAAAAATAAAAGAAAAAGTACGAATTTGGAAAAAAAAATTATTTTGCGTGTCTATGCAGTCAGAGGAATGTATACACCGAATTCAATGATTCCAGCTGCGGCCATTTGGTTGGTACCATTTTTACCACCTTAAGAGTACGACTATCTAAAATCTCTTTATTTGACGTTTCTACCCAATTATAATTTCATCATTCTAGCTGTAGTCATTTAGTTAGTACTATTTTTATCCCTCTGTACCATTGTATCCCTTGAAAGTACGAAAAAAAAAGAATTTCGAAAAATCCGTTTATTTTCTGTGTCTACACAGTCAGAGGTATGTATACTCCAAATTTCATATCTCTAGCTGCGATCATTTGATTGGTACTATTTTTATCCCCTTTTTTCATTTTAACCCCAAAAAGAACGAATTTCGAAAAATCCGTGTATTTTACGTGTATATGCAATCAGAGGAATGTATACACCGAATTTGATTATTCTAGGGGGAGCCGTTTGTTAGCTACCATTTTTATCCCTCTATTCCCTTTTTACCCCTTAAAAGTACTAATTTGGAAAAAATACTTTTATATTATGTATCTACTCAAACACACCGAAATTCGTGTTTCTAGCTGTTGTCGTTTAATATGTACAATTTTTATCCATTTTTTGCCCCATTTCACCCCCTATAAATAAGAATCGTGCACCATGCACGTTTTTGTTATCGGGGGAATGGGCACACCCAATATCAAGTAAGGACAAGTAGACATATTGAAAAAATATGCTTAAATACTCTAAAATATTAGGGATTATTATGGCTATTTTTAGTCCTTGTGAGGGAAAAATGTTTCCCTTTGGGCCGATTTCGCCCCATTTCAATCCCAACTGATCTACGACTATAAGACGCATTTATGGAAAATTTGAACATTGTAGCTCCTTTCGTTTAGATGCTAGCGTGCTTTCAACAGACGGACG
Organism: Polietes domitor; assembly: GCA_947397865.1. Lineage (NCBI taxonomy): Eukaryota > Metazoa > Arthropoda > Insecta > Diptera > Muscidae > Polietes > Polietes domitor. The sequence continues at coordinate 86,723,473 of OX377619.1, read as the reverse complement.
CACGGACATGGCTAGATCGTCTTAGAATTTTATGACGATCAAGAATATATATACTTTATAGTGTCTCAGGTCCATATTTCAAGGTGTTACAAACGGAATGACAAAGTTAGTATACCCCCATCCTGGAGGTGGAGGGTATAACAATATTGGAGACAAATGCAACACAGGAAAACATGATTTTTAGAGGTGTTTTCAGGAGTGTTTAGTTCACAGATGGCTTGCCCCAGCGACGAAATATTTTGCATTAAACAATCCAATCTTCATTTCAGGGGGTGGCCGTCGCAATTTATTTTCGTGGGCCATCCTAATATACATACATAAGCGCACATATAAATATTCAAAATTTTTCGTCAATTTGACTACACCCACGGTGTGTGCCAGAGGGACATATTCCAAATGGTTATTCCAATCTAATTCCCATTTCAACCTTTTCCACACTCAATTTATCCATGTCCAAGTGAAAATTTACATATAAATCATATTTTGGTTTAGACGTCATAAAAAAGGACCGCCATTAACGTGTGAGCGTCCCTAATTGAAATACGTAGCATATCAAATTATGACTATGACATATTACACTGTGTGGCAAAATATGAAAAAGTGTTCTTTAAATAATTCATGCTGAGATGAAGTCGACTAAGAGTGCCAAATAAAAAAAACTGTTTTGAGTTGTGATAAATAAAAAAAGAACTGGTATTTCAGCCGGTAAGACGAAGCTGCAAAATGTTTCTGATAGAGGGGTTAAAGAAATAATATTCGTGTATCGGAGTTTTGAAAGTTTACTTATGAATACGTTGACCATCAACGTTGACCGAACAATACACTATTTTAGACCCTTGTACACTATTCTTTAATGTACACTATTTGTAAGAATTAATTAAAATTAATTTAGAGCCATGTATGGCAACTATAAATGTCTGGTTTTATTACTTTGTTAACAGAATAAAAAAAATGAAAAATATAGAACTACACAAATCATCGGTAGTTTATATTTGTATTTGTGACTTTTACGAGTGTTGCGATTATTGGAAATCTTTACTATGTGCCATCACACAATTGCTATTCAAAAAGTATAATTTGAAATTCAAAAATTCCTCTGAATTCCTATTAGTTTTTTTTAATTAAGAAATTTGCTTGGACACTTTTAGATAGAGATGTGAAGACGGCAGTTGGTTGAGAAATCGTTAGCTAATGTAACAAAATAAAAATGAACGACATCATTAGAGCTCTTACATTTATTCCTGGGTAAAATACATCATCAGAATGAGGGCTTTCAATTTCTAACAATATTTGAACTGCGAAAAATTAAAGTGGCAATTATGACGAGTCCAAATATAAAACCTTGTGATCCTTACATTTTATGTATAGGATGTGTTTAGCAATATTAATTAGAACACTACGAGGAATATTTTTTTAGATCACTTAACCCTCTATCTTTTGGCCCCTCTATTGGTTTAACGGGTCAAAATGTTCTGCAAGAAGTAAATAAGATTAATAAGATTAACAAAGCTTATATCACTTTGCGTGCGAGGTATCAGAAGGGGTGTGGCAATCTCGCCCATATTACATGTGAATGCAACTTCTATAAAGGCATTTCCAAATATCAAAATTTCACAGTATGCCGATCATCTGTATAGAAGCTATAACAGTTTTAATTTTACATAGGTTAGGGTAATTTGTGTGGTTGGTAATGGAAGGGGCGTGGCTAACCCGCCATATTTTGTACACTTATAAGGACTTTATCAAATATCAAAATATAGCTGAATTCGAATGTCCGTGTGGAAGTTGCATTGGTTTTAATTTAACATGGAAATATGGGCCATTGAACCAGAAGGGGCGTGGCAATATCGCCCATCTTCGAATGGAATAAATAGTCAGGCTTATACAGGCTCAGTACACCAGATAATAGCCGAAGTGCCATAGAAGTAGGGTTTGTGGTTCTCCGAATTTTTTTTTAATTTTCCGAGAAAATGAGAATTCAAAGTTTCATTCATTTCAATATTTTGCCTCTAGAGCAAGTAATCGTCATAAAATTCGATTTTTTAGAGATAGGCTCTACTGACTGACGTCTACACTAGCTTAAACAAATGTTTAAGAAAACAAAGACTCATATATCTAAAAGGAAGATCTCGTGTAACAGAGACTATTATGACGTCTTTAATTTAGAAGATGCATTCGTCTGAAGACGAAAATATTTATGTAAACAGGTGGAAACTATTAAAAAATTTACTTTATGATTGCATAATTATCAATTCGAAGATAAATGCCATTTTTAGAGATAAATGATCGGCAAATTTCATAAAATTTTCCATGACCAAATCGCAAAGTGGCTGCCCTATGTTCTCGATATCCTCACGAATTCTATCTTTGAGGTCTTGAATCGACGCTGGGCTGTTGGCGTAGACCTTATCCTTCACGTGCCCCCAAGGGAAGAAGTAGCAAGGTGTTAAATCACAAGATCTCGATGGCCAATTCTGATCACCTCTTCGAGAGATAACACGATCCGGAAACTTTTCCTGTAAAAGAGCAAAGGTTTCGTTGCTTGTGTGGCACGTAGCGCCGTCTTAGTTAAGAATGGGTACGTTTAGAGCAAATCCATTTAATGGCTATTTAAACTGTTTGAGCCATGTAGAAATATGAACTTGGCTTTCCTGAAAATGATTAGAAACCGTCATTATTTGGCCCGACGAAAACCTAATCCTAAGTGTGTTTGGTATCACCCGCAGCTATATTCAAAAATTCCCGAACCAATATAAACGAAACATACTGGTAATATAGATTAAAAATTTTGTTTTTTTGTAATTTTTCACCAAAAATAATTAGAATCGATTTATTTGTAATGAAGTGTTGTTATTTACTTGCCGATACGTACGACGATATGTCTACTGAAGGATATCAACGTAACACCCGACCACCGATCGAACGTTCGTGCGGTGCGGGTAGCGCATGGAATACGAAAATAATAAATCTATTTTTAGTAGTTGTGATTGTGCATTTTTGTGGAATAAAGAAAACAAATCTTTCAATGAAATACGAGTACGGGTACGCAACTATGTTGCAGGGCGGGCACAAGCCAATCGCTGTTGTTGTCGTTGTTGTTGTTACTCGTGTAAGTGTCGTGGTTGTTGTTTGTTGATATGAAGAAGAATGGACCTTATCAGTCGAACTACACCATATGCACATATCCGTCTACATACGAGTACATATTTACATATGAATGTACGTACGTACGTACATATATCCCAGGCAAAATCTGAACAATCCTCGCTGATTATGATGGAGACTGTAGGAAGAGGAAGAAATTCCGAGAAATATTTATAAAATTTGGCATTTCCAACGTAAGTATCTGATAAGGAGCGTCATAGTAGATTTAAATTAAACGAAGTATTTATTAACATAAATCGGGATATAATGCATCTGAAAAAGTCGTTGTAGTTACAAACGATCCATTAACACTCTTTGCCAATTTAAATCAGTTATCAGAAATTAAGCAGGGATAATATAGGGAAGATTGTTGGTGAATGCCGACATATATATTACCCTACACTCTCAAGTCTTCACCTGGATATTTGTGGAATAATAAAACAAGTAACACCCTATAGGAAATCACGATTAAGTTCCCAAAATATCCGGTAAAAATTACCATGATTAATGTGGGAATTACATCTATTTCTGGTCGCAATTCTCATGGACCTTATGGCAAGGTCCACTGAGATCCAGAGAAGAAGCATATGAAGGGTGAGGAGTCAAAAATCGACCATTTTTAGATAAACAGATTTTCGTTTTGTTAAAAAACCGAAATTTGCATAAAGCGGTTTTCGTTGTTTCGGGTTTCTTGAATATAGTAAAAGTCTTGAGCAAAAATTCAAATCAAAAATTTAATATAGACCGAAATAATACATTTTCAATGAAAGCTCAATTCCTCAAATTCAATCTAAATATTCTACTTTTTTATTACTGAACGATTTTAATCATATTTTTCTGCTACTAGTTCTCACATACAAGCATGTTAAATTTATTAAAGTATTGCACATATTACAGATCTAAGGTTTTGCAAAAATCTCTAAAACAAAAAACTTTGCAATGCAACAAAAACTAATTTTACTTAAATAAAAATCAACTTTTTTATAATTATACCAAACTGCTGAGGTCTCACAAATTTTATACGATCTCTTGGTTGTATTTATACCTTCTGCATCCATTAATGCTGCCGGGATTTTCACTTCCATTGCCGAATGGAAAAAAGCTTGGTTCCAATAGCGAATGATTCCCATTCGTATAAACTCTTCACTTCAAGCGCTATACGAATATACTTGCTTTCCTACTTCTCTACACAATTAGGTCTGTTCTGGTGTTCACCGCGACTTTATTTCACAAGAGGTGTACCGTAACTCACATGAGAAATCATCACTTTGCAGACAAAAGAAAAACTTCTTTTGCGCGGGAACAAACAAATTAAAAACAAGTAAAAAGGCGTTACGTTCGGCCGGGTTGAATCGTATATTCACCACAGAGTGCATTCCACAGTATTACCGGCGGATTAGAGAGACTGTCGATATTAGATAGAAGTGCGCTACCATATTAGTAAAATTGTGATACTTCGTTATTACAATATTAATAGTCATTTACATAATATATAAATACAAAACTTCAAGGAGTTAACGGAGTTAAGTTCGGCCGGGCCGAACTTTATATACCCTCCACCATGGATTGCATTCCACAGAGACTGTCGAGTTTCGTAGAAGTGCAGTAATAGTACAGGAAAATATTTTTTTTAATATAGGCAAACCAAAACAAATACAAATATTGACAAAATAATTTTATAAATAAATATAATATTTTATTACTGCAAACTATGCTTATAAGACAAGGCTACCAATACGTTTACACTATATATATCGAAATAATACTTCAAGTCAATTCAAAAAAGTAAATATTCTTACAAATATTTTTATTTTCAAGAAAGCTTAAATACCACAAATATTAGTAGATAAAGGGTGCTACAGTTGGTTGTATTTCCATTCTATTTTAATTACAAATGTACAAATTTTGAAAATCCATTATCTCACTTAAATAGTGCAAAATAACCTAACTTCATGATTTAACCATGAAGTAAAAAGTACGTAAAAGTAAAAAGCACGAATTTGGAAAAATCTTTTTATTCCGCGTGCCTATGCAGTCAGAAGAATGTATACACCAAATTCCATGATTCTAGCTGCAGTCATTTGGTTGGTACCATTTTTATCACCTTTTTCCAATTTTACCCCCTTATAGGTACGACGTTCTAAAATCTCTTTATTTTACGTGTCTACGCAATTGAAGGAATGTACACACCGAATTTCATCATTCTAGCTGTAGCCGTTTAGTTGGTACTATTTTTATCCCTCTGTACCCATTATATCGAATTTGAAAAAACTTTTATTTTCCGTGTCTACGCAGTCAGAGGAATGTATGCCCTGAATTTCACGACTCTAGCTGTTGTCAGTTTGTTGGTACTATTTTTATCCCCTTTTTTCGTTTTAACCCAAAAAATTACGAATTTTGAAAAAAGCCGGTTATTTTACGTGTCTACGCAATTAGACGAATGTATACACCGAACTTCATTATTCTACATGCAGCCGTTTGGTTCGTACCATTTTATCCCTCTATTCCCATTTTACCCATTAAAAGTACGAATTTGGAAAAAATAGTTTTACATTATGTATCTACTCAATTAGATCAATGTACACACCAAATTTCGTGTTTCTAGCTGGTATCGTTTAATATGTACCATTTTTATCCCTTGTTTGCCCCATTTCGTCCCCTACGAATAAGAATCACTTTATGGTGCGCTATTATGCTATAAGGGGAATGTTAATTCCAAATATCAAGTAAATACAAGCAGACAAACAAAAATCGGGCTGAAATACTCTATATATTAGGGGTATTTTCAGTCCTTGTGAGGGAAAAATTTTTCCGTCTGGGCCGATTTCTCCCACTTTCAATCACAAGCAACCATAAGACACATTTAGGGGAAATTTGAACCACCTAGCTAGTTCGGAAGCTAGCGTGCTTTCAACAGACAGGCGGACATGGCTTTTTTAGAATTTTACCACGACCCAGAATATACATATATACTTTATGGGGTCTCCGATGAATATTTTAAGGTGTTACAAACGGTATGAAAAAGTGAATATACCCCCATCCTGGAGGTGCAGGGTATAAAAACGAAAATTAATAAAGCTTTGAACAAAAAAATCGAGTATGCCACTCAAGTTATTCTTACTCATTCATGTTTTAAGAAGAAATTAAGTTTTCATTTTATCTTTACATATTTCACCTAAAGATTGCATTATTTTCTTTTGACAAACGTCAAACTTTGACAGAAGTGTAGATACCATATGCAACACTTACGGCATGAAGTGAATATTTTATTAGTTGTTTCACGATATCGAAGTCACTCAATTTTGTCAGGTATTTGCTTTCTCTAAGGTTTGTTTTTGCGTTCGTCTGGCCTTCTGTTGAGAAACCAAAATTTGAACTGAATTTTCCGTTCGACTTGAATTTCATGTTACTTGACTTTCTGTTCGTTGTTAGTTAAACCAATGTTTTGTAACATGCGAACAAAAGCTTTGACGTGTTGACACAGGTCATTAGTTATATTGTTTATATACACTTCGAAATAACTTAAAATCTCATCAAATGCACCGTAAGATAATTATCTTATTTAAAAAGTTATTATTTAATAATTGTAAACAACTCTGTTTTGTCGACGTCAAATCCCATCAGCTGATTTAACGACTACAACAACTTTTCACAGAAATGTTCAGGCGTATGTTGGTTAAAATGTTTACCTTTTAATAAAATCGTATGTAATTGCAAAATTTAATAAATTTGAATGTGCAAACTGCTGTCGAAAAATGAAAACATTACAAATTTTCACAATGTCAAGTTTATTTGCGGTTTCAGTGGATCTTCTTAGCAAATGAAGAGAATTTCTCACTATAAAAAAACATGATGGAAGTTAACGTAGCCGAATATTGTAGGTAATTTGTTTATAATAACTTCAGATCAATCAATATTTCGTCTAATCTAATATCTTGTTTATCCTCACAGCTAGTAAAGTAATATTCACCAATTACATACTTTATTGTAGAAGTTTCAAACCTTTTAACGTATAACAAATAAATTCAAATACTTTCGTATTATAAAATCCAATTAACTGACATGAAAACACCGATTTCTGATTTGATTGATTTGCTCGCCGCAGACATTAGACCTGTTCGATTGGGTTTACTAGCTTAATTTTTATATGGAATTTACTCGCTTAACAAGAAAGTAGTTTATTACTCTCTCAGCATTGCTGCCAGATTTTTCTTGTTGATTCATTTAAGAGAACTAATGGGTAACAATGTTGCCACTTTATCAAGTCTCTTAATCATACAATCAATCGAACAGGCCTATTATCTCATCTGTTCGATCGGGCTTACTAGCTTACAATTAAGAGACTTGATAAGGTGGCAACATTTTTATACATTGGTTTTATTTAAATAAATCAGAGATAAACATCTGGCACCACCTTAGTCGGTAACTGGGAGAGTAGTAAGCTACTTTCTTGTTAAGCGAGTAAATTCTAGTAAGCTCAATCGAACAGACCTAATGTAAAAGTAAATCGAAGGGTAATTTGTAAGAAAATGTCCAGCTGTCTGTCTGTCCGTTCATCTATTCTTGTAATCAAAGTACAGGTCACAATTGTAGCCAGAACCAAATTAAACTTTCCAGAACGAAGTTTTTTCGGGATAAGGACGAACGCTATTTAATTTGAAGAAAATCGGTTCAGATTTGGTTATAGCCCCCATACGAATTTCACTCTCGATTTGTGTCTTTTCACTCGTAGATACAACATACTCTAACAGATTTTCTTCAAAATTGACAAAACATATTATATTTCAACTGGAAGCACCTGTGGTGAAATGTGTTAGATCGGTTCAGATTTATATATAGCTCTCATACAAATTTCGCTCCCAATTTGACTTTTTCGCTCTATAAACCACATATTTTAACAGATTGTCTTCAAATTGGGCAAACAGCTTATATTTAAACTATGAACACCTATGGAGAAAATAGGTATGATAGGCTCAGATATATATATATATAGCTCCTATTCAAATTTCGCTTCCGATTTGACTTTGTCTGCTCTAGAAACCACATATTTTTACAGATCTTCTTCAAATTTGGCATAATATCTTATATTTCCACTATAGTGTGTACAAACGTCTATGATTAGGTTACATACAAAAATCCTTCCCGTTTTCACTTTGTTACGGTATTGAATTGAATCCGGATAGAAAGTGGAGTGTATCATATAGTCGGTCTCGCCCGACTTTAGCCTTTCCTTACTTGTTTTATTATCGAAATATTATAAATATCTCGTAAAAGGCAGACTGAGCGCAACGACAGTTGAGTTGGTAGCGTGCTTGGCTAACTGATTGTGGGCTCGATTCCCACCAGCGATTTTGGAATTAGATTCTTTTCTTTTTTATACCATCCACCACCAGGATGGGGGTATACTAACTTTGTCATTCCATTTGTAACACCTTGAAATATCGACCTGAGACCCTATAAAGTATATATATTCTTGATCGTCATAAAATTCTAAGACGATCTAGCCATGTCCGTCCGTCCGTCCGTCTGTTGAAAGCTCGCTAGCATCTAAACGAAAGGAGATAGAACGTTCAATTTTTCCATAAATGCGTCTTATAGTCGTAGATCGGTTGGGATTGAAATGGGGCGAAATCGGCCCAAAAGGGAAAATTTTTTCCCTCACAAGGACTAAAAATACCCATAATAATCCCTAATATTTTAGCGTATTTAAGCATGATTTTTGAATATGTCTGTTTATATTTGCTTGATATTTGGTATGCGCATTCCCCTTATAGCAAAAACGTGCACCATAAAGTGATTCTTATTTGAAGGGGGTGAAATGGGGCAAAAAAGGGATAAAAATTGTACATATTAAACGACAACAACTAGAAACACGAAATTCGGTGAGTACATTCCTCTAATTGAGTAGATACATAATATAAAAGTATTTTTTCCAAATTCGTACTTTTAAGGGGTAAAATAGGAATAGAGGGATAAAAATGGTACCAACCAAACGGCTGTACCTAGAATAATGAAATTCGGTGTATACATTCGTCTGAACGCTGCGGCGTAAATGTCCATGATTTAGTCATTATTCGAAAGGTATTGATTGTAGCTATTTACTTTTACAAAATACTCCCTAAATACAATACAAAAAATCTCTATTAATTCAGAGAAATTGTTTGATCAAAATGCAACATAAAAAATTAAACGGGAAATGCGATTTTTAGAGGTAGCGTTTACCTCACAGACGGCAAGATCTAGCAACGAAATATTTTGCAATTTTTATTTTAGATAATCCAAACATTATTTCCATGGATTGACTGGAAATTATTACTTTTTTATTTGTATGGACCGCGACGCAGCCTAATATTAGCGTGCTGATTATGGGCAAAATAAATAAAAAGTCGATTTAATTTAGTCATCCAATATATTTTGGAGAATAGGGCAAAAATTTATCAAAGATTTAAAGTATACTATTAAATTAAAAATTCTTTTGTGATAAATAATTTTGTATGTGGAGATATATTTTTTTTTTCAAAATTGGTATCATTTATCCAAATATTTTTATTTAGTGCGTCTACGCATTCAGACGAGTGTATACAACGAATTTCATACTGCTAGCTACATCCGTTTGGTTGGTACAATTTTTATCTTCTGTTTTCCCCATAAAAGTAGAAATTCCCAAAAATTATTTTATGTTTCGCATCTACACATCTGTAGCTCAATGCAACAGAATTAAGTCACGGGCACAAATTTTATTGTTTCATGCTAAATTTGATAAAATTTATCGCATATTTAAGTTAGATGTTGATATTCAATCGATGCTACCCACAAATGCCGTCAGCAACAGTGAGACAGACGGCAGCTGAATAAAGTCAGATGCTCGTGCGCAGAATTGAGCCTGAGTGTTAAGTGTGAACACTACCCATTACACCATGACGGCACATATTATCAGTTAAACGGAAGCGATATGTTTTCTGCGGTTTTCCGTAATTTTATATCTAATTAGTAATAACAATTTCCCAACTTTTCATTCTTCGCCTTCAACTCAACACGATTTGCCGTAAAACGAGGGTTAGGTGTTTCAACTTCCATAATTCACTTTCAAAAGGCACTTACTTGCTTCACATCCAATAATTGTGTTTGAAATCCATAATCCCAACAGGAGCAATAATTGTAAATCCATTTTGTGTAAACAGCAGCCACGCCTACTCTGTTGCCGCCCCGTTGACCGAGGTAAATCCATGGTGGAGTGAAATTCTAATACTAATTTGTTTAATAATTATTTTTGTTTGTATATTGCACTAATTTCAAGGGTAATTCTTTTTATTTGCTAGTATAAAAAATCACACATTTTCTTCGTTTAAAAAACACTTGGACACACACACACCAACACTCTGGAATTAACAACAGAAACACATTTGGAATTATTTTAGATTAATTTAAAATCAAATTCACAATGAATTTGAATAATCTGTTGTGCGTTATTTGTTATACGTTAAACGCTGTATATCAGACGTTATTTGATTAATTCGTATATCTCAGTTTGAAGAGTATTGAAAGCAAAAACAAAACACAAACAAACGAAACGAAACGAAAAATGTAAACCGTCCGCGCTTGTTTTCGAACAACGAAATTCAGTCTTATCCGTTCGAGTTCCTTAAGAAAACTATTCGTGCTGGGGACGGCGACTGAAATCGATGTTTTTGTTTTGTTCGCTGTTGCCGTTGTTGTTTACTTCGTTGTCGTTTTCGTCTTCGTCCGCTTCACACACGTCTTCGTCTGTTTTATTGTTATTTTTTTAAATTTCAGATAAATTCATTGTGGTTGTTTGTTGTTGTTGTTGCTGTAGTTGCTGCTGCTGATACATTCAAATAACTCTTTTTATCAATTAATTTTTTGAAAACAAAAAAACTGTTTATTTAAATTTCTTTCTTCTCGAAGCGTTGACTTTTTAGCGCGCTTTGAAGACAGTCTGTCAATGTTTTGGTTTTGGGGTTTTTGCTCCCTCGATTTCGTTCCATGTAAACAATTCCGAGCTGTGAGTTGTTGTTGTTGTTGGAGACATTAATATTTTAATATTTCTTTGTTTTTGTTTTACAATTCATTTGTTTACTTCTGTGCGCGGGTTAGAGCCAAGCCAAGCCAACCGAACCCAGTCCGAGCTGAGCCGAGTAGACCGGATTTATCTGCAAGGAAAAGAAAATAAGAATTATTACAAAAGTTGATATGAGTGCACGAGCATTTAAGTAGTTAAGTTTATAAATAACAAAATAAATACAAAAAAAAATAAGATAAATACTGGCGAAAACAAACACTTTGCGCTGGAATAGTTTGCGACCCATAGACGCTGATTTATGTTAGAATTTTCCAGGATGTCCAGAAGGTACTTTAGGTCATTTATCGTTGTTCTATGTAGCAGCGGTTATATATTAAAAAGGGAAGCAATCGGGGTGATAAAAGCCGATAATTTTTAAAAGCAGTTATTGGAATGCTAGCAATACTCAAAAAGCAAGCACATTTTCAGTGTTGCCAATTTAGAGTATTTTTGGGACATTTTGGATCCCGAGAAATTAGTGCGGGAATTTCCGGGCAATTTTAAGAGAATTGTGTTCTACAATAGTAAATAATCTACACTGAAAAAATTTTCCTTCATAATATTTATGAAGCGATTTAATTAAAGGTTTATCATAAATTTAGTGATTTTTTTTCTTAATATGTATGAAAAATTCATATATAAAATGAAATGTATCATACAATTTTTTATAAACATTTCATAAACAAAATTGTTAAATTAGTGAAACTTAGTTTCATAAGATCAAAGAATGATTTCATTGTATTAAAGAAACAATTCATTCAGGAAAATATCCCAATTCAAATCAAATATTGATTACAGACCAAAAAAATACAAACGAAAAAACTAAAACAAATGAGCGTTGGCACGGCAGAAGTATTGCTGGGTAACTATACCTGCATATACCCATACTTACATATGCAACTCAATGAGATGCTTGTAAGGTGGCATGTGTACTTTATTACTTGGTGCGATTTTTTAAACGCAAATTCGGCAAGTGAGTTGTGATTCTCGTTCGTTTGTGAGAATCATATCCTTATAGAGGTCGGGTTTGATGTTGAAAAGTCGCTGCGAAGCCATCTGAATGAAACCTTTAGACAGGGTGGAAATCATGATAGTGGTAGTCTGCAGCCAAGTAATAAATGTCACCATGCCATTTGCATTCTATTAAATATAGATGCAAATTGGTCTTGAGCCAGGACAATATCCCAGTTCAAAACAATTCTTAAATATTATGAAATATGTCATAACCAATAAAATATTTGTGTCATGAAATATCTTAATAAATATAATGAAGGATTTCATAGTTTTTATGGAATGTTTCATAACTTACAACTACATTTTTAGTGTGTCGACTTTATTCGTTGAATGCTAGCAATTCTCATTTGTCCTCAGTTAACTCTGACATAAGTATGAACCCTGAATTAGGTGAAAAACATATTCATTGCCAAGACTCTCGCAATGGTGGTGTGTGTTGATCAACGAGTGAGACTTTTTTTGCTTTTTTGTTTATATTGGGAACTTCAATATAAATTATTAATATTTATGAAACTCTTTCATAAAATTAATGAAGTTTCTTCATAAAATCTAGGAAAATTTTCATAAATCATATTATGCAAAATTTTCTTATGACAAAAGTTCTTCGAATGAAGAACTGCATTTCATAGTTTCTAAGAAATATTTCATAAATTCTATGACACTTTTCATTGATTTGTGCTTTATGAAACATGTTTCATACATTTTATGAAATGTTTCTTTGGCGACTTTGTAATGCAATTTTTCACTGAGTTTAAGACAAAATCATAAATATTATGAAGATAATTTTTTTCAGTGTATTTATTATATTGGATGAACAATTTTGGAGTATGTATCATTTTTATGAAAATTTAAGATTTGACGCTCTGGATTATTGAAAATTACTATCATCTACGAATATAGATTAGTAGGGTTGAGTGTTTTGATATCACCTATTTTTATACCCTCCACTAGGGTATTATGTCTTTCAGTTCCGATTGACACATGTGCTATTATTCATTTATACATAAACCTTGGAATTTGCAAATAAAACAACGTCAGATCAATGGGCCAAAGATAAGGTGAAAGGTAATTGGGGACTGGCGATAAGACAACCACTGGAATCACCAAAACACTGCTTAACTTTCAGAATGAAGAAGAAAAATCGACAGCGATAAGCAGCTGCTTGGCGACAACATTGTTGCTTTGAGCAACAAAATCATCAGGGATTTGGGTATATTAAAACGCTTAGAGACTTCGAAAATAATATAAACAACAAGCCCATGGCTACACTGCACAGTGAAACAAAAATATTTCTTTTTTATCGTGACTGACTCATTGATCAGCACCCAGGCCCGACAGCTGAAGTCAGAGTCATGAAACTTGAAGGGTAGTTCCCAAATATAACGGAGAAGCGAAATAATAAAGGTTTTTAGGGGGCACAATGGGATAAAAAGGGATAAACAACAAACCTTCGTTATGACTAAATGGCAGTGACTAGAAATATGAAAATCGACATGTGTCTTACTTACAGACAATTTTACTTTTCGGGGAGGAAACAGGTTAAAATGGACAAAGTGAAATATTGCAGCTATATTCGTGAAATTCGGTATGTACATTCCTCAGAGAACGTAGACTCGCTACATAAATGGATTTTTCGAAATTTGTACTTTTAATGTGATAACGGGATACATATGGCACCAACTAAAGTATTTATTTATATTTTTTTTTCACTGACCAACACTCATGAGATGTCCTCTATAAATGCAGCGCATTGCGTTGGCCGAAGGAAGATAAGGTATTGGAAGGTGCAAAGAGGCAGAAGTGTTTGCTGACTCCTGTTTTGAATTTCATAATATCATAATTAGCAGGAATGATATCTGCAGGCAGTCGATTCCACATACGGATAGTACGGCCGAATTATGAATTCTTTCTGTAATGTGGAGTCGTGTATCTTTACGAATGTTCTCACGGACGATATAAGATCACGAATATCCGAAGAACAACGACACATCCCACATTACGACGGTGAACAAGTGAGGCAATAGAATTATATATCCTACGTTAACTATCAACACCAAAAATGGATAAAAATGGTACCAACTAAAGTATAACAGTTAAAGGGTTTTCCAACAGGTACTTGACAACTTTGAATTTAATTTGTAAACGCACTATTTCACTGATCATCTAACTGTTACTTTCCTTTTCTTCAGTAAGCTCAACATTTTCATCATGGTAAAGTACACGAACGAACAACGTATGCAAATTATAAAAATGTACTACCGAAATTCGAAGTCGGTGACCGCAACTTTAAGAGCGTTAACTCCAATTTTCTGTCGTTTTATTCTCGCCCTAGTAGACTAGCAATAACAAGTTTAGTGCAATAATTTGAGTCGACATATTCATTGTGTGATGCTGCCCTGCCAGTAAGACAAGGGATGGGTCGAAGTGACGAAAATATCGCTGCCATTCAGGCGTCCGTAGCAAACGATCCAAATCAGTCGATTCCGTGGCGTTCTCTCTCGCCACTTTATGGCGAATTTTGCGTAAGGGTTTTTGTTTACACCCATAGAAGATCAAAATGACTCAAGAATTGAAACCGATGGACCATTTGACGCGACGTACGTTCTCCGATTGAGCTCTGGAGAAGATGCGCCAAGATGATGAATTTCTTGCAAAAACATTTTTGGCTCAATGGGTTCGTCAATAAGCAAAATATGCGTTTTTGGTTTGGTGAAAATCTCCATGTACTTCATGAATCATCAAAAAAATATAATACCCTACACAACTCCCTGCGTATAACCTCGATTTGATTACCCAGATATTTCATGGGAGCAATTTTATGTAGTTCATATAAATTATACTATAAATTCATCTTTAGTCAAATTTTATGAATATGATAAATAATAAAGTAATTGACCCAATTTTCCAGCAGATATTCCGAGTAAAGTAAATATAACATGATCTGGAAAAATTGATCAAGATCCAAAGACAAATACAGATTATACAGCGGTAATAGGATGAATCGGACGGACATTTTAAGGGGGCCTATAACAACACTTAAGGTCTGTGCTAAAACATGCGCCTATATATTTCTCATTCACGGTAGGTATTCCTAGTTGAAACATAGAATGATCTGCAAAATTTGATGAAAATCCGCTGTTGATATTTGATCTGTAGCCGGTGTCCACCCTCTACTGCTTAGCCGCCATGGTTCGGACTATGGTGTGTACGCTGTCCCTACGTTATGGGGACGTGGCCCTCTCGGTCGGAAGGGGCGGGTGTGAGAGGCGTTGGGACCGTTCGAAGAAAAAAAAAAAAAAAAAAAAAAAAGATGTAGTTTCCCCATTTGGGTTATACCAAAGTATGGACATATGGGCATCTCCCAAACAAGTAAGGAAAAGCTAAAGTCGACGGAGTCGACTATATGATACACCCCACTTTCTATCTCATTACAATTCAATTCGGTAAAAAAGTGAAATCGGGAAGGAGTTTTGAATTATGTAAATGTATGTCTTTGACAAAAAAACGTTAAATCGGAAAGGACATTTGTATGGGGGTATATTGAAACCTGTAATGATGTGACCCGCTTTCACCATGTATGTTTATTGGTGAAATATAATATGTAAAATTTGGCAAAATCGATTAAACATTCGGGAGCGACATTTGTATGGGGGCTACATCTAAATCTGAACCGATCTTACCCAATTTCAGCACAGGTGTTTCTAGTTCGATTATAAAATGTTGTGCCAATTTTAAAGAAAATCGGGTACAATATGTGGTTTCTAGAGCGGAAAAAGTCAAATCGGGAGCGACATCTGTATGGGGGCTATATCTAAATCTGAACCGATCTTACCCACTTTCACCATAGGTGTTTCTAGTTCGATTATAAAATGTTGTGCTAATAAAAATAGAAAATCGGGTACAATGTGTGGTTTCTAAAACGGAAAAAGTGAAATCGGGAGCGACATTTGTATCGGGACTATATCTAAATCTGAACCGATTTCCTCCAAATTCAATACCGATCGTCGTTGGCCAAAAAAAGTAACTCCTGCCAAATTTCATGATAAATGGATAGCAATTGCGACCTGTAGAGTGCGAACAAGATTAGATGGACAGCAGACGGACGGACGGACAGACAGACATCGGTAAATCGCTTCAGCTGGTGATTCTAAGCCGATCCGTATACTTAAAGGTGGGTCTAGCTCAATTATTTCTTGGTGTTACAAACATTTGGCGTAAAACTGACATATAATACCCTAGTCCACGAAGTGGTGTAGGGTATAAAAAATAACTGTTTGGTGCGGTTTGCATGCCGGCGGAGCCATTGGGCCATATTTTGTCGGCGACAATAACGATCGTCACGTTACTGTGAATGGCAATCGTTATCGCCCATGATTACCGATTATTTTTGGTCCGAATTGGCAAACATGGATTTGGAAGATCCAACAGGAAGGTGCCACGAGCCACACAGCACACGTTACAATCGGTTTATTGAAGAGTAAGTTTGGTGAACGTGTTATCTCAAGAAATGGACCAGTCAATTGACCGCCTCGTTCGTGCGATTTAACGCCTCTAGACTTTATTCTTTGGGGCTACGTCAAATCATTAGTTTATGCTAACAAGCCGACGACGTTGGAAGAACTCAGAGCCAACATTGAACGACAAATAGCGGCCGTTACGGCCGAAATGTGTGACCAAGTCATCGAAAATTGGGTCCAACGCATCGACCGCTGCTGATGTGCCCGCGGTGGTCATATGAACGAAGTCGAGTTCCATTCACAAATGTTTTGATTCTATTTCAGGTCGATCATAAAGTTTTGGCAATATCTCATATGGTTTGCGTTTTATTTAATAAAAGTCTTTATTGGAAAACCCTTTAGAGTAGTGAAATTCGGTGTGTACATTCGTCTAACCACGTAGAAGCGCAGTATAAATGGACCACCAAACAAACAAATCGTTTTAGATGAAATCATGAAAGTCGATGTGTGCATTTGTATAACTACGTAGATGCACAACATAAAAAAATATTTATCAAACATTTTACCTTAAGAGGGTGCGGGGCAAAAGAGATGAATATAGTGATTTTTCAAAACACACACTTTTTGGGGAAGAGGAACTAACAGATATAAAACGGTTGTCTGGATGGGTTTAATTTCTGCTCGAAACTGAGTGGAAAAGGATAAAAATGATGCACGCGAAGGGAGTTCAGCTCGAATAGTTCAAGGACATACCTCTGACTGCGTATGTCTAACAGGAGGTTTCAAAATTGCCATTTTAGATTTATCTAAATATATAGTAAAAGATAATTGAATAAATACTATCCAAAAGCAGAGCTAGATAAATCTGATAGTAAATAACTGGATATCCGCGTGGGAGTGGCGGACACTTCTAGTCACATCATATTTGTATTCAGAATGCAAAAAATAATAATTGAAATCCAGAAGCCAAAGTATGAACCTTGCCATTAATATTTATATTGAACATTGGTCTTAAACCAAAATAAATGACAACATAACAGAACAACAATACATACAAACAACAACAATACACACGAGGTACAGTGAAGACGGGACAGACCGTACAACAACAACCTTTGCATTGTTGCGAGCAATGCGAGCACATGCATAACATTGAATTGGCAAAGTGAGATTTTTAGTGTGTCGACTTAGTTCGGTGGAATATTTTGTTTATCAGCGCTTCTCATTTGTCGTATGTGACCGCTGGTACTAATATGAACCCTGATTTAAGTCAAAGACATACATTCGTTGCGAAAGTTCTGACGAGATGGGGTAGCGCCCATCGAAACTGCGCAGTCAACTTTTAGCTTCAAAAATAAAGGTCTCACTTTGCATTTTTGCTAATTTTGGGTTCTGCTGAAGACTTCAGCAAAACCTTTGGTCTTAAACCAAAATAAATGACAACACATACAACATAACAGACCAACAATATATACAAACAACATTAATATTGAACTTTATCTATTTAAATATATTGATAGAAATATAAATATTTGGTATTTTACACTATTTCGTTTATTGTGATGTCGTCATATATAGTCTGTTATGTCTGCAACGAAGATCATCATCGATTAACGTCTTCCTCTATGCCCCACTGTGCGACATTCATCACTTGTTTTCACAGCCATGAACAACAATTAAAATGTATTTAGAAAAAAAATAATTCTAATTGTCAAAAATACACAAACAGCGCAAATATTTCGTTAATTATTATGAACATACACACATAAATAAATACAAACTCGTATGAACAATTTCATCCTACTCGAAATGTGCGCCATACTTTTGAAAACAACTGTTTATGACCCATGAGAATGAGTCTAGCAAATTGGACGCCATGTGGCTTGTAGCAATGTATTAGGAGGAACTGCTGTTAGTTGTAACTAACGAAAATGTGTTAAAGGTCAAGGCAAAAGGACCACTTTTGTGGTCACCAAAAGGAATTTTCTTTATTTCTATCGCTTTAACTGTTTGAGAGCGGTGAAGAGCACTTCAATCCACTTGCTTTCTATACAGTAATGGCTGTAGTCTGCCCAATTTATTATCTATGCTCTACTTGCTGTGGTTTATTTATTTGCGAATTGAAAATCATGAATTATGGGTGTTTTTATAGTTTTTTTGCACTCAGTGATACAATTAGTTTGTTGTATGAACAAAAATACATAGAATTTTAAACAAATGTTTGCTTTTTATATGCTCATATTTACGCCCTTTTAACGTTATCAAGTTCAGGCACAGTTTTTTGAATGCTTGGAATAGTTGAAATTTGTAAAAATTGTTAATTTTTTGCTCACGGAATAATTTGTTATGAATATATATTTTTGTATACCCTCCACTAGGGTATTATGTCATTGTGCATTTGTTTGTAACAGTCAAAAGGAAACAAAATATACCCATCGATTATTATACAGATCGTCTTAGAATCACTTTCTGAGTCGATTTAGAAATTTCCATCTGTCCGTCCATCTATTATTGTAAACAAAGTACAGGTCGCAATTAGTGTCCGATCCTAACAAAAATTGACACAAGTAACTCTTGCGGGCCAGGGACGGACGCTATTTAATTTAAAGCAAATCGATTCAGATTTAGATATAGCCTTCATACAAATGTCGCTTCCAATTTGACTTTTTCCGCTCAAGAAACCACATATTTTATTCGATTTTCTTCAAATTAGGCACAGTACCTTATAATTGAACTAGAAACAACTGTGGTGAAAATGCGTCAGATCGGTTCAGATTTAGATATAGCTACCATACGTATTTCGCTTTCGACTTCACTTCTTCCGCTCTAGAGACCACATATTTTAAACGATCTTCTTCAAATTTAGTACAACTAGAAAAGTCTATGGTGACAGTTGGTCTGATCGGTTCAGATTTAGATATTGCCTCCATACAAATTTCATTATCGATTTGACTTTTTTCCACTCTAGAGATCACATATTTAAACCGATTTTCTTCAAGATTGGCACAGTTCCTCATAATTCAACTAGAAATATCTATGGTGAAAGTGGGTAATATCGGTTCAGATTTATATGAAGCTCCCGTTTTAATTTCGCTCCGGATTTGACTTTTTCCGCTCTAGAAACGAAATATTTTAACCGATTTTCTTCAAATTCGGCACAGTACCATACATTTTAACTAAAGGGTGATTTTTAGCTATTATCTTTTTGGCAACACTGGTTTAAACAGCTGACGCACGTTTCGTGTTTTGTTTCACTGTCAAACATTTTCAGTTTGGTCTATAATTTAACCGTGAATCGTCTTACAAACGAACAACGCTTGCAAATTATTGAAGTTTATTATCAAAATGCGTGCTCTGTTAAGAAAGTTCATCGCGCGCTTCCATTTTTGGTCAGTTTATCGACCCACTGAAGCGGCTATTCGGGCTATTGTGACTAAATTTCGCACCAAATTTACATTGTTGGACATTAAACCACCAACACGCTTACGTAGAGTGCGAACTGAGGAAAATATCGCAGCTGTATCGGCCAGTGTTAATGATGACATCAATTATCGATTCGTCGCCCTTCGCAGTAACTGGGCCTCTGTTACTCAAAAAGTGGAAATGTCAAATTGGACTAAGGGGATGGACCATTTGAGACGCAGTCAAGGTCAACATTAAATTATATGGACCGTACTATCGATTCAAATAAAGATTTCATGCATTTTTCTGAATTTTATGTGTTTTTTTTTTGAAAAACTTTCCTATAGCTTTTAAAAAATCACCCTTTATAAACATCAATTGTTAAAGTGGGTAGGATCAATTCAGATTTAGAGATATAGCTTTGACTTTGAATTTGACGTATTCCGCTCTATAGGTCACATATATAGTACCTATGTAAAAATCTTTCCCGATATCACTGTTTTCCGCGAATTTATTTGTAATAGGATAGAAAGTGGAGGGTATCTTATAGTCGGCCCGTCCGACTTCAACCTTTCCTTACTTGTTATGTTAATCCGAAGGGGAAACATAAAATAAAATACGTTTAGCCCAGTTTCAATTCCATGAGCAGTAAGAAAAATGCAAAACTTTTTTCACGATTATGAATGAATTGCAAATTTCCAATTTTCTTTCGGAATATGTAAAAATTTAATTTCCAAAAAATGGTCGGTTTTAGATTTCAGTTACCTTTACTGTTAGTCTTTACCGATTTTGAAAAAAAGAGTTTAAATCAATCCGCTTTTTTAATTATCTACCCTGTGCAAATTTCCATTTTTTATTTTTCTTTTACCAACTTTATTAATACGATATTTTTCAAATCAATTTTAGATTTCTATTTTTACCACACTCATAAATCCTGAAATGTTTCTATCGGCTAGTAATTCAAAACTTCCGAATTGTTTACATTCGTTTATTTTTTTATCGAATGACATGAATAACTCAATTCACACTGAGGAATTGCCCCATTTAAACGTTTACGCAGTAATAGATTTTCCAAAGCGAAGACAAGTAATCGCTTTGTGTTTTTTTTGGGACAATCAGGTCACTTCTGTGTTGTCCGTCGCTATTGTGTTTCCTTCCTCTCTGAAATTTCTTTTGTTTGATTTTTTCTGGCGCCGTCAATTTCTTGTGGAAGACCTGGCCGAGTCGCCTGGAATATTGTTTCACTTCCGCCGAAGAACGTGATTTCAAATGATTTCTTATTCAAAAAAAACTAAATACATAATTATTCGCCTCAATGAGATTGTATATTATACATTGTACATGTTTGAATACATATGCATGTATGTACTTATGTATCTACATCTGGTCATATGTTGGAACTATTATGAGTGGCATGTCCGAGCTTTTGAATACTCTACGTCGTCGTATATTGTCGTATAAGCAGTAATTAATTTAATTTTCAATTCACTAGCCATGCAAAGTGCTTAATTTGAATTAAGCTACAAATAATAAATTTTTATTGAGGCTGGTGGATGGTGAGAAATAAGTTGTTGCAGAAAAATGCGAAATATTTGCACGGCACGAGTATTCCCTACAAGATGTCATGCGATAACAAATTAAAAATCTCTAGAAAATGAAACATTTGACATTTACCAGTTTCTATGAAGAATTTTATATTTTTTGTTCCTAAATGATCCAGTTTAAGGATATATAATATATAGCCATATTATGGATATATAAAAATTAAACCATTTCACGATTCCAGCTGCAACTCTTCGGTTGGTACCATTTTTATCCCTTTATGCCCAGCCTCCCACTAAAAGGTAAAATTGCAAAAAATTCGTATTTGTTTCGCGTCTTCATAGTCAGAGGAATGCATTCCATGGTGGAGGGTATAAAAGATACGAGCCTGGCGAACTTAACCCTCACTCTATAGAGTAGGAGGGTATACATATATCATTTGGGACAGAAAAAAGTGTAACACATTGAAGTAGTGACTTAAGACCCTATGTATGTTTGGGGACAAATCTAGTTTAATGGCGATGGTCAAAAAAAAAATACAGCCTTGTAGAGCGTTAAAAATTACCAAAAAAGAATAAAAATGGCGCTATGGTCGACTTTCCGAGATCGGGGCCTTGTTCGGATATATAATTTGAGCTGTTGTCGTCATTCCTGATCCGATCGGGTCGATACATATCGTTGGAAAGCTTATTTACTATAAGATAAAATTAAATATAAAATTTACTATAAGAAAAAATTAAAATCATTAACCCATCGGGAGCCAGCGTTAAAAAAGTGAATTTTGAACCCGCTTTTTTTGGTAAAATCGAGATTATCTGGAAATGTGATCGATATTGAGGTAAGAGATGATTAATATCAGTTTATAGTCTACACTTTAAGCTTTCTTTCAATGTGGGTTACGGAATCGTAACCCACCTGGAACCGGAGAAATTCAACTTCAAAATAATGTTTTTGTGGAAAGTCTGCAATAAATTTTGTTTTCTGGCGTGTTTACACATGAGGATGTATTGTACATACATCCTAAAATTAGTTTATATGTAAACAGAAACATGAAGTTTTTTTGAGTAGCCGGCCTTCAGCCGGGGTTAAATATTTTCTCCTCTGGGGTATGTCCAAAACCGGCTACGCAGACCAAATTTTTATTGGGGTAGACGGCCTTCGGCCGGGGTTAACGATTTTCTCCTCTGGGGTATGTACAAAACCGGCTACGCAGACCAAATTTTTATTGGGGTAGACGGCCTTCGGCCGGGGTTAACGATTTTCTCCTCTGGGGTATGTACAAAACCGGCTACGCAGACTAAAGTTTTTTCGCGTAGACGGCCTTCGGCCGGGTTATAAGATTTTCTCCTCTGGGGTATGTCCAAAACCGGCTACGCAGACTAAAGTTTTCTTGCGTAGCAGACCTTCGGCCGGGGTTAAAGATTTCTCCTCTGGTGTATGTCCAAAACCGGCTACGCAGACCAAATTTATATTCAATATTTATACTTTGTAAAAATTAAAAAAACTCGGAAGTTTGTAAAACAAAGCCAGAATATGGTTGGCTCGTAATTGATTAAGAAATCGATAACTAAATCATAGGACAACTTTGAAGTTGAATATCTTCGGTTCCAAGAGGGTTAAAGAGCTGCAAACTACCTTAAAAGAAGGCTGGAAGTCTTGATTATAAACCTATATTTACGATGGCGTACCTCAATATAGGACCTATTTCCAGATAATGTCGATTTTACCAAATAAGCGGGTTCAAAATTCACTTTTTTATAGTAAATTCAATAAGCTTTCCAACGATATATATATATAACAACCCGATCGGATCAGGAATGATGACTATAGCTCAAATTATATATCCCAACCCATCTCGGAAAGTGGACCGTAGCGCCAACAATTTTTTTTGTTGTGTTCAGATCAAAAAGTTCTATCTATAGTGAAAATTTGAACCAATTCTGAGAATCGCACTTTAACTAGATTTATGCCGGCATAAACTATGGTTACAATAAAATCGATACAGCATACATAAATACGGGTAGTCAAAATCATTTGTAATTTGATATTTGGAAATGTTTTTATAATCACTTTAAACATAAAAAAATTAAGCTTTAGCCACGCCCCTTCTTGTACTCGCACACAATTGTCTCTATCCATCCATAAACATGTTCTCTGAGTGAGGGTGTATATAAGTCGGGTTAGCCGAATGACGTTTTTTTACTCGTTACTTTATTATTATAGACTTTTATAGAGTGATTCAAGGCATGTAGAAATTCATGGCATCCGAGTAATGCAGAATTTCAGCAATTTTTCCTTATCGCATCTTAGTAGACCTACAAGGGATGCATAGATATTGGGAAACATAGATATTTTCGCTGGGATGTTTTGCAGATCTGTTTGTTTTACGTCTTTTGCAATTATTTTTTCCCCGTATGGACATTGAAAATCGGGAACATGCCACGCTCTTGGGGAAATGTTTACATCTTTTATTTATAAATAAATTCCAAATTTGTTTACGGAATGTAAGAATTTCAATGCAATCAATTTATGGTAATCTTTGACGTTTTTAAAAGGATATAAATTATAAACATTCAGTCATGGTCGTGTACACACTCGCCACCACCACCACCGTCAGCACCACCGTCAGCACCACCAATGGTTCTTTGGTGGACTCTCCAAATGTTCAAAAGTTCATCGTTTCAATCGATTGAAATAAATCTTGAAAATTTGAAAACAACCACAGACAAGAGTTCATGTGGTTTAACCGAAAAGAACTGAAATCAAGTTGCAAAAAAGCTAGTATACTTGAAATGAAAATCTGCATATTTCCAGCACTCGAACGTAGGCAACAGAGCAACAGTTGCTGCAGTTTACGCAGTGGCAACAGAAGAAGTGGTATTTTGCAAAGCCAGAAAAGTGCTCGTTGAGCTGCTGGAGATGAAGGCAAATCCCGCATACGTATGATGTATACGTTGGGGCACAAGTACCAACATATTGATGTATGTCAGCACATTAGAGTGGGTAGTGATCCATACATATAAACAAATTATCTAGTTTCCAGCTTATAATAGAATTTGGGAACTTTTTGACAGTGATTTCCAAAATCAGACTGATTTAAATCGTTACAGAAAAATCTTGTACGTCGAATTTTTGCATTCCACTTCATAGCTTTCAAAATTTTACGAATTTGAGGTCCATAAAAATGGTCCATAAAAAAATCATTTTAGTAAAAACTCCTAAATTTTGGAACACATATTTTTCTCTTTGGGAATTCGGTTATATTTTGTTCAAGAACTGCAAAATCGCCGTTGTTTGTTAGACCTCAAATTCGTAAAATTTTGAGAGATGTGAACTGGAATGACCAAAAGTTGTATTTATACACTCCACGAGAGTATTATGTCTTTGTGTATTTGTTTGTAACACCCAAAACGAAACGAGTTAGACCCATCGTTTATTATACAGATCGGCTTAGAATAACTTTCTGATTCTGATTTCAATGTCCGTCTGTCTGACCGTCTGCCCATATATTATTGTAATCAAATTACAGGTCGCCATTATAGTCCGATCTTAACAAAAATTGGCACAAGTAAGTTTTGTGGATCAAGGACGAACGCTATTTAATTTGAGGCAAATCGGTTCAGATTTAGATATAGTCCCATACGAATTTCGCCCCCAATTTGACTTTTTCCGCTCTAGAAACCACATATTTCACTCGATTTGCTTCAAATTTGGCACAGTACCCTATAATTGAACTGGAAACACCTATGCTGAAAGTGGGTAAGATCGGCTCAGATGTAGATATAGCCCCCATACAAATGTCACTCCCGATTTGATTATTTCCGCTCTATAAATAGCATATTTGAATGATTTGCTTAAAATTTAGCAAACCAGCTCATATTTCAACTACAAACATCCATGGCGAAAGTGGGTCAAATCGGTTAAGATTTATATATAGCTCCCATATAAATGACTCCCCCGACTTAATTCTTTCCGCTCTAGAAACCACATATATTTAACAGATTCCCATCAAATTTGGGAAAGCGTCTTATATTTCAGAAAACCTATGCTAAAAATGTGTCAGATCGGTTCAGATTTATATATAGCTCTCATTCAAAGTTTGTGTTAATTTTTTTTTACAAATCCAGATAGAAGTATGCAATTTGTAGTATATATATACCCGGTTCAAATGTAACGACTTTTTTATACCATACACCACAGGGTATATTGACTAGGTGTAGGGTATCATATAGTCGGCCACACCCGACTTTAACCTTCCTTAATTGTTTTATTTAAAATGTCACTTTATTAAGTGATTCAGATAATATTTATTGAAAAGTAAATAATATTTGAAAAGAAAATAATAATTTCAATATAAAGTTTCTAGACGAAATAAATATTTTTTTTTGAAATAAAATATTTTGTGTTTTTTTTTTAATTTTTGGTAAGAATTTCTGTTTAATTTATTCAATTTTGAGAAGAATAAAAGCGGTCTAAGTCAGTAGATCAATATAAAGTTTCTAGACGAAATAAATATTTTTTTTTTGAAATAAAATATTTTGTGTTTTTTTTTTAATTTTTGGTAAGAATTTCTGTTTAATTTATTCAATTTTGAGAAGAATAAAAGCGGTCTAAGTCAGTAGATCCTCTAAAAAAGTAAAGGTTCCCTTAGAGGTACCAACGTTGTCAATTTTTTTATAAAAGTTCGATATAGTAGTACGATATTCTAAGAAAAAAATAAATAAATATTTTTCAATTGACTCAGACATATACCATTGCATATCTCAGAATGGATAAAGTGTGACTAAAGGTACTTTCGTCGAAAATTGTAAAAAAAATTATATGATTTCAAAAATCAATATGCCTCAATCCTCAGAAAAAATTATGGTTGGACTTCGAGATGTCTACATGGTTATTGTTCGTCTCTATGTAAAAGTCTCGTATAGCTTACTGAAGCTGTCCAAGCGCCGAATTTCAGGAATTTGTGGTATCTGGCAGAGGAAGTTTAACTCTCGCCATCTCTGACTCAGATGTGTGACATAAATCGAAAAATCGTAGAAAGTGATAAAGGAACTGGAGAAGAAGATGATGACGACGATAGCTTCCAAGGGTCTGAACATGTTGCGTTTTGTCAGATCCTCATTAAAAATTATGCCATATATAATCGTGAGCCGAAAACAGAGTAATTTTTTCTTTGTGACCCAGTGTAATGTTCGTGCGTTCTATGTACTTGTACCGATGGAGATGTTGTTGATTTATAAAAGATGATCAAACGTATTTCATAAAATACAACGTAGCCTGGTAATGGAACAGTGTGGTACAAAATTGAAAGACAAGGCAATTGCCTGTATAAATAAATTGTGACTTACCAAGAAAATATTAACTCATTTTATAGGCTCGCTCGCAGGATGGAGGGTATTTTCAATTCGTCTTATCGTTTGCAAATCATCTTGAATCTCTCGTCGATTCTTTTCACTCTGAATGCGGTAATTTTGCTTATTGACATGCCCATTGAACCGAGAATAAGTCTCATCACGGAATAGAATATTGCGATACAACAGTTGGTAGACAACCAGTTCATTTGATGAATGACACAATTTGCAAGCGTTGTTCTGTCATTAGTGTGCCTATTCATGATGTAATGACAAACCAAACTGAGCACAAGTCATAATAGCGTTGACATATCGATAGCAAAAATGGAACGTTTAAAAACACTCGATATTTTGAGCTAGTGAAATTGGGCCAGGTTTTGTATTAAAACCCTTGCAAAGGAGATGATGTGTTGGATTGTATTATATAGTCGGATCAGCCTTCCTTTACTTTCATCTGAGAGTCGTATGACATATTGCCATAATAGATATTTCAAAAAGTTAAACATTGGCCAGTTGTTTTGTATAAATTTAGTAACAACTTTTTCTAGTTTCAGTTAATAAAATTGGTTCTCATTCAAAAACATATTCTATCACTTGTCTGTTTTATTTAAACAAAATCATTAGCTTTTTTCTGGGACAGTCCTCATTTGTCGTCTGACCAAATTTCTAGTCCAAAATTCCACTTGATTTCTAATTAATTATATTGGCGTATTTGCTTAAATTCAATTATGTATGACTTTTGCTCTCCACTGTCTGTATATGCATATCATGAATTAAATATTTGCCTTGCTCCCAAGTGTGAGCGCAGAAAGATTTTAGGAAAGATATTTCCTATAAATCACAATGTGTTTAAAATTTTGCAATGCGGGTTGCAAGCGAATAGTAACATCAACAGGCCCGAACACTTCAAGACATGACACCCACTTGTAGAGTGCCGCATAAAGTTGCAAATTGTAGTATTTTGTTTTATTTATGTATGACTGAACTGGGTTATCTCTTTAATCTTCATTTCGATGAAGACTATGTTTTTTTTGGTTTGTCGTTGTGGTCGTGGTGCTATTGAAACTCAATTAAAATTCCATTTTTCTCAATTTTTCTATTTTAATTGTCTGACCCAGATTGCATAGTTAATTGATATCATATGATTTTGTTGGACTATTGAGCGCAAATGATACAACTATATATGATATAGATCTACATATGCACATGCAGACATATTAAAGTTTGAAACGGATAGATTTCCACGCAATTTTCGGGTTCGTGCATCACTCTGTGGCCATAGCCATAATGTCATATTATGTCAAAGAACTGCACAGTGGTTCGAATGAATGTATGTGTGAAATAATGAGTGTAAAGATCAAATTTCATAATTCTAGCTGCAGTCGTTTGGTTGGTACGATTCTTTCTCTTTAACGTATGAATTTCAAAAAATTCAAAGTTTATAATTTCAGCTGCAACCATTTGGTTGGTACCAATTTCATCCCTTTTCCCCATTTTGGGTCTAAAATTAAGAATATCGAAATATTTCTTTGTTCTTCTCTTCTACGCATTCAGAACGACGTATACACCGAATTTCATTATTCCATGTACAGTTTAGTTGGTACCATTTTTATCCCTTTCGACCCGTTCCAAAAAATGCCTTCTTATATCTTCTCTACCCTGTAAGAGGAATATACACATCCAATCATATGATTTTAATTTTAATCGCATGGTTGTACCATTTTTATACCCTCCACCACCAGGATGAGGGTATACTAACTTTGTCATTCCGTTTGTAACACTTTGAAATATCGAACTGAGACCCTATAAAGTATATATATTCTTGATCGTCATAAAATTCTAAAACGATCTAGCCATTTCCGTCCGTCCGTCTGTTGAAAGCACGCTAGCATCTAAACGAAAGGAGCTAGGATATAAAAATTTTCCATAAATGCGTCTTACAGCCTTGTCACACTGCTTGCGAAATCTAGTTTAAATGACATAAGGTCGACTTACAAATGTCAGATCCCATACAAATTTGACATTTGAAAATCGACTTGAGCTGAAATCGATTGAGTTCGCATGCAGTGTGACAAGGCTATTATATTCGTAGATTGGGATTGAAACTGGGCGAAATCAGCCCAAAGGGAAAATTTTTCCCTCACAAGGACTAGAAATACCCATAATTTTTCAATATGTCTGCTTGTACTTATTTTATATTGGGTATACCCATTCCCCCTATAGCAAAAAACGTGCACCATAAAGTGATTTTTATTCATAGGGGGTGAAATGGGGTAAAAAGGGATAAAAATTGTACATATTAAACGACAACAGCTAGAAACAAGAAATTCGGTGTGTACATTCCTCTAATTGAGTAGATACATAATATAAAAATATATTTTCGAAATTCGTACTTTTAAGGGCAAAAGTGGGAATAGAGGGATAAAAATGGTACCAACCAAACGGCTACATCTAGAATAATGAAATTCGCTGTATACATTCCTTTGATTGCGTAGACACGTAAATTAAACGGATTTTTTGAAATACGTACTTTTGGGGGTTAAAATGGAGAAAGGGGATAAAAATAGTAAAGGGTGATTTTTTAAGAGCTTGATAACTTTTTTTTTTAAAAAACGCATAAAATTTGCAAAATCTCATCGGTTCTTTATTTGAAACGTTAGATTGGTCCATGACATTTACTTTTTGAAGATAATTTCATTTAAATGTTGACCGCGGCTGCGTCTTAGGTGGTCCATTCGGAAAGTCCAATTTTGGGCAACTTTTTCGAGCATTTCGGCCGGAATAGCCCGAATTTCTTCGGAAATGTTGTCTTCCAAAGCTGGAATAGTTGCTGGCTTATTTCTGTAGACTTTAGACTTGACGTAGCCCCACAAAAAATAGTCTAAAGGCGTCAAATCGCATGATCTTGGTGGCCAACTTACCGGTCCATTTCTTGAGATGAATTGTTCTCCGAAGTTTTCCCTCAAAATGGCCATAGAATCGCGAGCTGTGTGGCATGTAGCGCCATCTTGTTGAAACCACATGTCAACCAAGTTCAGTTCTTCCATTTTGGGCAAAAAAAAGTTGGATATCATCTCACGGTAGCGCTCACCATTCACAGTTACGTTACGATTCGCATCATCTTTGAAGAAGTACGGTCCAATGATGCCACCAGCCCATAAACCGCACCAAACTGTGACTTTTTCTGGATGCATTGGTAGCTCTTGCAATGCTTCTGGCTGATATTCACTCCAAAATCGACAATTCTGCCTATTTACGTACCCATTGAGCCAAAAATGAGCTTCGTCGCTGAACACAATTTCTTTCTTTCTGAACTTTCTTAACAGAGCACGCATTTTGATAATAAAATTCAATGATTTGCAAGCGTTGCTCGTTAGTAAGTCTATTCATGATGAAATGTCAAAGCATACTGAGCATCTTTCTCTTTGACACCATGTCTGAAATCCCACGTGATCTGTCAAATACTAATGCATGAAAATCCTAACCTCAAAAAAATCACTCTTTACCAACCAAATGACCGCAGCTATAGTCATGAAATTCAGAGTATATATTCCTCTGACTTCGTAAACACGAAAAATAAATGTTTTTTTCTAAAATTCGTATTTTCAAGTGATACAATGAATACAGAGGGATAAAAATGGTACCAATTAAACGGTTACAGCTAGAATAATGAAATTCGATATTCGACATCCCCAAATTGCGTAGACACATAAAATAAGTGGAGGGTATAAAAAGTTCGGCCCGGCCGAACTTATCGCCATTTTTACGTGTTATCCTTCTTTTTTATTTTCTTAGATGAATATACAAATCTAATTTCATAATTCTAGCTGATGTCGTTTAGTAACAAAAAGGGGGAAGAATGTACCAACATCTCCCTTTTTGTCGCATTTCTCCCCTATAAGTATGAATATTAAAAAATTTGATTGATTTTCAAAAAATGCTATCCTAACAAATTAACAAATCAGTCCTTGTTAGGGAAACTTTTTATCTTTCTGGGAAAAATTCAGGAGAAGTGTTTTAACCCCAGAAAAAAATTGTCTGTTCAATTGGTATTGTAACTTTTATTAAGTTTAAAAACTAAATTCATCTTACCGTATGATTGTACCATTTTTATCCCTCTTTTCCTATTTTACCGATTAAAAGTACGAATTTCGAAATATGAATTTCTTCCATGCAATACCACTGTAACCATAACCCATCATGCCCCTTGTTGGTTGGCCTACTTTCCACGAAGATATCTTATCGTCATGACACACATCAATATTTGTGAACTGTTAACAATAAATTCACTTCAATTAATTTGGAGAATAAAATGGTATCCTCTGTTCCTTGTCCTTCTTCCTCACCGACCACTGACGCCAATGTCTCCCTCATAGTCGCGATATCACACTGGGCGTAGTAAGTATTCATGTTAAAATACCAAATAAAAGCAAATACAAATTTATGGCACACACACACAATGTGTAATTTATATGTCACAGTGTTTTATTGTGGTGTTTTCAAATAAATATAAAAACAAAAACTAAACAAGGTCTGATAACGTAGCGAGAAATCTATAGAGAATAAATGGGGAACGGAAAGCGGAATTTACCATAAAACTGGATATAAGTAAGTATTCATCGATATGCATACGAACGAGAACATACATACATACATACACATGCATTCATATTACGTTATGCCACTTGCAAATGAGACGTTGACACACTAACCCGCAAACTGACATGGAAGAAATCTCGAAACATTTCAGCTCAGCTCAGTTCGATTCCATTCAACTCTTTTCGGAAGGCGTTGCGCACCCACTACTTGACGTTGATTGGGGTTTGTTTGTTGGTCGGCGGCTCATTTGGCTGCAGTTGTCGATCAATAGATATCAGTGGCATTATGTGGAGATTTACTCTGATTTAGAATCTGAGGTTCGACATACAGTAGTTCCAAAGGGAACACAAATTGACGCGCTTAAAGCTAAAGTGGCCTAACCAAGAAAAATAAATAACACCGTGCAACAGTACTTTTTGGAGCTGAACAAGACCATATACCATTTACACAAGACCAATTGAAGTAGAGAATTTCCATTTCATATTGAGAAAATTCCATTTGAAATTAAGGTGTTCCATTTCAGACTGAGAAATTAAAATTGAAATTGAGAATTTCCATTTATAATTGAGAAAATTCCAATTGTATTGAGAATTTCCATTTCATATTGAGAAAATACCATCTGAAATTAAGGTTTTCCATTTCAAATTGGGAAAATTCCAATTGAAACATAGAATTTCCATTTCATAATTCAAATTGAAATTGAGAATTTCCATTTATATTTGAGAAAATTCCAATTGATAATGAGAACTGCCCATTCAAATTGCGAAAATTTCAATTGAAATTTAGAATTTCCATTTATAATTGAGAAAATTCCAATTATAATGAGAATTTCCATTTAAAATTACAATTGATATTGAGAAAATTCCATTTGATATTGAGAAAATTCCATTTGAAATTGAGAAAATTTCAATTGAAACTGAGAATTTTATAAATGGAAATTCTCAGTTTCAACTGGAATTTTCTCATTATGAAATGGAAATTCTTAATTTCAGTTGGAATTTTCTCAATTGTAAATGGAAATTCTCAACTCCAATTGGAATTTTCGCAAATTCAAATGGAAAATCTCAATTTCAATTTTCTCAAATTTAAATAGAAAATCTAAATTTCAAATGGAATTTCTCAATTTCAATTGGAATTTTACCAATTTGAAGTGGAAATGGTGTTGATGTTGTATGTAGGAGAATTATGTACTCTGGTTTTTATTTGGAGATTTTTTCTTTCTTTTAAGGACTTTTAATTTCCAAAGGATATAATTGAAAAAAATCTCAATTTAAATTTTCTCTAATTTAAATAGAAAATCTCAATTTCAAATGGAATTTCTCAATTTCAATTGGAATTTTACCAATTTCAAGTGGAAATGTTGTATGTAGGAGAATTATGTACTCTGGTTTTTATTTGGTGATTTTTTCTTCTTTTTAAGGACTTTTAATTTCCAAAGGATATAATAGTTTTAATAACACATTTTCGTACTTTACCGAGTCCTACAAAGGTGATATTTATATGTAATAAAAGATAGGAATATCTGCAAAAAGATTCCAAATTTAATACTTCTGCCTATATAAATTTAGCATTAACAACCATATCAAAATTTCCCCTTAAAAATAAATAAAATGTTAACTTTTTAACTTAAAATAGTTTTTAATGCTAAACTAATGTAGATGAATGCATGACATTTTAAGTAAAATTTAAAATGTATTCTTCTATATCATCTTTGTAGGTCTCGGAAAAGTGTGAAAATAAGTTATTAAAAAATATATATTCTTCGGAAATAGAACAAGTAAAAAGCCACCATGGATTGCATTCCACAGAGGCTGTTGATTTTCGTAGAATATTCGTTAAATAGTCAAACCAATACAAATATGTACAAATATTGAAAAGTAATTTTATAAATAAATATAATATTTGATTTGAACTAGGATATTGTCCTCGCTCAAGACCATTTTGCATCTATATTTAATAGAATGCAACAAATAATAATACAAAGGAAAAAAACTAAAATAAATATAATATTTTTATTATTTCAAACCACTTATAAGGCAAGGCTACCATAAATTTACACATCGAACATAGTGCAAGAAACCCTAATTTCATGATTCAACCAATTTTTGTCGTAAAAGTAAGAAGTACGAATTTGGAAAAATCTTTTTATTTTGCGTGTCTATGAAGTCAGAGGAATATATAAAATTTCTTTATTTTACGTGTCTACGCTTATAAGGCAAGGCTACCATAAATTTACTCATCGAACATAGTGCAAAAACCCCTAATTTCATGATTCAACCAATTTTTGTCGTAAAAGTAAAATGTACGAATTTGGAATCTTTTTATTTTGCGTGTCTATGCAGTCAGAGGAATATATAAAATTTCTTTATTTTACGTGTCTACGCAATTAGAGGGATATACACACCGAATTTCATCATTCTAGCTGCAGTCGTTTAGTAGGTACTATTTTTATCCCTCTGTACTCATTGTATCCCTTGAAAATACGAATTTGAAAAAAAAATATTTTTATTGCGTCTACGCAGTCAGAAGAATGAATACTCTGAATTTCACGACTCTAGTTTCGGTCATTTGGTTGGTACTATCTTTATCCTCTTTTTCCATTTTAACCCAAAAAATCCGTTTTTTACGTGTCTACTCAATCAGAGGAATGTATACACCGTACCATTTGGTACCATTTTTATCCCTCTTTTCCCATTTTACCCTTTAATTGTGAGTATTTCGAAATATCCATTTATTTTAAAAGTCTACATAGTTAGAGGCATGTTGAAACCGTATTTCATGTTCCTAGCTGTTGTCGTTTGATTGGTACTATTTGTATCCCTTTTCGCCCCTTTTCGCCCCATTTAACCCTCTAAAAGTATGATTTTGGTTCGTGGCCAAAAAATATTAGGGGGTATTTTCAGTCCTTTTTAGGGAAATTTTTTCCCTCTTTTTCAGACCCTAGACATGGCTAGATCGTCTTAGAATGTTACCACGATTCAGAATATATATACTTTATTTGGTCTCCGATGAATGTTTCAAGGTGTTATAAACGGAATGACAAAATGAAAAATGAGGTGTAGGGTATAAAAAACGTAAAATTGTCACACGGTGTTCTCTATAATTGAATAATTTAAAAGTCCCAAGAGTTTTGCATCGCAACTAATAGTGCATTCGGATATGTAAAATTTTGCAACAACAATCCGATTGGAAATTGTTGACCGAATTTTAATGAAGTTTATTTTCCCTAAATTTCACTAAATTATTCTATGACTGTCGTTTTTCTGTGTATAATATTTTTTTGAACCACTGTGCCACATTAAGTTAGCACTTTTTTGCCACATGTTTGTACTTCAGTTCAATTAAGTGGAGCACAAAATACTCGACGGCCACAACTTGAACTCAGATGTTGATACACAAAAGATATCGAATCGAATTGTAAGACTCATACTTTGTGGTCTTGTGAACATGCCACAAATTGTGTAAAATGTTATGTAAGTGTCAGGCAGACATTTGTGGTTGTGGCATAATGGAAGGAATGGAAATAC
Source organism: Polietes domitor (assembly GCA_947397865.1). Lineage (NCBI taxonomy): Eukaryota > Metazoa > Arthropoda > Insecta > Diptera > Muscidae > Polietes > Polietes domitor. The sequence goes on along the minus strand of OX377619.1, from coordinate 86,688,357 downwards.
ATCGCCGGACAAATGGGTACATTAAATCAAGACCCACAAATGACATCTGTCCACACAGTTAATGATTCATTTAGACAAAGTGCAACCTACAATAAAACCCAAAAGGGGCTAGGTTTGGAATTTGATAAATTGAAAGGGTTTTATTTAAAACGTTAATTAATTGTTTGGACTGTGGCGTTGACCATGTGTCATGTAAACATAATTATTCTGAGTGAAAGTCAGCAGAAAGAACACAAAGTAGAACTTGGTAAATACATATAAGATTCCAATAGTAATAGTTATTACAATTCAGGTAACAATAATGAATCAAATATTTCCTAGTTAACATTAGAATTGGAAAGGTGAAGAATATGCAGTCATGTATAAGAATATACAATCAATTTTAAAATATAATCTAGAATATAAGGACGTAACGCTCTCTTTTTTAACTTTTTTATTTCGAAAGGGGTTTGTATTTCTGTCATTGTTTGTAGATTTATTATTATTTTTTCTGCTGTCGTTCGGTTGGCACATGTTAATGCCTTTTCTCCATTTTTGAAAAATTAATAGTCTTTCGCGTCCATGCCATCATCCAATTTCAGGATTCCAGCTATAGCTTGGTACCATTTTTAATCCTTTTTAAATTTGAACCTAAATGTAAGAATTTGGATAAATACTTTTATATACGTCCAAACGACAGAGCGAAATTCAGACCGAATTTCGTTATTATAGACCATTTTTATCCCCTTTCGTCCCATTCCCCCTAATATACACATTTCGAAAAATGCCACATACAACATTTCCATATTTATGCTTCAGCCGTAGCATTTTTATCCTGCAAATTTCGAAATGTTCCTTTACTAAATTGGAGTAACGTGGCTTTATATAGGCGGCCCATTTAAATTTTAAATTTAATTTAAATTTTAAATTTGGACTACTAAATTTGACTATGAAAGGTAGAATAACATTTATTTTTATTTTCGGGTTTATGTTTGACATTTGCAAAATGGGACGCTATACGCTCGAACAAAATTGGGAAATACTAAAAACTTACTAGCAAAGTAGCAAGTCTTTAACGCAAACGGTAAGAAATTTACGTGGAAAATATTCGAGAAGAGATTGGCCTTCACTTCAGTTTGTGCGTCAATTTGTGAAGCGAGTTCATAAAAATGGATCGTTATTGAGCAAACCAACCCGCTTGGCTGATAAAGTACAAGAACATACATCAGCTCGTCATTGATCTCAGGAACTGAACATTCCTCGCACTTCTCTGAGAAGAATTTGGCACAAAGACCTCGGTATGAAGGCTTACAAAATTCAATTGATCCAACAACTGAAGTCTTATGCCCATCCGATGCGTTTTTGCTTCGCCCAATAGGCTTAAGATTGTTTGGCAGGGGATGAAGAATTTTACCGAAAAATCAGATGAAGCTCATTTTCATCTCGGGGGCAAAATTGCCGCATATGGGGTTCAGAGAACCCACACGTGGCTATTGAGAAGCCAATGCATCCACAAGGAGTCACTGTTTGTTGTGGATTTTGGGCTGGCGGCATTATTGGGCCATTCTTCTTCGAACATGAGCAAGGAGCCGCCGTTACCGTGCCATGTTCAACGAATTTTTGTTTTCAAAGAGAATGATATCGAGGACATTTGGTTCCAATAAGATGGGGCCACATGTCACACAGTCAACGCGACCGTCGATACTTTACGCACAGTTTTTGAAAATCGAATAATCAACCGAAATTGTGAAGTCACTGGCCGTCAATCCAATACAAATTTGACAGTTGAAAATCTACCTGTCATTTCAAGCTGAAATCGATTGATTTCGCATGCAGTTTCAGACTATAACCTAATTTTAGATTAAAGTTGATCATATACACTGCTTTATAACATTGAAGCTTTATAGCATTTATATAATATGTTTTTCGACCTTTTATTCAATATTGTAAGGAATTCATTAATTTTCATCAAACTCGCGGTCTTTAAAATGATTTCACGTCAGAAGGTATTTTGAACCGATTCACAATGGAGCAAATGTGCGGTTCCTGAGTTTCATTTTCACAAAATGACCTACTTCATTCGAAAGAAACTTCATCTTCTTTCTCGAAATCCTCAATATCAAAACTTCGTAAGTTCGCACCATACTGTTTAGGGCTGTTTACACTTTAAGACTTATTGTACAACTAGATGATGACGAAAACTTAATAAATGTTGCACTTTTCGCTGGAAAATAAGTTTTATCAGTAACTTAAAGCTTAAATCTAGTAAATGATACAATATTTTTATGTGAAAAGCATTCAATAAATCTTTATGTCTAAACAGCATATTGCTTACGGAAATTCAACCAAGTCAGGGCAACTCTGTCGGCAATCAAGACTTTTTCAGTCCCAACTAAACGAAATAAAATAAGTAATCATTTGTTGCCAAAAATGTAAAGTAAACGTTACCAAAAAAACCTAGTGTCTTAGAATGAACAAAAAAACGCGTGTTATGGCTAGCGCACACCGAAGCTTTTTATTCAACTTCCGGTATGTTGGGAGTTTTACTTTAAATAATCCGTTTCAGTGACAATTTTACTCTATTGGTCTGGTGGTGCCCGATCTATGCCACTGCTCATAGAAATCAGCCTGAACGTTCTATACATTTACCGACTTGAGTGTACTTCTAAGCTACGTATATGGTGTTCATGCAGAATTATCGATAACACATTTAATCAATTTATTCCGAACTGCCAAATCAAAATGTAAATAAGATATTCTCTAATGTACATATTAACAAAAAATACATGGAATAATTGTTAGTCACGTCCGTGTATATATTTTGAATAAATAAATATCGAAAACAACATCAACGACAATTAATGACGTCACACGGTAAATAAACAGAAACGGAGAAAATGTAAAGTTTGAACAAACCAATGCCAGTTCTCCCCACCATTCAATTTAAGCGTTTGTGTTCGATCGTTCATTCATTCATTCATGCATTACGCAATCACACGCGCCTTAATTAATTATTTATTTATGCAAATGAAAAAACAAAAATTGTCATATGGTCAGCTCAATTTCTTTCAGAATGAAGTGATGAGTGCTAGGGGAGTACAAAGAAATTTCATTCATTAATTTGTGCACTCCAAAAAGGGCAAATAAATAAATAAATGCCAGAGATACAGGTGGTCACCTTAATCACAAGTCGAGTATGAGAATATTAGGTATGGTATGTACATTAGACCGATTCATTTTGTGTGGAGCCAAGAAAAGTGAAAAAGATTACTCCCCTGAATATGAAGATTGGTGTGGTTTGTGATTATTGCTAAAATATGTATTTCGTCTGGCGAGCTCAAATGTTCTCAAACTACCTCTAATTATGAGGTTTTTACTCAATATTATGTTTGTTATACAGAATTTCGGCCCAAAAAGTTACATAGTTTGAAAGGAGTTTTGCTCGCCAGCGGATGTTGATAGAGCCGAAATTCGTTAGAAATAATCAGAAAACATATCAGTCTTCATTTTGAGATGTGTACATTTTCATTTTTTTTCGTGAGTCGCTCTAATGTACACATTTATAAGTACGTATTTCCTATGATGGGTTGGGTAATTTCCGTTTAGGTGACATATTTTTTTGTTATTAATGAAGTTCGATTGGTTTTAGTTGTCACTGTTTTTTTGTCCATTTGAGTTCTAGGTTGAGTCGTGGCTGACACATTTCAACTATTTGAATAAAAAAATCTAACATACAACACATGACAGACATAAGTGCCGCTTATTGTGAAAGTGGTGTAAGTTAGATCAATTATACTGGCATCTTTGCTCTCTATTACTGCAGAGTATAATCGCCCGCTCGCTGGACACTGCGTTGGTCCGTTCGTACACCATTTGTGTGGTGTGGTGGATAGAATTGGAGAAGGCCATCTATATGGAACAGCTGTTAATCATACCAGTCTGACTATCGACTAAGAATCACTTTTTGAATCGATTTAGCAATGTCCGTCTGTCTGTCCATCTATTCTTGTAATCACGATACAGGTCGCAATTGAAACCAGAACCAAATGAAAGTTTGCACAATGAAGAAAAAATTAAAGAAAATCGATTCAGATTTAGATATAGACCCCATACGAATTTCACTCCCGATTTGGCTCTTTTCACTCTAGATACCACATATCTAAACAGATTTTCTTCAAAATTTATAAAATATCTTATATTTCAACTGGAAACACGTATGGTGAAAATGTGTTAGATCGGTTCAGATTTATATATACCTCCCATACAAATGTCGCTTCCAATTTGACTTTTTCAGCTCTAGAAACCACGTATTTTAACAGATTGTCTTCAAATTTGGCAAAACATCTTATATTTAAACTAGGAATACCCATGGTGAAAATAGGTCAGATTGGTTCAGATTTATATATAGCTCCTACACAATTTTCACTCCCGATTTGACTTTTTTCATTCTCTAAACCGCATATTTTAACAGATCTTCTTCAAATCTGGCAAAATACATTATATTTAAACTAGAAACACCCATATTGAAAAGTGGTCAGATCGGGTCAGATTTATATATAGCTCCCATCGCTTACGGCTTGAACTGGAAGCACCTATTGTGAAAGTGGGTTACTTTATTTCATGTTTGTATATAGCCCCGATACATTATCGATGTGACAAATTGCGTCAGATCATATCATTCTATGATTAGGACACATACAAAAATGCTTCCTGTTTTCACTTTATTACCGAATTGAGTTGTATTCTGAGATAAAGTGGAGTGTATCATATAGTCGGCCCCGCCTGACTTTAGCCTTTCCTTACTAGTTTATTAAGGAAGGCAAGTCGATCAATCTACTAGTATAAGGGGGAAGAACAAAATCACTATTCCAATGTAAGTGTCTTAATGAAAATATTAAATTTTTTTTCTGAACTGACTCAAACTTGTCAATATAAATGCCATACTGAGGATCCCACACAACGGAACCATATTCCAGAATGTAAATAGCTGTTACTGTTATGTAAGGACCGGAGAACTCCTATAGCCCATCGCTTAATGAAGCCAAGAACACGATATGCTTTGTTAACCATAGTAATAATATGATTGTTGAAATTCAGTTTGGAATCCATTGGAATCCATCAAGGACTACAAAAGAATCAACTAACTCTAACTCACTTCCTCTAATATTATATCTGAAAAATCTTGGATTCGATCTAAAGAAACGCATATGTCTGCATTTCCTTAGGTTGATTTCCATACATATCATGTCACTACAGCGTCCAAACTATCCAAGTCATCCTGCAATGGATTAGAAAATTTCTTTCCAATTATAAGAAAAAAATATTTTTACATCATCTGCATACATTAGAAGTCGAGAATTGATGATAGACCCCGGAAGGTCATTTATGAATAATAAGAAAAGAACCGGACCTATATGACTACACTGAGGAATACCTGATGGAATCAGAATTGGTCCAGAATAAGAATTACCAAATTTGACAATCTGAGAGCGATTTGAAAGATACGAAGATATCCACTTCAAGAAGTTAGAGCTAAAACCTATACGATCTAATTTATATAACAATAGTTCGTGGTTCACTTTATCAAATGCTTTACTAAAATCTGTATAGATGACATCAGTCTGATTACCCTGAACAAATTCATCAATAACATGAGAAGTAAACTGAATCATATTTGTTCTACTGTGACAAAGCCCTTACGAAATCCATGTTGATAAATTTTCGGATAAATAGTGCGAAAAAGTCCTTTGTAAATTAAATGAGCATTGTGATAGTGAGCATTGTTTTATAATAGCCGGGATCTTAACGTAGATGACAAGCCATATTGAGGAAAATCTATGAAATGATGTAGAAGGAAGGGATATTCAAAAACTCGTGGTAATTCTAATAGAAGAGCCATTTTGCGCTATTTAACTACAAATTTAGAAAATCATGATTTTTTTAATTTTTTCCGTCTACAAAGAGGGACTAAGATCTACATTTATCTGTACAATAATTTTTAATCAAATGGAAGATATTATTTAACAAAATTTATAATAAGACATTGCTAAAGGAAAATGGTGCATTGAGGCGCAGCGACAGCTGGTGCATTGGAAGTACCGCTGGGGATATTGCAAACATTCTATATTGATCCAGACAGATTGTATGCAATATATTAATCCATATTGGCACTTATGGGAGCTTCAAAAATGTCGCACAATGTCCTACGCCGAGAAAAACTACCTATAAATAGGATTCTTAAATTTATAGAACCTCCGTAGAAGATCCATTTAAAAGCTCATCTGTGATTCACAGAGACCTTTCGGCAAAATTTGACATTAGCATATCCTCAAGAACCATATGAAGAAGAACCAATGAAAAAAATCATTTGGATGCATTGTTGAACATAAGCCACACGTATCAAAAAATTTTTCTGTTCAGGAGCATTTAGAAAAATCCAAGATTTTTGGGAAAATATCGCCTGGATTGGTGAATCGAATACATGTCGGTTCGGATCTAATAAAGGGTGATTTTTTAAGAGCTTGATAACTTTTTTTTTTAAAAAAACGCATAAAATTTGCAAAATCTCATCGGTTCTTTATTTGAAACGTTAGAATGGTCCATGACATTTACTTTTTGAAGATAATTTCATTTAAATGTTGACCGCGGCTGCGTCTTAGGTGGTCCATTCGGAAAGTCCAATTTTGGGCAACTTTTTCGAGCATTTCGGCCGGAATAGCCCGAATTTCTTCGGAAATGTTGTCTTCCAAAGCTGGAATAGTTGCTGGCTTATTTCTGTAGACTTTAGACTTGACGTAGCCCCACAAAAAATAGTCTAAAGGCGTCAAATCGCATGATCTTGGTGGCCAACTTACCGGTCCATTTCTTGAGATGAATTGTTCTCCGAAGTTTTCCCTCAAAATGGCCATAGAATCGCGAGCTGTGTGGCATGTAGCGCCATCTTGTTGAAACCACATGTCAACCAAGTTCAGTTCTTCCATTTTGGGCAAAAAAAAGTTGGATATCATCTCACGGTAGCGCTCACCATTCACAGTTACGTTACGATTCGCATCATCTTTGAAGAAGTACGGTCCAATGATGCCACCAGCCCATAAACCGCACCAAACTGTGACTTTTTCTGGATGCATTGGTAGCTCTTGCAATGCTTCTGGCTGATATTCACTCCAAAATCGACAATTCTGCCTATTTACGTACCCATTGAGCCAAAAATGAGCTTCGTCGCTGAACACAATTTCTTTCTTTCTGAACTTTCTTAACAGAGCACGCATTTTGATAATAAAATTCAATGATTTGCAAGCGTTGCTCGTTAGTAAGTCTATTCATGATGAAATGTCAAAGCATACTGAGCATCTTTCTCTTTGACACCATGTCTGAAATCCCACGTGATCTGTCAAATACTAATGCATGAAAATCCTAACCTCAAAAAAATCACTCTTTAGAAAACAATACGAATTGTGCCCTCCAAACATGCAGCATAACCCGAAGTACAAATATGGGACGGTAAAGCTTGTTGGCGAAAATCTGATGGTTTATACTGCGTTTTCTGGACACGGTGTTGGTCCCAGGCACAAAATCGATGAATTAATGGATGGACCAATATATTTTTCAAAAATCTAATTGTTGATGCCACTTAAGTGGCGTTTTATGCTCGACAACCAACCAAAACGCAGTTAGCGCCAGTGAAGAGCTGTTTGGAGCTGAACAGAATAGATTTTTAAAAATGGTCCAGCACAGTCGCCGTATCTCAATCCTGGAATGTTGTTAAAACATATTATAGCAATAAAAACCAAAAAAATTCCCGATTTCTTGAATGAAACTCAAAATTCCTGATATGCTATTCCAATGGAGCGTTTTATGGCTGTAGTGGAGCGTGTGTCCTGAAGATGTACAGATATAACTCAAAATAGTGGTTATCCAACCAAATATTAAGTTTATAATAATGCATGTATTGGTTAGTTCAGTTTTTCCGGATTGATTAAAGTTTTTTTAATTTGTGATAAATTACTGTCCAATCACTTTTCGTATTATTTGTACTTTAGATTGCATAAAACTAAAATGCAACATAAGAACCGAACAAAAACAACGTTAAATGGTCATCATATCGTACGTAATATTTTAGAAAAAATACCGGGAAAAAACATAAAAAGAAGTTGAAATATTTGCTTTGTAAAGTTAGATGTGGTGAATGTGCTAAATTCGTGACCACCACTGTAAACATACTTACATATGCAACTCAATGAGATGCTTGTAAGATAGCATGTGTACTTTATTACTTAGTGCGATTTTTTAAACGCTAATTCGGCAAGTGAGTTGTGCTTCTCGATCGTTTGTGAGAATCATTTCCTTATAGAGGCCTGGTTTGAAGTTGAAAAATCGCTGCGAAGACACTTGAAAAGTTTTTTGATATGGTCGAAATCATGATCATGGTAGTCTGCAGACATCATGCCATTTATAAATAAATTTGCATTCTATTAAATATAGATGCAAAATGGTCTTGAGCCAGGACAATGTCCCAGTTCAAATTAAAAAAATATATACTTTTTTCGGAGACTGTTCCTAAACCACTGTTTCGATGAGAAAGTATTATTCGCCATATTTGTAGCCATCACAATTTACCTTTAATTAGAAACATAAGAAGAGTTATATATCCTAAATGAGAATATAAATATTAAAATTTCCGCGCAAATTAGTTTACTAGTAAACAATTAAAAAATGGTTTAATTCGAATAATAATAATATTGTTTTCAGTTTAGAAATCCCAAATATGTCTGAAGCAACTCTACATTTACGTAGTGTAATGAGTTAAACAAATAAAGTTCTGAACAATTTTAACCTAATAGCTCATCCTCCATGGTGCAGAATTGCACCTCAAGCTTTAACTCTTTTGGCCTAACTGAGCCCGCTGTTTTCTTTCCGGATGCCTATTTAACCTAACCTATACATCAACAATTTCACTGAGATCAAGTATTTTCTTACTCATTCTATCCAAACTCGAGCTTAATTATTATCTTGGAACTTCTTTTAAATTCTTAAACAAAACCAATAACCTTTTGATCTGGTATTTATGCTACTTTTATATTAAGCGGATCATATTTAAAAGCGACACCCATGGGAAAGTAGGTATACACATTAGTTTAGTCCTTGTTGTATTTTTGTAGTTGATGATTGTTTGTTGCTATTTTATGTTGTTGTTGTTGTGCAAAAAACAAGGATGATTTGTGACATGTTTTGCATTGTCTGCCGAGAATAGAATTACTTGAAAACTGTCATTAGTTTACAATTTTTCACTACAACAGCAGCAACAACAACAACAACATCACCGGGAACAATTATTTTAATTGCATTAAAATGGCAAACACCAGCGGCACCCGTTCACCCAGCCGTTGAGGAAACACTGGTACACCTTGGGTGCATTATCAATGAATACTAAGTGCGAGTACTGCGAACTGACCAAGTATTTGCCACTCGTGTCGTGTCTCCTTGCATTGAAATAATTTTACATTGTTTGCTAAACAGTCATCAGTCAATCGGATCGATGGGTGTGCTGTTAGGGGTGATGGAAACTGAAATAGTGCTCGTAATATTATTGCTCGGAAAAAAGAGATCCCAAAAGATCGCCATGGTGAGATCTTGTGTCTTCAAAGAAGCTACAAAGATAAAGAAATTCACATATTTACTAAAAACTTGTAAGTCGTGAAGTGAATAAAAAAAAACAAGTAAAAACGGCGTTAAGTTCGGCCGGGCCGATTGCATTCCACAGAGGTTGTCGGTTTTCGTAGAAGTGCAGTAATATTGCAGGAAAATATAATATTTTTAATATAGCCAAACCAAAACAAATAAAAATGTTGAAAAAAAAATATATAAATAAATATAATATTTTAATTATTTCAATCCATTATTTATTTCAAATCAAAAAATAAATATTCTTATATTTATGTTTTCAAAAAGCCTAAATACCATAAATATTGGTAGATAGTGGTTGCTACAGTTGGTTTGTATTTCCATTCTATTTCAATTCCAAAAGTACAAATTTTGAAAATCCATCATCAGACGTACATAGTGCAAAATAACCTAACTTCACGATTCAGCCAATTTTGGCCGTAAAAGAAAAAGTACGAATTCGAAAAAAACTTTTTATTTTGTGTGCCTATGCAGTCAGAGGAATGTATACACCGAATTCCATGATTCCAGCTGTGCCCATTTAGAATTTCATCATTCTAGCTCTAGTCCTTTAGTTGGTACTATTTTTATCCCTCTGTACCGTTGTATCCCTTGAAAGTACGAATTTCGAAAAATACGTTTATTTTCCGTGTCTACGCAGTCAGATGTATGTATACTCCGAATTGCATGACTCTAGCTGCGGTCGTTTGATTTGTACTTTTTTTATCCCCTTTTTTCATTTTAACCCCAAAAAGTACGAATTTTGAAAAATCCGTGTATTTTACTTGTCTATGCAATCAGAGGAATGTATACACCGCATTTCATTATTCTAGATACAATCGTTTGTTTGGTACCATTTTTATCCCTCTATTCCCATTTTACCCCTTAAAAGTACGAATTTGGAAAAAGTACTTTTATATTATGTATCTACTCAATTAAAGGAATGTGCACACCGAATTTCCCGTTTCTAGCTGTTGTCGTTTAATATGAACCTTTTTGCCCCATTTCACCCCCTACAAATTAGAATCACTTTATGGTGCACGTTTTTGCTATAAGGGGAATGCGCATACTAAATATCAAGCAAATATAAACAGACATATTCAAAAAACATGCTTAAATACGCTAGAATATTAGGGATTATTATGGGTATTTTTAGTCCTTGTGAGGGAAAATTTTTTCCCTTTGGGCCGATTTCGCCCTGTTTCAATCCCAACTGATCTACGACTATAGGACGCATTTATGGAAAATTTGAACATTCTATGCTAGCGTGCTTTCAACAGACGGACGGACATGGCTAGATCGTCTTAGAATTTTATGACGATCAAGAATATATATACTTTATAGGGTCTCAGGTCGATATTTCAAGGTGTTACAAACGGAATGACAAAGTTAGTATACCCCCATCCTGGAGGGGGAGGGTATAATAAAAGTTTTGCCGAAACGAGTATGGAACCGGGGATGTTATGTTTGCAACAGCGACATCTTACCATTAACTTGAAATGGTTATTAATGCTGAACTAATACAAATAGAAGCATGTAATTTAGAATATTTTTAACAGATTCGCTTTCAATTGATACTCATATTGCCTTTGAATGACTCTCAAAAGTATTAATAAATTATTACAAAATCTATATCCCTTGGAAAAGTCTTGTAAAAAGGAGAAAATATCACCAAATGGAAAACTGAGAACAGACATGTTGAGACGTTTGAAGTTCGTTTGGTGCAAATGAACTACCTTTGGTGCATATCCTTAACATTTACTAGAATATTTGAACCACTTTCTTTTGTCGTAAATGTCTTTTTTATTGTCGTGAAAGAACTTTCCGAATTTTCTATTGAAGGAAAAGGAGAAAATGTTTTAAGAGAAAAGTAGTATTTTCAAACAATACCTAATAGTTATCTATAATTTCCTATTGAGTGAGATTCCAACACTAAAATAAAATATAATATAATAAAATATTTATGTCATTAACAAAAGTTAGAGCTAATCAATACGATATTGTCTGTGGTTAAATTGTAAGGGTCGATGTTGAATGAGAAACACACCTAATTGTCAAGTTTTTTTTCATTTCATTTGGCATTTCTCAATTCCAGACTAACTCAATTTGAATCAAGGAAAGATACACAATCGAGCAACGCATCGTGCACTTCGTAGAAAATCATCTTCAATGATGAGGCACATTTTCAACTCAGTGGATTCGTCAATAAGCAGAATTGCCGGATTAGGGCCGAATCATAATCTAAGAGTGATTGTCAAAAAACCAATGTACCCACAAAGAGTGACTGTTTGATGCGGTTTATGGGCAACGGGCAATATTTTTATACACTCCACGAGAGTATTATGTCTTTGTGCATTTGTTTGTAACACCCAAAAGAAGAGAGATAGACCCATTGTTAATTATACCGATCGACTTAGAATCACTTTTTGAATCGATTTAGCAATGTCCGTCCGTCTGTCTGTCCGTCCGTCCATCTATTCTTGTAATCAAGATACAGGTCGCAATTGTTGACAGAACCAAATGAAACTTTGCACAACGAAGTTTTTCGGGATAAAAACGAACGCTATTTAATTTGAAGAAAATCGGTTCAGATTTAGATATAGCCCCCATACGAATTTCATTTCCGATTTGACTCTTTTCACTCTAGATACAACATATTTGAACAGATTTTCATCAAAATTGGCAAAACATCTTATATTTCAACTAGAAACACCTATGGTGAAAATAGGTCAGATCGGTTCAGATTTATATATAGCTCCCATACAAATTTCGCTCCCGATTTGACTTTTTCCGCTCTAGAATCCACATATTGTATCAGATTATCTTCAGATTTGGCAAAACATCTTATATTTCAACTAGAAACACCATGGAGAAAATGGGTCAGATCGGTTCAGATTTACATATAGATCCCATACAAATTTCGCTCCCAGATAGACTTTTTCCGCCCCAGAAACCACGAGTTTTCATCGAATTCTTTGAAGAACTGGAAGAACTTATTTTAAAAGTTAGTCACTTTAATCCATGTTTGGATATAGCCCCGATACAAATATTCTTTTCGATTTGACAAATTGGACCAGGTCATGTTAGGCTGTGATTAGGAAACATACAAAAATTCTTCGTTTTCACTTTTTACCGAGTTGAATTGTATTCGGATAGAAAGTGGAGTGTATCATATAGTCGGCCTCGCCCGACTTTAGACTTTCCTTACTTGTTTTCAAAATGAGGCCGGCCAGACAGTTACTGTTAATGATCTTCGCTATCGTGAGATGATAACGAACTTTTTATGGCCCGAATTGGAATATATGGATGTGGACGATATGTGGTTTCAACAGGACGGTGCCACTTACCGCACAGCTAACGAAACAATGGCTCCTTTGCGCGACAAATTCAATGGCCGTGTTGTCTCACGTGGTGGTGATGTCAATTGGCCACCAAGATCATGTGATTTGACACCGTTGGACTTTTTTCTTTGGGGTTATTTGAATTCAAGAGCTAAAGGATGAGATAATTCGGCACATTAACGGCATAGAACGTCAATTATGCCTCAGCGTCATCGAAAATTTGGACCATCGGAGGTGTGCCGCCGAGGTCGCTGCGGCCATTTGGCCGATATTTTGTTCCATACCTAATTGAACCATACCAAAATTATCATAATAAAAAGAATTGACATGTCCTTGTTACGGAATTTTTTCCCTGCAAACCGATTTCGTAGACGTATTCTTGGGAAGTTTCGTTTAGATGCTTGCGTGCTTTCAACAGATGGACGGACAGACGAACGTGGCTAGATCGTCTACGTTATAGCATCTCAGGTCGAGGTATTATAAACGGAATGACAAACTTAGTATATCACATCCTGGAGATGGAGGGTATACAAATCTTTTTTTTAGGTTTAAATATTTTGAAAACAAACGTTAACGTCCGATAACTGAGCAAAATATTGATATCATCCCGTTAACCTTTTTCTTTTTTGAGATCCTCTTTCCAAAAATTTAGTCAGATATTAGCAAAAGTTTCAAAAGTATCTTCGTCGAAAATTGGAATTTTAATAAATAATTTTTGTTTATCCACAAAAATTATTATCGTTTTCGAGTTTAGAACATCATAAAAAAATTTTATATAAAGCCCTTGTAAACTCCATCATGCCAAAAGAGTGTCCTGTAGTTAATGTCTGTTGGCATAGCAGTAATTCGTGTTAGAAAAGGAAGCCCAATGACAGTCTGTTGTCATTATTTTACCATTTTTGTTGTTGTCATTGCTCTTTTGAATAATTGTCATTGCCAGCAGCGTTCAGACGTTATTATCGTCGTCGTCGCAGTTTATGAAACGTGTTTTTGCAAATCTGAGCGCAGAACAACTGCGACGGCCAATTGTCTGACACTTTTAGTTTCTGCCCTTTCTCTTCTGAGTATTCCATGCTTGCATGACGCTATTCTCTCTCTCATTCATAGTAATTATTGTGGAAAACCATAAATTAGAAGTGATTTACCAGAGAAATGACTTTAAACTGCAAACCGCAAGTGCGTGCTTCTATTTGCAAAACGCCTCTTGCATTGTTGCATTCGCTTAGGAGGAGGGGTTGGTTGTTGTTGGTCTTTGCAGTGACAACGAAGAATTATTGTTAATTATTTTCAATATTTTAAATCGAACATGACGACTTAAATGAGTCATTGTCAAATTCGAAACCAGCTGAGCAGCTAATAAATGGTCATCCCAATGATTTTTAAGAATTTTGTTAGTTCATCTGCGGAATGAATAACACTTGACGTAATTCCATTTAATTTAGAATTGCGTTTATTTGGGGAACAAACCAAAATACATTCATCCAAGACCATATGACATTATTCAGCGGTGCTATCTCCTCATTAATGCTGGCGACAAATGTTAATAAAAGCGTTTGTTATAAATCGAATTAGCCGTTCGGAGTCAGCTCTCTCTTTTAGCGAGAGAAAACTTTATCGCCCACAACTCATTAATTGAGGAAGCTCGCCTATTGTCCATTCGGCGATATTTGTGAAAATATTTTTAATATAAGATTTCCAAATACTAATCAGTTTGCAGTTATAAGACTTCGGCCATATTTTAGTATCTCTAAATTCTTTGGTCGTAAAGAATTTCATAAACACCGAAACGTTTTTTGTTGCAATATTATGATCCTAACCCCTGTGTTCGCTTGGTTCCCATATCAAATCGATGTTGCAACAGTTCAGAATAACTCTTGTGATAGATATGAATTTTGTAAATGAAGTGACTTTGTCCTAATGGAAAATGGTGTCGAAGTTGTACCACCGGGTTACTGTCTTTTTATACCCTCCACCTCCAGGATGGGGGTATATTCACTTTGTCATTCCGTTTGTAACACCTTAAAATATTCATCGGAGACCCCATAAAGTATATATATTCTGGGTCGTGGTAAAATTTTAAGACGATATAGCCATGTCCGTCTGTCTGTCTGTTGAAAGCACGATAGCGGCTGAACGAAATGAGCTAGGAGGTTCAAATTTTTCCTAAATGTGTCTTATGGTTGCAGATCGGTTGGGATTGAAAGTGGGCGAAATCGGCCCAGAGGGAAAATTTTTCCCTCACAAGGACTGAAAATAGCCCTAATATTTAGAGCATTTGAGCATGTTTTTTGATATTTGCAATTCGCATTCCCTTTATAGCATAAAAGGGCACCATAGAGTGATTTTTATTTGTAGGGAGCGAAATGGGACGAAAAGGGATAAAAATAGTACCTATCAAACGACAACAGATAGAAACACGAAATTTGGCGTGTACATTAGAGCGTACCAGGTTACAAGTAAAAAAAAAAAGTTCGCCGTACACCTTCGAATATGAAGTATTATTGAAAGGTAGTTTCAAAAAATTTTTTTTTATTTTTTTATGCCGAACGTAGGGGTCGCGCTTTTACATTTTTCTATATAACTTCTGCATTTATAAACGGATTTTAAAGTGTGATACATCGATGTTTTTGTCTCGACGAGGCCGATTTTTTTGTCTTTGAAGTCATTGAGGTCAAGCACCCCCTTCTGGTAATTACCCATCATATCTCAGTTGCTACTCCCCTAATGTACCACTCTAATATCAGAAAATTAAAGCTCGCATAAAATCATGAAACTCTTCCTAAGGAAGTATGTCGATTTTCAAAAAATCGGCCTCGTCGAGACAAAAACATCGATGTATCACACTTTAAAATCCGTTTATAAATGCAGAAGTTATATAGAAAAATGTAAAAGCGCGACCCCTACGTTCGGCATAAAAAAATAAAAAATTTTTTTGAAACTACCTTTCAATAATACTTCATATTCGAAGGTGTACGGCGAACTTTTTTTTTGAGGTACGCCCTAGTGTACATACCTCTAATAGAGTAGATACATAATATACAAGTATTTTTTCTAAATTTGTACATTTATGGGGTTAAATGGGGATCGAGGGATAAAAATAGTACCAACCAAACGGCTGCACCTAGAATAATGAAATTCGGTGTATATATTCCTCTGATTGCGTACACACATAAAATAAAGGAAATTTTCGAAATTCGTACTTTTAGGGTGTAAAATGGAAAAAGGGGATAAAAATTGTACCAAACAAATGGATGCAGCTAGAACCATGAAATTCGCGGTATACATTCCTCTGACTTAGTTTTTTTTCCAAATTCGTACTTTCAAGGGATTCAATGGGAGCAGAGTGATAAAAATGGTACCAACTAAAAGGCTACAGCTAGAATGATGAAATTTTCGAAAGTCGTACTTTTAAGGAGTCAAATGTGAAAAAGGGGATAAAAATGGCACCAACAAAATGGCCGCAGATAGTATCATGGAATTGGGTAAATATATTCCTCTAAGTGCATAGCCACGTAAAATAATTTTTTTCCAAATTCGTACTTTATTCTGTTGCTTTTACGACAAAAAATTGTAGAATCATGAAGTTGTCTTATACTGCGTACGTGAGAGATAAGGTATTTGCAAAATGTATACTTTTGAATTTAAAATAGATGGAAATACAAGCAACCAAAGGACTGCAGCTGAAAATACACTCTCTATC
The DNA here is from genome assembly GCA_947397865.1 of Polietes domitor. Taxonomy (NCBI): domain Eukaryota; kingdom Metazoa; phylum Arthropoda; class Insecta; order Diptera; family Muscidae; genus Polietes; species Polietes domitor. The sequence goes on along the minus strand of OX377619.1, from coordinate 86,671,677 downwards.
TCCCAATATTTTATGATTGCTACCTTATATTTACTTTATGAATTGAAGTACTATTTCGGTGTGTACATCCCTCTAATTGCATAAACACGTAAAATAGAGGGATTTTTCGAAATTCGTACTTTTAAGGGATATAATTGAAAAGGAGGGATAAAAATGGGACCGACCAAACCGCTGAAGTTGATATCATGAAATTCGGTGTGTATTCGGTGGTCTGACTATGAAGACTCGAAACAAAAATTTTTTTTTTTTCAAATTTGTACATTTGGGCGGAGAATATGGCGAATGGGTATATCTTTAAAATTTGTACTTTTCTTATCAAAATAATGCAGTCACTTTGTCTGTATATGAAAATGCTTCTCCCTAATTGCGACTGACAATCGCTAATATTTTCGGCATGTTCACTTTCACAATTACAGCATTGTATTTATTTATAGTAGTAGATTTTAAACAGTGCGCATAAGTATACATTATAGTTTGAAATAGTAATCAAATATAGTAATGTGCATGAACATATCACAATTTTCATAATATGGTTCTGTACTTCTATGTCGACATCCTTTAATCTGCTGGTAATACTGTGGAATGCACTCAGTGGTGGAGGGTATATAAGATTCGGCCCGGCCGAACTTAACGCATTCTTACTTGTTCTTCTGCAAATTTCCAGCGCAAACAATATTTAAAGTTTGAAATCCGTTAGCACTCGTATTAACTTGTCTAGACAAAATACATGGCATGTAGCAACGCTATGGGGATAGAGAACAACTACTCATCAATCATTATCAATCATGGAATTATCCATCAGTAGAATGAAGGCCAACAAACAAAAATCTTCACAACTTCACATTTACGCGATGAGGATAACGAGGTACTTAAGTGAAGTAAATTATTCTAATTGTTATTGACAGAAATTTGCAGCTCATTGGATATTGCTTTCACAGCAAAAATACTATTTGCAAGACAGAAACGAGATGGCTATCGCTTACTAATCTGCTTCATTAAGACATGATTTGTGTTCGGGATTTGGCACTTAGTTGTACGAGTTAAGGTCGGTGAGAGGTGTTTTTGTCATGACATGAGAAATACTGTCATATTATGATTAAAGTTTTTCTTCCTGGAAACCCCAGAATTACGAGAATTGGCTCGGGATTTGTCCAAGCTATCTAATCAACAAATATAATAATAATTAAAAAAGTAAGTAGAAAGTTTCAATTTTATTAAAACATTATTTAAATAAATAGCGTCAATCCATACTCCCTAGGCCAAATAATATTAGATGCTTTAATAAATAGTTTTGAAGAAAGAAAAAGGCCCCTGCCCCCACCGCATCTGAATCTAACAAAAATTAATGTATATTTTTGCAAGAACTTTCTATGGGAGAAGTTTGAAATGATGCTATAAAGGTTTTCGCTCATTCTACATCTACAACTATTATCAAAACTATCTGAATAAAGAAGATTCTACATTTTTTGATGGAAGTGCCAAAAGAACCGCAGTCCTTAAATGTTTGTGCAATGTTCGAGAGACTTACTTCTGTTGAGAGTTGAAGATAAAAATATAGTTTTAAAGCAAAAAATATTATTAGAATTTTTTGTCCAGGATTCTCCGAGATCACGGGAATTAAAAAAAGAAGTCCTGCTATCCCGGGAAATGAAAAAGTCCGAGTAATGATAAACTATAATCATAACTGCTCAAGGCCAATTTAAAGGAGATGATTAAGATCGATTGCGCTAGGAATGCAGTGAAATTATAGCTTATTAGAAATGCATCCTAAAGCAGCCTTTTGATTATGTAATCGAGTCGCGCGATTTTTAAAAAAAGGGTCCAAATATACCGATTGTCTTATTTCATTCCTTTGATACGTCCCATTTTTTTCGCTCTAAAAACCAGCCATTTTAACCGATTTTCTTCAAATTTGCTTATATTGTAACTAGAAACATCTGTGGTGAAAGTGGGTCAGATCGGTTCAGATTTATATGTATCTTCCATACAACATTTGCTCCGGATTTGACTTTTTCTCGTACAAAAATCGTTCCCGATATCAATTTTTCCCCCGAATTTCATTGTAAAGTAGTAGAAAGTGGAGTAGTCGGCCCAGCACGACTTTACCCTTTTCTTACTTATTTTAATTTATCAATGTCAATATAATACATCAATAATAATAAAATTGTCCAACATATTACGACTTTTTGATTGCAACAGAACAGCGACTCTATAATTCTGAAAGGGCATGTTGAGTAGATCATTTTTGTAGAATAATCTTATAGTTCAGATGGTCTGAGTTTCTTTTCACAGCGGGTTAAAGTTATATTTTTTTAGTTGATATGATAACACGATATACCTGAAATCTATAGATCTTCCAAAAACAAGGACGAATTTTAACCCTAGTAATTTTATTGTAAAGGGCGATTTTTTAGCTATTATCTTTTTGGCAACACTGGTTTAAACAGCTGACGCACGTTTCGTGTTTGTTTCACTGTCAAACATCTTCAGTTGGGTCTATAATTTAACCATGAATCGTCTTACAAACGAACAACGCTTGCAAATTATTGAATTTTATTATTAAAATGCGTGCTCTGTTAAGAAAGTTCATCGCGCGGTTCCATTTGATGGTGAGTTTAATCGACCCACTGAAGCGGGTATTCGGGCTATTGTGACTAAATTTCGCACCAAATTTACATTGTTGGACATTAAACCACCAACACGATTACGTAGAGTGCGAACTGAAGAAAATATCGCAGCTGTATCGGCCAGTGTTAATGATGACTATCAATTATCGATTCTTCGCCGTTCGCAGCAATTGGGCCTCTGTTACTCAAAAACGTGGAAATGCCAAAATTGGACTAAGCGGATGGACCATTTGAAGCGCAGTCAAGGTCAACATTTGCATGAAATAATCTTCAAACATTAAATTATATGGACCGTACTATCGATTCAAATAAAGATTTCATGCATTTTTCTGAATTTTATGTGTTTTTTTTTTGGCGTGTAATTTTGCTATTTAATAGGGAAGAGCTTTATTTACAACTTTGGTGTTTTTGGTGACTTTACTGAAATTTTCCGGCAAATATTTTCGTAGACCATTTTAATCCTTAAAGGTCCTTTATACAAGTTTTTTTATTTTTTCGAAAAAGGGTCAAATTGACCCATAAAGAGAGGAGCACAAAAATGATCCTCCTAAAATTCCACAATACAGTTCTGACAAAAAGAATTTTCTCGGGCATAGTGCTCCCTTCGACCAAAAAAATGAAAACTTTGACCCACTGTAAAAAGAAACTCAGAGCAACTGGACTATGAGTTTATGCTAAAAAATGATCTATTCAACATGCCCTTTCAGAATCATTGGGTCGATACTCTGTTCCAAAAGCGCTATTGGACAGTGTAATTCTACAACTTGGAAACAAACTCTACAAACTCCCTGACTTTTTAATAGGCGGAAAAGATAAAGTGAAACCTTTAAGAAACATAACCAACCGGAGCACCACAAACAATGTTTTCAAATGGAAGCAAATTGTAGAGCATGATTTAAACCAACTCCAAGAACATAGTGACATAATATACTAGTGGAGGGTATACAAATTCATAGACATGATTTATCTGATAGCTAAAAAAGTCAGCTTTTGATTTTTCTCATTGACTGTGGACGAGGCGAAATGCTGCAATGAAGAGCAATTGACAAGATTGTCAATCAATTGGGAGTTAAAGAATTATTTTTATGTTTGATAGGTCTGTAAATAGAGATTCTGTTCATAAACTTTTATTATTTTTTTGTGAAAAGTAAAATAGAAAATATTCCAAAAGTTCGACAGTCTTATGATGATGCAAACTTAACACAAGAATGGACTTCAAATGAACATAAAAGAGAAAAAGTTAAAGTCAAAGTGCATTTAACAACGATTTTTTTGATTGATTCAAAAGTAGGTAAAAGCCAATATGTAGTTTTGTCTGATGATATAGTAGCATTTCAATACTGGGAAATAAATAGTTATTACTCAATAATTTGTAGCACAGATTTCAAAGTCTTTCACTAGCTTGAACAGTAAATTGCAGCTTGATTTTAATTTAGTTTAGTTTAGTTTCTGGATTTATTGATAATTATTGAAATTGATAGTTACTCGCTGTCAGCGGAAACTATTGTGCATAAGTCAAACAACTACAATGAGTAGAGGGGAAATGTTTATACAAATATTTATCAAGTCTTCCACTAAACTCAGCTTGCTAGGAAAGAAGTTTTTTGTCGATACGAGGATTAAAACATGGCTAAGTTTCTGTCATCTTAAATATCATTATCATCATTATTAATGTCTTTGAAAGAGAAAAGGAATTCATATTTAATTCTTATTTATTTATTATCCTATTCTGCTATTTGTTATGTTCCTTATGAATTCTTGTTTATCACAGGGACCAAAGTCCCTGTATTTTATCCGGTAAAATGTATTTGATCCGGTAAAATGATTTCATCAAGACTTCGTAAGTCGAGGTGTCCTTCGCAAACGCTCTACTTCAACATATTGGAATTGTTTCACGACAATGAGCCTTGCTGTCCGTAATTGCCCAGAACTAAGTAATTATACTTTACTCATAAATGTCGTCAGAATAAATTAATGAAGTTGAACGGGTTTCCCGGTCGTTAATCACCACGAAAACAGCTTCTTCATACGTTCCCACTTCATGATTTATCCAAAAGTTCGACAATAGGAACGCTAATAGTCATCTAAATTTTGAACAAAAGGTTGTTAGTCTTACTCTAACAATTTTCCAATCAATTTGAACTTTATACCCCAAACCATAGCTATCTGAAAACTTGGAGTCACTGTTCACGTATGAAACGTGTTTCAAATGCAACGGCCTAAGCTAAATGAGTCATTTCTATGGATGAACGGACGGACGCGGACTATCGGATATCAACAGCGAGAAACAGGTGGATTACTCATGTGCTTACCCGTAGCCACTTGATAGCAAGTTGGAATAAAACCAGAAACTTGAACTTGACGGAGCTCGTCAGTGATGTCAATCATCATTATTACTTGAAAGCGATGAATGATCGAACAAAAACAAACAAATGCAGTCATACATACGACAATTCCTGCAGTTTAATAGTATCTGAAATGCACCATGTTATTGTGTCCTCCAACCTTGGGGTTGCAGTTACATCCCATGGATATTTCTTCGTATCCTTTATTGCAACAATACAGAACAAGAATCGATTTTTCCGCTTTTATAAAACAGGATTGCACGGCCATTAACATTTCAGTAGTGAATATCATATCACAAAATCTCACTTTTTTCGAAATCACAAAATGGAAATTGTATGTAATTTAGCTCAGCACGCACATATTCTTGCAAAACGAAAAACAACAACCCACAATTTGTGTCCGTCATTAAGATTGATGTTGCATGTGCAGCAAGCAACAACGTCAGGCAAAGGCAGACTGACTGTCAGAATGGAAGCGCGACAACGTCACCGGCATTTACGTAAGATTTCTATAGGAAAAAAACTATAATTCATGGTAGGTAAAAGTCGGCTGCGGGGATGCTAACAATTAAAAAGAAAATATGACCGGAAGGGCAGATATTGTGGTGGGTGGATTGTCATGGAACATGACAAATGTTCGCTATAGATTTCCTGTCTAAAATGATTTCATCGAGGTCGGTGCGATAATCCGGAGCGCTGTGATGTTGTTGATGAGATAATAAAACTTTTGGAAAACTAAGCAAATATGAGATACTTTGAGGGAAACGATACAGAATTTTATTTTTTATTAAAATTATTGAAAAAAAACCCCAAACCACTAGAGCACAATGTAGCGTACAACAGGTAGATGTAAAAAGATGTAAATCTATTCCATCAGCCACAATTTGCGATTTAATGAGTTACGTGAAGTTTCTCGCATACCCTGCAATAAAACTAAAAAACACCATAAAATTGCTCGCTGCTGCTGCCAAATGCGCTCGTAAAAGATGTTGTGCCATGGCAAACATACAACATACAACTGCAATTGGGAGAACTTGACCTTGGCATAGCCAGACATTGAGCATTGCCAAGGCAACTGCGCTAATTGTTGCAACATGCCAAGCAGAAGCATGGGCACTCCATCACTGTGAAAACTAAGTTGGAGTGGAGACCAAAAAGAGGCGCAGTTGGTGCTGGCTAAAAATAGCTGCACATCAAAATCAAAAATCGAAAGCGAAGTTTTATCTCTCGTTGTCCTTTTTTTATCTCTTTTTCGCTATTTGTGGACCACAACAGTCCACAGAGACATGATCAACTGGTTCATGTTGCTCGAAGTCGCTTTCAATTTGCGATAGCTGCGAGACCTGTGGTGCATGGGCGACAAGGAAACATGCTGTTGGTTGCATGTATGACTGCCTGCATTTCATTAGCATTATCTTGTGACAAGTGGTTGCTGTTCTTGTCGCTGTTGTCTGTTGTAGTTACATTGTCCAGTGGTAATGGTCCACTGGACCATTGGGTATTTGGGGCCGGACGGACGTTGTGTGTTAAATTTCCATTATGAACATATTTGTTGATATATTTCGCTACTGGGCAACGCGGCTTTTACGCGATCAATTGATATCTATAAAACGAGTTTTAATCGATTTCGTGCAAACATCATTAATGGCATTACGATTTAACTTAATTTTGAGATGCGAGGGTATAGCCAAAAATGGCAATTGGGTTTTTCTCGTCTGAGACAAAAAAACTTCAATGGAAGTTGCTTAAATGGCCATTTGCCACACATATCTTAGATTTCCACGAATTTCGGTTGATTGGGCGCCATTCTGTTACCTCAAGATTCCAACCTTGAGATTTTTCTGAATCTGATCAGTTTGGAAACGGAGTTTCGTCCGATGGGGTTATTTTCAGCACTTTTTGGCAGAAAATAGGTTAGGTTAAAAAAGAGAAGTTATTTTAAACCATAATGGTTGAGGGTGACTCATACCCAGAGGTATACACCTTATGTCAGAAAGTCGGCCTGTTGTGCGCTCTCAAAAATAAACCGAAAGGGGGGTGTTTGGAAGAAAGTCAATCATTTTCCCTATTTCAGGAATTCCGTGTCGATCATGAAGTCCCTTAGTTTCGACCATTTTGTGCCCTTGGGGTACTCCAGGTTAGGTAATATCGACCCTGAGAGGTGATTTTTTCTCAGCCTCGAGAAAGTGTTCCACCGTTTCGTTATCCTCCCCACATGCCCGGCATTCATCCGTGAATTCATCATTCACGCTAAATGACCACTGAGAACCCCCATCGTGCTGCTGAGTTCGATTTTGCTCAGCCTCATCAGTCGTCTGGTTTCGCTCTCATTGGGGCCACCCCATAAGACTTCGGTCGTACCGCCTGGCGTTGAACAGTCCCAGATTAATCTATGGGCTGCAGTTGCACACTGCCCTAGCTCAATTTTCGTTGCCAGGAAAGGCTTAGCACCTGCCATGTTGACATATTCGAGGCTTGATCCTCTTCTAGCCAGTTCGTCAGCATTTTCATTACCTTCGATCATATAGTGTCTTGGCACCCATATGATTTCTAGTTGCCCTTTGGTGGAGAATTTTTCTATTTTATCCTTACATTCTAATATTGTTCGCGATTTCACAATCGGTTTTGGGAGCGCTTTAATCGCAGCTTGGCTATCCGTGCCGCTTCTTATATTCCCGTCTCTGCCCTGTTTATTTAACCATTTTACACACTCCGTTATCGCCTTAACTTCTGCTTGAATACAATGTTATGGTCTGGGAGGGGTATGATTTTTCGAAGGATAATTATTCAATATAGATCCCTAATCCTGTTTTTCCGTCCATCTTGGATCCGTCTGTGTAGTAGTGTTTCCAGACGTTATCTTTCCCTAGGGAACCCATTAGCCCAGAAATATCTGGACTGAATTCTTGTGTTACAGTTCGTGAATACTGTTCTATCTGGATTTTGTCGGTTATATACTCTGATTCTGAGAAACCTATTAGTCTGCCCAGTATCTTTTGATGATTCGAAATGTGAATCCGATTGGATCCATTCACCTACTGCCTGCAAGCATTTGGTCGAGATAGCCGCCTCATACTTAACCTGTATCTCTATTGGGCGCAATGACAATATAGTCTCCATTGCCCTCGTGGATGTTGTTCTAATGGCTCCGCTGATACCGAGGCAGCACATTCGTTGAACTTTCTGAAGTAGAACTAAATTTGCCTTTATACAAAGTGAGTATCAGACCGATTCTCTTGTATGCATTTCAGCTCTACGAGCCACTGCAAGTGCCGAGAGCAACCACTAAATAAAGTCAAAATCCTATATTCTGTTAGTTCTAAAGTTGACAAGGGAATTCTACACATGACTTTAAATTACCAGAAAATTGACAAACAGAGGCCTCAGCGATCGCTTCTATTGTCATCCTTGATAGACTTCCCTATTCGTGAAATTAATTTTAAAGTTCGTCAACCTCTTCGTTGTCCAAAAACTCAGAAAACTTTTTCGATCTTCAGAAGACATTGAACATCATTCAGCTGGCACATAAAACTTTTCACCGACTCCTCGTGCATTCATATTGATTGTCTGCAATCTTTACATTGACTAGTCGGACAGGCCCGATTGGCAAGCAAAAAAAACCGGAGCAGACCAAAATACATTTAGTTAATTTATGGCCATGACAAAAACATCAAGTGCAACATGTCCAGCAAAAGACAGCAAACTACGCCCAAACACAATTGTCCGAATTTAGAAGGATGCTCCGGCTGTTGCTTCTGCTCCCTTTGCGAGGAGCCACACACGCACAAACATTTTGTTTGTTTTTACTCGAATGTCAGTTTTAGTCCTTTTGGATTACGTTGATGTAACAGACAACTACATTTCATAAATATAGATGTTGCTGTGGGTATTGGCTTGGAATGACCGACAGTTTAGAAAACTGTTAAGATAATTAGAAAATAATTGGCCAAACACGAATGTGGTTCTTGTGATGCTTCACCCACAAAACACTTGGGCATTTGCAGGAATGCGAATGGTTTCTATTTTAAGGAATCTTTTTTGTTTCATTGGTCAGCCTCAGGGAAGCAAGGATGTGCCTGAAAATTAAATTTCGTTTAGAACCAGAAGCAGAGTGAAAGGAAGCGGATAAGGGCCCTTACATTGTATTGCAAATGATTTGAAATGCGAGCTAATAACATTATCCTTTAGTCCCATGCCACAACGTCGTACAGTGGTTAAGTGATTCAAAATCCATCGGCCAAAATTAAATAACTTTTGTTCTAGTAGACGCTTTTGAGTTCTGTAAAAATTAGACAAGGATTATTTAAAAATATTATCACTAAAAACGGACATATTTTAGAAATCGGACCAAAGTTTGAAATTTTTCGTATTTTTCGATTTTAAAGAAAATTAAAATTTTTATTTTAGTTTTTTTTTCGTTTGTATTTTTTGGTCTGTAATCAATATTTGATTTGAACTGGGATATTATCCTGGCTTAGGACCATTTTGCATCTATATTTAATAGAATATAAATTTATTTACAAATGGCATGGTTTAAAAAACCATGTATATTCTGCAAGTGAGTTGCGCTTCTCGTTCGTATCTGAGAATCATTTACTTAAAGAGGCCGCGTATGCTGTTGAACAGTCGCTGCGAAGCCACCTGAGGAAACTTTTGACAGGGTGGAAATCGTGTAAGTGGTAGTCTGCAGCCAAGTAGTAAATTTCGCCATGCCATTTGTAAATAATATAATAAATATATAATGATAGATGTATTTGTCCATAATGCGAAGAAAAAAATTATTTTTTGGTTTGTATTACAGATTTTCACTTTTTTCAGATTTTGAAAATTGAAATTATTATTTTTGTGATTTTGTCGAACTGTTTCTCACAATTTTAAGAAATTTTGCAATCGACATTTTTTATTAAAAACTGTAGTTTCTTAGCTTTATTATGATGCCAAAACTATGTTTGTGACAAATATAGTTTGTTTTTAATAAATATTTAAAAAAATATCCTTTTTAACAAATGCCTGACTTTGGACCAAAACATATATACCCGTTTTTATACCCTCCACCTCCAGGATGTGGGCAAACTAACTTCATCATTCCTTTTGTAACACCCTGAAATATCGACCTGAGTATATATATTCTTGATCGCGATAAAATTCTAAGACAGTCTAGCCATGCCCGTCCATCTGTCTGTCCGGCTGTTGAAAGCACGGTATCATCTAAACGAAAGGAGCTAAGACGTCCAAATTTTCCATAAATACGTCTTATAGTCGTAGATCGGTTGGGATTGTAACTGAGCGAAATCGGTCCAAAGGAAAAATTTTTTCCCTCACAAGGACTGAAAATACCCATAATAATCCCTTATGTTTTACAGTATTTAGGCATGTTTTTTTTTCAATATGTCTGCTTGTATTTACTTGATATTGGGTATGTACATTCCCCCTATAACAAAAAGGAGAACCATAAAGTGGTTTTTATTCGTAGGGGGTGAAATGGGGCAAAAAGGGATAAAAATGGTACCTATCAAACAGCAACAGCGAAAACACTAAATTTGGTGTGTACGTTCCTCTTATTGAGTAAATACATAATATAAAAGTATTTTTTAAAAATTCGTACTTTTAAGGGGTAAAATGGGAAAAGAGGGATAAAAATGGTCCCAACCAATCGGCTACAACTAAAATAATGAAATTCGGTGTATACATTCCTCTGGTTGTGTTAAGACGTAAAATAAAGGGATTTTTAGAAATTCGTACTTTTTGGGTTAAAATGGAAAAGGGGATAAAAATTGTACCAACCAAATGACAGCAGTTAGATTCATGAAACTCGGAGAATACATTTTTCTGACTGTGTAGACACGAACAATAACAAGGTTTTTCCAAATTCGTACTTTCAAGGGATACAATGGGAACAGAGGGATAAAAATGGTACCAACTAAACGGCTACATTTAGAATGATGAAATTCGGTGTGTACATAACTCTAATTGCTTAGACACATAAAATAAAGAGATTTTAGAAAGTCGTACTTCTAAGGGGGTAAAATGGGAAAAAGGGGATAAAAAAGGTACCAACCAAATGGTCGCTGCTATTTTCCTGTAATGTTACTGCACTTCTACGAAATCGACAGCCTCTGCGGAATGCAGTCCATGGTGGAGGGTATATAAAGTTCGGCCCGGCCGTACTTAGCACCGTGTTTACTTGTTAAGAGTAAATTCTGCCAGCCCGAAATTGCCCCGTTAATGAGAAGAAAATGAAAATTGTGTTTTGGAACTGAAAAATCTGACTTTTTGCAATAAATGTATCCTATCTTACAATATTTCGTTATAGGCTTTTGAAGGCTTAGGTTTCTCGCCTAATTTTGAATTTTTACAGAACTCAAAATTGTCTACTAAAACAAAAGTTATTGAATGATTTGATTTTGAACCACTCTCCGACGGACAAATACAATTCATGAACACAGGCCAACTATATGACACTCTTGCAGTGTCAGGTACATAAGTTGGCTTTTGAGTAGTGTTTGGGGTCCGGGGATTCCCGAATCGTTTTTCCCGGTAATACGGGAAATATAAAAAAAATATTTTTTGTTTATTTTGGACTCTGGTTTATCTTTAAATTTCTTGTTTTCCCAGAAAAATCGACGAGATAAATGGTGAAAATCTTCTCAAAGACGAATTTACTTTACATATGGAACCATTAAGAAATGGTATAAAAATATCAATAAAACTAAAATTGACACCTGGAACCTTTCAAGAAAAATCTAATATGAATAGAAATATCAGTAGGGTATATTATGTTTATATATATGTTTAAATTACCCTTTGTAAGAACTAATGATTGCACCATTTCAATGTTTTAATTTTTTATGAATTTATTTAATTAAAATTAACATTTTTTAATGTTTCTATTGCATTTACAGTTTCGAACATTTTCCCCCTGTTTCTGTAAAATATTTTCCTCTGTAGACGAATGCATTTTTTAAATTGAAGAAGCCATAACATTCTCAGTCATACGGCATCTTTGTTTCTTTAACCATTTTTTTAATTTGGAATCTAGAGTACGTGTCAGTTCACTTGTGCTTTCAATGTCCAATATTATGATTCCTTCAATTCTGACCATTTGTCTACACCTTTTTCAATTGTAATTCAAAAGACATCACTTGAAATTCAAAAGACACCAGTTGAAATTCAAAAATTCCATTTGCAATTCAAAAAATATCACTTGAAATTCAAAAATTCCATTTGAAATTCAAAAAATGTCAATTGGAATTCAAAACTCGTCATTTGTAACTCAAAAGACAACATTTGAAATTCAAAACTCGTCATTTGTAATTCAATGGACATCATTTGAAATTCAAAAGACATCATTTGAAATTCAAAAAATATCACTTGAAATTCAAAAATTCCATTTGAAATTAAAAAAATGTCAATTGGAATTCAAAACTCGTCATTTGTAACTCAAAAGACAACATTTGAAATTCAAAAGTCGTCATTTGTAATTCAAAAGACATCATTTGTAATTCAAAAGACACCATTTGAAATTCAAAAATTATTCCATTTGCAATTCAAAAAGATTAAACAAAATTATTTAAGCAAAATATACATTAGGTTGGGTAGCATTTATTTATTTCTGTAAAATTTAATATTCTGCTGTTTAGAAGACAGATTTACCCCCATTTAGATTGATACATAGAAAGTCTGTGGAATGAGGATATAAAAATAAGAACATTACCCATTGAGAAATTTGTTTCGTAGATGTTATATACACCTGAAATGTAATCGATATTGCAAGACCTCTCACATAAATTGGCATAAGCTTTGGTTAAAATAAAACTGATCAGTAACAATTTAATATTGGAAATGGTTTTACCATCGCTTTAAAATAGTTATTATTTGTTGTACCTCCCACACAAATAATCCGACCCTAGGTAAAATGCAAGTCCTTATAAATTATATGCAGATGTTCTCTGATGAAGGTTATAAACTATATATGAAATTACCGACATTTTACATCATTATAATTATTAGTTGCTTATAATTTTATTAAATCTGTTTTCAAAACTGCAGAATATTCAAATTTGCAGAAAAAAATGCTACCCCACCTAATGTATATTTTTCTTAAAAAATTTTGTTTACATTTTTGAATTTCAAATGGAATAATTTTTGAATTTCAAATGAAAACTTTTGAATTTCAAATGGTGTATTTTTAATTACAAATGACGAGTTTTGAATAATAAATGACGAGTTTTGAATAACAAATGACGAGTTTTGAATTTCATATGGCGACTTTTGAATTTCAAATGGTGTCTTTCGAATTACAAATGACGAGTTTGGAATTTCAAATGATGAGTTTTGAATTTCAAATGATATTTTTTGAATTTCAAATGGAATTTTTGAATTTCAATTGATATTTTTTGAATTTCAAATGGTGTCTTTTGAATTACACTTGAAAATGGTGTAGAGTATTTTACTCTGTTTGTAAAATGAAAAAATAATTTCTAAAATATTTTACCAAAAACATTAGTTTTTAATTGGTAATACGTCAGTATCTTAACCCATTATTCATTTATTTTCAATTATTTTCGTAAAAACAACTACAAAATAAAAATAGTTTTAGATTATTATTATTTTCTTTTGTTCATCTCAACCACTAGTGTCATACAGATTAATAATCAAGAATTGCATTCATATTTGAAATTATCGAAAAGTACGAAAACCTTGCAATAGTGTACACGGACGTGTTCGGTGGGCGTTAATGTGTAAAAAAAAACACCTGTTACAAAATTTTGATATTTTAAATATTACCTAATACCTAAAATAAATTATTTTTTCCCCGGAAATTCCCGGGAATGAAAATTTTCATTCCCGTTTTCCCGGGAAATGAAAAAATCCGGGAAACCCCAAACCCTACTTTTGAGTGACTAAACTAGAATTGTCAATTATGCCCTTTGAATTTCATTTGATGGTGTATGGATGTATGTAAGTAAAAACTTTAAACAATACATGATTTATTGATGTTGAGGTTTCTAAAAGAATGGAATAGAAAAAAGTTTCAAACTTTTCCGTCTTTGCAAAAACTTCCACTACAATTTAAGTTAAATAGATGTACGGCTTCAATATTTTCCACAACTTGGCCAGTTTATTCGAATATAAGTTTTTTCTCGAAGACGTGAAGTCACAAAGTCTTTTACGGAACTCGACCTAATGTAAGATTCAATGTCGCCTGATGTCTCATAGGCGTTCTACATATACGTCGTCGGTTTCTACTGATGGGGAAGATATTGAGCGTTTGGATGATCCTGATCCTCTATGCATGAGAATTCAGTGTGATGTCCGTTGGAGTGAGCTTTTTGAAACGGTGCAAGAAATTTTTTCAGCTCATCAGATCTTTTAAATATTCAGATCTCCTATCGAAGATGATGTTGTATTATGCAAGGGTCTAGCTAGTGTCCATGCATGTCTTAATAAATAAATAAATAAACTTCCTTAATTGGGCATTTTTTTAAATCACCGTGGATAAATTGGAAAATATGTAACTAAAACACTGGATTCATATCTCTATGAACTGTTGCTTCAATCGTAGGATAACATCAAAAATTCGTTAACAATAATCGATTTGAGACTCACCGAAATTGCAATAAAAATGAAGTCCTTACCTAAAAGAAAAAAATATATAAATTAAATTGGAAATATAAATTGTGGTCAGCATCGTGGGTTGACCAATCACACATCAAGTTTTTAGTAAAAATATGTTATACAAGCAAATTCCCGCTACTTCACATCTATCAGTTACTATTCAAATAACATGATATTTGCAGCAATTTATCTCACTATTAATAATTTTGTACTTTTGTTCGGAAAATGATCCAGTTTAAGGACATTATTTTGAGTAAATCGCTTTATGTTAAGCGTTTAATTTTTAAAATTCCTGTATGTTTCAGTTTCCAAATAAATATAAAGCAGCCAGGGGATATTATTCCCTATTCTAAACAAAAGATTGGAAGTTTTGGACTATGCAGTTGGCAAAGATCAAATCAAACGCCAATAAAAAATGAAATACTATGAAGAAAATGGAGATGGATCGGGAATACGCTGTGAAACCCCACCAAAATGGCCATAGAGAAAAACCAGCAAGGAAACCGAAGACGGGGGCGACACATTCGCAATTGAAGGAAGAAGCTGCGACACAAAATTAGAGCTTGTATCAACTTAGCATTAGATAGAAACTATTTGTGATGACTCTATGATCTTTATAGGATCAAAATGAAATAATAATATTGTCTGTGTGATATAAACTACAAATTGTCACGGTTCACGATGGTTGGTAACATTTGTATCCCTTTTTTGTGCCGCTTCTCTCATAAAAGTAAAAATTTCGAATATTTCATTTATTGATTCCGTCGATGGTATCATTTTTGTCCTTCTTGCAACATACACCGAATTTCCCGATTCAAGCTGCAACACTTTGGTGGTACCATTGTTGGCTCGCTTTCCTCTTTCGAATATGTGTCTGTTGGCAGGTAAGTAACATTACAGGAAAATTTTATTTTTTAATATAACCAAATCAAAATAAATAAAAATATTGTAAAAATAATTTTATAAATAAATACAAAATATATAAAAAAATAAAAATATATAATAAAATACTATATATATCGAAATAATACTTCAAAAAGTAAATACAAGGCAGCAATCTTCAAAAATGCTTAAATACTCTAAATATTGGGGGTAAGTTGGAGCATTTTCACCTTTATCTATTTGGTTGGTTGTATTTCCACCCAATTTTAAATCCAAAATCATAAATTTTGAAAATCCATTATCTCTTTCGTACACAGTGCAAGATAACCTAACTTCATGATTCTAGCCATTTTTGCCGTAAAAGCAACAATATAAAGTAAGAATTTGGAAAAAGCTTTTTATTTTTCGTGTCTATGCAGTGGGGGGAATGTATGCACCGAATTTCATGATTCTAGCTGAGGCTATTTGATTGGTACTATTTTTATCCCCTTTTCCAATTCACGCCCCTAAAAGTACGAATTTCGAAAAATCCCTTTATTTTACGTGTCTACGCAATCAGAGGAGTGTATACACCCAAGTTCATTATTCTAGGTGCAGCCCTTTGGTTGGTACCATTTTTATCCCTCTATTCCCATTTTATCCCTTAAAAGCACGAATTTGGAAAAATACTTTTATATTATTACTCAATTAGAGGAACATACATACCGAATTTCGAGTTTGTTGTCGTTTGAGAGGTACCATTTTTATTCCTTTTTGTCCCATTACGAATAAGAATCACTTTTTAGGGTGGAAGGGAATGCACATCCTCAATATCAAGTAAATATAAGCGGACATGTTGAAAAAATACATGCTATATACTTTATATATATATGTGGTATTTTCAGTCCTTTTGAGGAATTTTTTTTTGGATCTCCTAGCTCCTTTCGTTTAGATTCCAGCTTGCTTTCAACAGACGGAAAGATGGACAGACAGGCGGATATGGTTCGATCGTCTTAGAATTTTATGACGACCAAGAATATATACTTTATAGGGTCTCATGTCGATATTTCAAGGTGTTACAAACGGAATGATAAACTTACTATACCCCCATTCTGTAGGTAAAAAAAGGTAAACAGGTTCAACATCGGATAAGGCCATCTGACCATCTTTTTTCAGCGGCGGCAGTGCTTCATTTATGTATAAAAATCCTTGTAATGCTAATAATCTAATAATAGCATTAACATAAGCCTCTGTGGACCCATTTTTTGGATATTAGGTACATGTCGAAATCCTATGACACTAGTATGTAATATCGACAACATAATAATGCTGCGATTGAAAATCTATGTTTGGATTATTTGCAAATCTCATAATTTTATTGGAAAAATGCATCCATACTTTTTCCCGACTTTAGAGTTGAGGAGGCCACAATGCACTTCACTTTTGTGACAAATAAAATATTTTGTAAAATTGTATAATTGGTTGGATGTGAATATCGTCACACATTCCTTGGTCGTATGTTATCAACTGGACAAACATTAAATAAAACTAAATAATGATGGTCAACAAACACAACCATTTCGTATACTTTCGCACAAGTTACAGCCTTGGGACATACTCTTGTTTTGTAGCTTGAAAAGCATAACCAGTCAGAACACGAGGGACTCATGGTCTGGCTCTTCAAGCTGACCATTTGTTGATTTTAACAACTAGACGACCAACACGATTATCCAGCAGGAACCGTTCGCAAAAAAATACTTTTCAGTTTTTCTATTTCTCATAATTGCATAGAAACAGAAAAACCCACTTGTATTCCCAGGAAAGCATTTTCGCAAATACTTTTTTAGAGAACAATTTCCGTGCCATTGCCATTAGTGGCCAATCTAATGGACTTTAACAAATGACGGGACGGGTAAAGGCCTTCACGACGTTGTCATTTATTTATAATATTAAAACTTATCATAACATAACATTGGCCAGCAAAATAATTTAATGTGAACGCGCGAATAGCCCACGTAACCATTCAGGCCAACAACCACCCAGTCCGCCAGCCATCCGGCTAACCAACCCATTTCCAGTGTAAATGCTCCCAGTTTGTTTGGAATGTAAAATGATTCCCAAGAATACCAAAAGGTGTTTTCGAAGCATGGGGACATGTATGTAAGTATGTTTGGATGTTTGTTGAGAAATGATATTTAATCATAACGTAATGACAATTTTTTATTGCTAAATACACTTAAGTAATTGTGGGCAGTAGCTCGGTCCTCTTGTATGCTTGTTGGCAGCCGAAGAAAATAGAATTTCATAGCTGACCCAAATATGGCGAGTGCTCACCTTTCCCATGTTACCGGAGCATAATGTGGATAATTTGTCTTCATGTCCAATTCCATGTTGTGACCATTTAGCAAAAAAAAAAAACACAAAAATCAAGAAAATGCTAAGAACTACCTCCAAAAAAATGCTAGAATAGACACAAAAATGTTTTTCGTAATTTTGCTTGTAATGAAATTGTGTTGTGAGACATGAAAGAGTATCACCGGGCAAATGGAATATGGGTGACTCCACAGGAGATCAATGAATGGAGGGTAGGAGTGATAATTTTACCATTGTCCATTCGTAAGCTGGCCGCTTTTGTTGAAAAAGAATCACGATATTTAGAAAATTCTGCGGCACTGTAATATCTGGTATGAGCCTTTTAAACGAAAAATAACTACCATATAACAACCATTTTTTGACAAAGGAAAAACAAATAAAATGGAAAGGTATGATATTTCTGGATAATTACGATATTTATTAGCTGTAGTCGTTTGATTGGTACCATATGTATCCCCTTTCGCCCGGTTTTCTTTAAAAAATAATTTATGTTGTAAAGCATACATGCCGAATTTTATTATTCCATTCATTTGGTCGGTACTAATGTTACCCCGTTTTTCCACATTTTCCCCTTAAAAGTCGAATTTCGAAAAATCCATTGTACAGCTCAAAAAGTAGCTTTATCGATTTTTATACGCTCCACCTCCAGGATGGGGGTATAGTGACTTTGTCATTCCGTTTGTAACACCTTGAAATATCGGCCTGAGATCCTATAAAGTATATATATTCTTGATCGTCATAAAATTCTAAGATGAAACATTTCAATAAATGTGTCGTATAGTCGTAGATCGGATGGGACTGCAACTGGGGAAATTGGTCCAAATGGGAAAAAATTTTCCCTCACAAGGACTGAAAATACCCATAATAAACGCTAATATTTTAGAGTATTTAAGCATGTTTTTTCAATATGTTGTTTGTACTTATGCACATTCCCCCTATAACAAAAAGATACATTCTTATTTGTATGGGGTGAAATGTGGCAAAAAGGGATAAACATGATACCTATCAAACGACTATACCTTTTAAGGGGTAAAACGGGAATACAGTGATAAAATTGTTTCAAACCAAACGGTTGCACCTAAAATATTGAAATTCGTAGTCTGTGACTGTGTGAAATTCGTAGACTGTGACTGTGGAGAAATGTACACGACGAATTTCACGATTCTAACTACAATAATTTAGTTGGTACAATTTGTCCCGCACACCAGAGTTACAAGTCGAACCATAATTATCGGCGGCGGCGCCTTTCGGCTGATTACGGCCCCATTACGAAATTTATTTGCCAATTTTGGGAAAGGAACAATTTGTATTGGTTTTTAAAACTTTTTCTTTTATTTTTTAGCAAGTAGTTTAATATTTGTTAATATTAGCCAATGTTCCCATAATTTCATATTATTATCTCATACTATTATTTTTTGGGAGTGGAAATCCATCCCAAAAATTTTATAATATGGATGAATTTAATATTTTTTGGAATTACAGCTTTTCATGTGAGGCATATTTGACCAGACATTCTGAATATCACAATCCTTTCAAAGAATGGTAAAGCTCCACCTACTTTACACACCAAATAAGCACAATATTAAGGTTCATGTCCCAAAAGTGTCCGAATAGTGCAGAAACGTACGGTGGCGGCTTGTCGGCTTAAAATCGGTCGTCTTGTTTCTCTGCCGCACACCCATAATAAGTACAAATTTCGAAAAATTTATTAGGTTTGCACTTCTACGTTGTCAGAAGAATTTACATACCAAATTTCACGACTATAGCTGCAATACTTAAATTGGTACAACTTTTATCCCTTTTTTGCCGCGCAACCCCTAAAAGTACAAATTTCGAAAAATCCAATTTTACTTCGTTTCTATAAGGTCAGAGGAATTTACATACCAAATTTCACGTTTCTAGCTGTAATAGTTTAGTTGGTACCATTTTTATCCCTTTTTGTCCCGCTCGCCCCCTAAAAATACAAATTTCGAAAAATCCAATTTTACTTCGTTTCTATATGGTCCGAGGAATTTACATATCAATTTTCCCGATTCTAGCGGTAATACATTAGTTGGTACCATTTTTATACCTTTTTGTCCCGCTCGCCCCTTAAAAGTACAAATTTCAAAAAAAATCCAATTTTACTTCGTTTCTATATGGTCAGAGGAATTTACATACCAAATTTCACGATTCCAGCTGTAATACTTTAGTTGGTACCATTTTTATCCCTTTTTGTCCCGCTCGCCCCCTAAAAATAAAAATTTCGAAAAATCCAAATTTCGAAAAATCCAATTTTACTTCGTTTCTATATGGTCCGAGGAATTTACATATCAATTTTCACGATTCTAGCGGTAATACATTAGTTGGTACCATTTTTATACCTTTTTGTCCCGCTCGCTCCTTAAAAGTACAAATTTCAAAAAAATCCGATTTTACTTCTTTTCTATATGGTCAGAGGAATTTACATACCAAATTTCACGATTCTAGCTGTAATACTGTAGTTGGTACCATTTTTATCCCTTTTTGTCCCGCTCGCCCCTTAAAAGTACAAATTTCGAAAAATCGCTATTTGTACCTCGTCTGCGTGGTCATTGCAAGGAACTCACCGAATTCCATGTTTATGGCTACTGCCGTTTATTCAGGACGAAGGTTCGATGTTTATCCCTTTTTGGGCCATTTTACCCCCTAAAAGTAAAAATTTTTTCCTTAGTCGACGTCTACGTCATATTTGGGAACTACCCTGAAAATTTCATGACCCTGGCTTCAGCCGTTTGGTCTGGGGGCTGGTCAATGATAAGTCAGTCAGTAACGCAACTCTTTTATATATATATTAGATTCTCTCAAGAGATGGGAGTATATTGACGACTATTCGGAGATATGACTATTCAATTTGGTAGAGTTGTTGAAGCGATATCGATACTCCAAATAGACCTTGATCTCAAGTTTTGACACATGATGTTCGATGAAAATTTCCCCAGCTATTCCGAATGGAAACTCCCATAAACTTTTCGAAAGAAAGCAACACATTAGTGTCTGTCATTTCGTCTTAGAAGTTGTAACCAACGAAATATTTGGCTGTTGTTTGTCTGGCTGACGGTACGACCAAGTGTTCGTTCAGTCCTCTTCGGTGTCACTCGCAAGGCTAAATGTGGGGCTTTGCCATGCCACTGGAACAGAAAATAACAGAGAAACAGCAGGGAGTGCCTTCACATTCATTTGTTCGGTTGTTGGTTTCTTAACTAGACGCTCGCTCGTACGTACCAATGAGTACTTGAATGATGGTTTTATTTTAATACTTCCGCAGCAGGTTTAGGGATGACGATAACGAATTCCGTGATTTCACTACTGCACTTATAGGGTGGACCATTTAAAAATTTAAACTAGAATCGGCTATATAAAAAGTACTGATTACATCGTACGACAACTTAAAAAAATCATTATACTTCAAGCGGACGATATACGAATAAAACTATAGGCAAAATTGAGTTACGTGGTGTTTTTAGTTTTTCATTTCCTCATCCTGTTGCCCCTTCACATGACTACAAAGTTTCAAAGGATAAAATTTTTCAAAAAATTATTTTATATACTTGTTCTAACCCTATGATAACAGTATCAGCGTCAAATTAAAGAGGAGAATATGTATCTGTATCTGTATTGGTTCAAAGTTGAAATAATGGTGTTGATCTATTTCAACTTACCACTTAGTTTTTCTTGTTTTTTAAGAGACAAAACTTTAAATGGTTGTTAATACTAATTCCGATAGAAGCTTGGAATTTAAAGTATTTGTAGCGCATATTCTCCTCTTTATTTTGGCATTTATACCGGTGTCATAGGGTGGGAATAAGTATTAAAAATAATTTTTGAAAAAAAAATATCCTCTGGAAATTGTAGTCCTTTTAAGGGGCAACATGATGAGAAAATGAAGAACTAAAAACGCCAATAACCTCTATTTTATCTATAATTGCAGATGTATATCTTCTGGTTCAAGTGAAATATGACTGCCGGGCAGTGTTATTTTTTGAAATTCCTGGTTTTATTGGAAAGGTTGAACAATGGAACACAATATCATTCACGACTGGCTCGGCAGTATCTCATCCGATCAACCCAATTTTTCAGTACTTCCCAAAATCCACACTAAACAGTGACTCGTTGCGGATGCATTGGCTTCTTTATAGTCACGTGTGGGTTCTCTGAACCCCATATGTGGCAACTTTGCTTATTGACAAAGCCACGGAGATGAAAATAAGCTTCATGAAGGCTGAACTGAAGGTCGATTTCTTCTCGAAAACTTTGCACAGAAATTCGCGATTAGTCTACAATTTGGGTTATTATTCGTCACTCAGCAAGATCAGCTGACTTCATTCATCAGAATTGAAGAGTTAAACGAGGGAAGATGCTGTCAAAGGAGGACTCTTTAAATTATATGAATGAAGACAGTCCCCTATGATACTGCTGGTTTATTTTTGGGACTTTGGATTTGTAACTTACAAATAATTCAAATTAATTATTGAATCCCGAAAACCCGGGGTATAAGAAATTTCCCACCGATATTTATAGGAATTTTTTAAATAGATTCTCAATGGACACCCCTATTATGGATGTATGAATGTTCTTATGAATTAAAAACATTTTTCGTCATGTTACAGACGAAGACGACAGCAACAGTATACATGGTTTTTGCTGTTGCTGTTGTTTTTTGTTGTATGATGTTAATGTTATTAAATGGCATTAAAGATATCAGAACTCCATTGATATGCACGAGGATGTAAAAGTATGACTGGCACACGTTCATATCTTAAGACTTGTGTTAAGCAGGGTTTCCAATCGTCACGACTTTTACCAAAAGAAAATAGGAATGATCATTTTTTTTTGTTTAATGAAAATCCTAGTGTTTTCCATGGATGGTTGATATAGGAAATATTTTTCGAAAGACTTTAATATTTCTCATTTCAGAATACAAAGACATGTGAGATTTCTAAACCATTTCCAATTGAAATTGAGAAAAATTGAACTACAAAAATAAAAATGAATGAAAATGGGAAAATACAAATTGAAATTGATAATATGTTGAATATAAGTTGAAAATGAGAAATGTAATTGGAAATTGAGAAGTGAAAATTGATACTAAAAAAGCAATAGTCTATAACTCCTAGGAATTAATATTGTTTATCTTGTAAGTGCTGTCAAACAAAAGAAGAATCTGTTTAGCTTGACAATAGGAGATGTATACCATTCCTTCGATTTTTTCCGCTGCTTCTATGCAAATATTCCACTGAATCTTTTAGAGTGAAATTTTGTGACGTGAATTTAAAATTTTCTTTTTATTTTCCCAACGATGCCACATCGTCCAACATTGTTCTCAATGTTTCCAATTTTATCCAATTGCAAACTAACTAGGTATTCTTTTTATAACCAACTACTCCTAATCGAACACACCCACTTTTAGATAATACCACAAGAAACTTTGTTCCAGATGATCCCCGGGAGAGAACCCCTGGTTATAAGCCGGCAGCATGCATGTTGCTAGAGTGCTGGCTACTCAGTACCGACTGCTGTATGTAAGTCGCGAAAGAGGAGTGGAAGCGACAAAGAGAGTATCCTGCCCACCATCAGCGGTGATAAAACTTAATCACTAAAGCGTTCCGTTGTTTTAATGAATGCACGATAAAAATGCAACAAAAAGCGAGAGAAAATTAAATATCATTTTTATTGTACACAATGCAGCAATTACGGTCGCTGTTAATTACAAGTCATTCGTCCACATGTGTACGTACGTACGACGGTTACGAGACGGCGAGATGCCATAGCAAAAGTTGGACATAAAATGAAACTGACATTTAACTGACACCAACCAGCTTCAATGCGATAATATTCATATCTTAAATTTGGCTGCAGTTCATATGTTGTATGTTGTTGGTTCATATTTATGTTCTTTCACTTGCATATGGTTGACCAACAGTCATCTGTCCACTACTCTTCCGCTGGAGATAATGAGAACTGAGCAAGTTTTGGGCTGTTCGGAAATTAGCATAAGCTACTTGGTCGTCCGTATTTTCATAAGAAATTTATTTTTAGTTTTGTAATTTTCCAACATAAATATGCAATTTGCATATTAGCTGATAGCTGAGCTTATCCGAATTCGGACGAGCCATTGTTCCTCTTCAATGGCCTCAACACAAAGCTGGCACCTTGGACAAGGAAACAAAAGCATTCCGAAATGAGTAGGAAGTTGATGAAATATTTTCAATTTGATAAGTGAGAAGTTGAAGGCAAAGTTGAAAATGTTCACTTACAAGAGGTTAAAATTTGCTCTACATCTTAGGAAATGACAGTAGTAATCAGAAAATGAAGATTTATTATACTTAGTTATCATGGTACTGAGGAAAAGCACTAATATTGATTAGAATCCAGATTTTGGCCGGAACACTTTTTCTGCCTAGAAAAAATACAAATTGAATTTGAGAATATATAGAATGAAAATGAACATTTTAATCTGAAATTGAGAATTGAAAAATTAAAAATGAGAAAACAAAATTGAAACTGAGAAATAAGAAGTAAAAACGGCGTTAAGTTCGCCCGGGCCGAACTTTATATACCCTCCACCATGTATTGCATTACATAGAGGTTGTCGGATTTCGTATAAGTGCAGTAATATTACAGGAAAATATAAATTTTTTAATATAGCCAAACCAAAACAAATACAAATATTGAAAAAATAATTTTATTAATAAATATAGTATTTTAATTATTTTAAACAATTAGTTATTTCAAATCAAAAAATAAATATTCTTATATTTATATTTTCAATAAGCCATACATATTGGTAGATAGTGTGTGCTATAGTTGGTTGTATTTCCATTCTATTTTAATTTCAAAAGTACAAATTTTGAAAATCCATTATCAGACGTACATATTGCAAAATAACCTAACTTCATGATTCAACCAATTTTTGCCGTAAAAGAGAAATTAAGAATTTGGAAAAAAACTTCTTATTTTGCGTGTCTATGCAGTCAGAGGAATGTATACACCGAATTCATGATTCCAGCTGCGCCCATTTGGTTGGTACCATTTTTACCCTCTTGACGTTTCTACGCAATTAGAATTTCATCATTCTAGCTGTAGTCGTTTAGTTGGTACTATTTTTATCCCTCTGTATCATTGTATCCCTTGAAAGTACGAATTTCGGAAAATCCGTTTATTTTCCGTGTCTACGCAGTCAGAGGAATGTATACTCCGAATTGCATGACTCTAGCTGCGGTCATTTGGTTGGTACTATTTTTATCCCCTTTTTTCATTTTAACCCCAAAAAGTACGAATTTTGAAAAATCCGTGTATTTTACTTGTCTATGCAATCAGAGGAATGTATACACCGAGTTTCATTATTCTAGGTACTGCCGTTTTGTTGGTACCATTTTTATCCCTCCGTACCCATTGTATACCTTGAAAGTACGAATTTGAAAAAAAAACTTTTATTTTTCATGTCTACGTAGTCAAAGGAATGTATAATCCGAATTTCATGACTTTAGCTGCGGTCATTTGGTTGGTACTATTTTTATCCCATTTTTTCTATTTTAACCCAAAAAAGTACGAATTTCGAAAAATCCGTTTATTTTACGTGTCTACGCAATCAGAGGAATGTATACTCCGAATTTCATTATTCTACGTACAGCCGTTTGGTTGGTACCATTTTTATCCCTGTTTTCCCATTTTTCCCCTTAAAAGTACGAATTTGGAAAAAATACTTTTATATTATGTATCTACTCAATTAGAGGAATGTACACACCGAATTTCGTGTTTCTAGCTGTTGTCGCTTAATTTGTACCATTTTTATCCCTTATTTGACCCATTTCACCCCCTACAAATAAGAATCACTTTATGGTGCACGTTTTTGCTGTAACGGGAATGCGCATACCAAATATCAAGCAAATATAAACAGACAAATTCAAAAAACATGCTTAAATTCGCCAAAATATTAGGGATTATTATGGGTATTTTTAGTCCTTGTGAGGGAAAAATTTTCCCTTTGGGCCGATTTCGCCCCGTTTCAATCCCAACCGATCTACGACTATAAAACGCATTTATGGAAAATTTGAACGTTCTAGCTCCTTTCGTTTAGATGCTAGCGTGCTTTCAACGGACGGACAGACGGACATGCCTAGATCGTCTTAGAATTTTATGGCGATCAAGAATATATAAACTTTATAGTGTCTCAGGTCGATATTTCAAGGTGTTACATACGGAATGACAAAGTTAGTATACCCCCATCCTGGAGGTGGAGGGTATAACAATTTCGGCCATTAATGGGTTAGGAAGTTCTAAAAATTGCAATTGGTGATCAAGACCACTTCAACGATCCAACGAAAACATAAATCGAATAAAAAATGCAACAAAAATTGCACAAAAATGTTAAAATTCTACCCTCTATTCTTGGTTAAAATGCAAGTTTTTTATATTTTATTGAAGTTTGAATTTTATTCAAGAGAAACTTGATTTATAGAGGTTATTTTGAACGCGTCCAGCTCACGAACGGACAATGATAAAAGCGAAATATTTTGGGAGAACACATAAAACAAACCAATCCTTCATTTTAGTCGGGAACATTTTTTTAAGCCACTCTAATATACATGTTATCCAAATTGAAGCTCTTTTTATGCTTGATACTTCTTAAACAAAATATATGTATCTCCATGTGGAGAGTATAGCCTTAGAATATCAACCTCATGGAGAATGATGTTTCATCTCTATCTTTAGGTTTATTTAACATTTAAAATTTTTTATTCATTTTCTCAATTTCAATTTATTTTTTCTCAATGTGATGTTGTATTTCCCCAATTTCAATCGCATTGAGTCAGCATGCCTTCATTCATACAATCAACACAAAAAATGTTTTATGGTTAATGGTTTTGTAAAACAATTTGTTACTAAATTAAAATTTTCGTAGTAGTTAGAGTAGATCAATAAACGGGGTTTCGGGTTATTCGAAACCCGTGATTTAAAAAAAAACGGTTGCCCGGTTTTCTTTTTATGAAGAACCCGGTCGGACGGCTTTTTCTTGACACAGTAAATAATGGGAAAATTATTCATTATAGGGTAATTCCAAAAAAATTTTGATGCATTGTACAATGGTGATAGGACAATTTTGACTGAAATCTTTCGAAATTTACTCTAAACATTCCTGTCTGAATTAGCTTGAGGAACATGTTGGTCCTTTGTCAAAAAAATCATTTGGCGATTTTTCAATAATATATTTTTTAAATTTAAGTACATAGAGAAACCTCATCATTACTTTTCGTCCTGTAACCATTTTTACAAAATATCAGTTTAGAATAGTTGTTAACACAGTTAAAACTACAAATTATGTCTTGCTGAAATAGGAAATCATTTTTAAAAACAGCTATAATTTCTGAATTACCCCATTCTCCAATTCTGATATCTGATAAAATACATATAAAAAGAAAATAAATGTTTGAAATAAAATTCAAGCATAATGCGTATTTTCAGACCACTTGAAATGCAAGGACCTTTCACTTTTCTCTTACATTTTCTAAGAGCAGTTCATCAATCTTTCAGGCGATACCAACGATATTAATGTACTTTCCACAGCTATCTCCTCACAAAAACGCCCAAACGTACCAAATTTGGACCAGTGTACGACTAGAACCACATACAACTTTGACCAAAGGTAAACGCCATATTACCTACAAGGACGATTTTAATATACGTATAAGAATGGATCGCGAATAATACTTGTACTCTAATTTTAGAAGTCGCAATTAAAGGTAATTATGAGGTCTGCAAATAAATCACACTTTCATATAGAAATAGTTGTTTAGGAACAGCTTCCAAAAATTTGGGAAAAAATTAATTGTTTTCGAAAAAAAATTATTTAAATTTATTGATGAATTTATAAGTTATGATATAGCTCCATATTTGTTTACGAGTTTTTCGTGCCAGATTTTTTTAAAAAAAAATATTTTTTTTTTCCAAAATTTGTTAAGACTTTTCTAATACCACTGTTTCTATGTGAAAGTGTATTTCGCACTATTTGTAGCCATCATGAGTACCTTTTATTTATCATAAAACCGTTTTATCGGACATATATTTCCAAAATGATTGAAATTTTAGTAAAAAAATTAAAAAAAAATACTGTAACATCTTTTAATGTTGTTTTCGAGTTTTCAAATACAAAATTCATCGGAAAATGTTATACATGGCCCTTCGACAAAATTTTTGTTGTGTAGTGTTATTTGCAAATATTACCATTGCTAATCTGACAATCGAGTATATTTTACAAATTAGTCGAATGTTTAAATAAGCCTTAACAATTAAAATGAGAAACGGTTGGACAAAACAAAAAGAAACCACGATTTTTAAAATATTCAATATCTGAAATGCGTAAAACTGTGTCAAATCTATATATATAACCAGTAAGGAAAGGCTAAAGTCGGACGGGGCCGACTATACGATACACTCCACTTTCTATCCGAATACAATTCAACTCGGTAAAAAGTGAAAACGGGAAGAATTTTTGTATGTTTCCTTATCATAGGCTAATATGACCTGGTCCAATTTGTCAAATCGAAATGAATATTTGTATCGGGGCTATATCCCAACATGGAATAAAGTGACTAACTTTCAAAATAAGTTCTTCCAGTTCAAATATAACGTTTGGTGGTCACTGCAAAGAAATTCGGAGACAATTTGTGGTTTCTGGGGCGGAAAAAGTCTATCCGGGAGCGAAATTTGTATTGGATCTATATGTAAATCTGAACCGATCTGACCCATTTTCACCATGGGTGTTTCTAGTTGAAATATAAGATATTTTGAAAGATTTGAAAGAAATCTGTTAAAATATGTAGTTTATAGAGTGGAAAAAGTGAAATCGGGAGAGACATTTATGTGGCAGCTATATATAAATCTGAACCGATCTGGCCCATTTTTACCACAGGTGTTTCTAGTTGAACTATAAGATGTTTTGCCACTTTTGAAGAAAATCTGTTAAAATATGTGGTATCTAGAGTGAAAAGAGTCAAATCGGGAGTGAAATTCGTATGGGGGCTATATCTAAATCTGAACCGATTTTCTTCAAATTAAATAGCGTTCGTTCTTATCCCGAAAAACTTAGTTGTGCAAAGATTCATTTGGTTCTGTGTACAATTGCGACCTGTATCGTGATTACAAGAATAGATGGACAGACAGACAGACAGACAGACGGACGGACATCGCTAAATCGATTCAAAAAGTGTTTCTAAGTCGATCGGTATAATTAACAATGGGTCTATCTCTCTTCCTTTTGGGTGTTACAAACAAATGCACAAAGACATAATACTCTCGTGGAGTGTATAAAAATCAATGTGTGTCTGTATGTTGCGTATAGGACGCCAAACCAGTGGACCGATTCGCCTGAAAATTTTACTGTATCTATCTTTTGGACAGAGGATGGTTCCTGGATAGTCTAGGTCATTATACGAAAAAGAGGCGTGGCACCGCCCACACAAACTATATTTTAAAACTATCATAAAACACGTTCCGAAGTGCGGATTCTCTTGAAAATTTTATTGTGACTAACTTATGAACTGAGGATAGTTTCTGAATGGTGACTATACAATGGTCATGATACAAATGGACGTGAGACTGCCCACACGAACTATATATTAAAATTATCACAAAACAAGTAACGAATAACGAATTCTCTTGAAAATTTTACTGTATCTAGCCTGTGGAAAGCGGACGTTTTCTGGCTATAATAGGGGAAGACACGACAAATGGGCATCACAAAAACTATATTTTAAAAGTATAACAAAATACATTGATTCACTTCAATATTTTTTTGTAACGAAAAGAGGATGATCCTTGACTATAAAAATGTCATGCTACAAAAAGGGACTATAAAGTAACACGTGCCGATTTTTTCTGCCGCTACGTTCAGGTAAGGGTTTGGTTCTTGAATATAAGAGGTCATGGTATGAACAATTGGCGCGTTTCCTCATACTCGAACCAAGCAAGGTGATCCAGTAGATGGGTATCAAATTGTTTACGCTTCATATGCATTGGGCCGTGTTTATACCGTACACCCAAACAACCCAGAATGTTATTATTTGACAATGTTATAAGTTAACGTGAGAGGACCCACTTCAGTTTAAAATTTAAGAGCAGTTGAGAGAGGCGTGTCAGAAACTGGGGGACCACATTAATGTATCATCCTCTCCAGATACGAACTTTGTTTGCCACAATATTAAGAACTTGCTCGCCATCTAACCCAAAAGACCTGTGGGAAAAATTCAAAGAGGGTGTGAGTGATAACATTTTGCATCATTATCGCACCGTTACGATTCTATATCATTTGCGATTAATATTTTCAACGATACGCTGATAAAAATTTAAGACATATTCCTAGCCATCAGCAACAAAACTCTTAATCAACTTGAATTGATGGTGCCTGAACGTTCTACCGTTGACATTACTGATTGAGATTTGCTAAGAGTACGGCAATTCAATGTTGAAGACTTGCGTTTGTTTGTCGCAACAAAAAAAACTCTATTAATTGCAAATTGTGGCCTTTGATAAAATTATAACTGCAGTAACAAATGACAGCGGCGGCCTTTTTTCTCGATGCACCAGGAGGCACAGTTATAACCTATCTCATCACTTTGGTATTAGCGCACATCCGCTCTCAACATGGGATAGCTTTAAATATTGCTTCCCCCGGTATTGCTGCTACATTATTGGATGGAGGACGAACGGCACATTCAGCGTTGAAATTACCATGTATTATGGAATTTGTTGATTCTCCAACCTGTAATATTGCAAAAGTTCAGGCATGGCGAAAATGCTGAAAACATGCAAGCTGATTGTGTGGGATGACTGCACCATGGCACATAAGAAATCCCTACAAGCGCTTAATCGGACACTTCAAGATTTTAGATCAAATACACAACCATTATGTGGAACTCTTATTTTACTAGCTGGAGACTTCCGACAGACCCTTCCAGTAATTCCAAAATCAGCACCCGCATCTCTGGCGATATGTACAAAAAATTAATCTGACCACCAATATGTGTGTACATCTGTATCACAATGACTTAGCAGCTATATTTTCGAAATATCTACTGGATGTTGGTAATGGAAAAGTATCAGTTGATGCAGTGAAAAGGAGTATTACATTTTCAAAAATGTCATTCAGGAATCAATTCAACAATTAATCGAGAAAGTCTTCCCACAAATTACCACAAACTATGGAAACAAAGAGTGGTTTTACGTCCGCGCTATATCGGCTGAAAAAAACAACGATGTTAATAATTTAAGCGACTAATGCCCAACGTCATTGATTGCTAATCAAAGTACAGCACAATCACTTGAAGTTTGTGGATTGAATCTGGAAAATCCATGTTTTTCATATGCTTGCTCTCAAACCCTAAAACTTTAATTTACTTGAACAAGGTGGAAAAATTGTAAATATCGTGTATCCCGAAGCACTCCAATGAAATACTGACTAACTTAACTAATAGACACAAAATACATTCTTAGAAATAATTACCATAATTAATTAACTCTCTAATAAATGTTTCATTTTCTTTAAAGAAACACTGAAAAAATTATTTAAATTTTCATGAAGTTTTTACATTTTAAAAATGTAACTTATGAATTTAAATAAATAAGTATTAATTTAAACTAATTTACAGAAGTAAAAATATACAAAACAAAAATTGCGAGCCTACAAAGTTATATACATAAGGAAGACGAAAACCCGTGCAACGCCGGGTACAAAAAGCTAGTAAAATATAAAAGCAAAACA
The DNA here is from genome assembly GCA_947397865.1 of Polietes domitor. Classification (NCBI taxonomy): domain Eukaryota; kingdom Metazoa; phylum Arthropoda; class Insecta; order Diptera; family Muscidae; genus Polietes; species Polietes domitor. Next base: position 86,640,076 of record OX377619.1, on the reverse strand, counting down.
ATTAATGTTAAGTAAAGTAATGTTTGAAAAAGTTTTCAATTTTATTTTGAAAATTTAGCATATTTGTGCTTAAATGACTATTCCAATAACCACATTTGCTGCATAAAATTACATTTTAAATAAGGCTTTTTAATTGCGGTACTAAAAATAATATGTAATTGTCATATACATATGTACGGTTCAGGAACAGATAATATCCATATATGATTTAATTCGTATATATTTAAATTCAACAATAACTCTGCAGTGCAAATGCAATTGCATATCGATTAAAATCATTTTAAATTTAGAACGAACTCATAACGCTTTACTCCACATACCGGCTATTTGAACAAGAAAAGAAAAAATCAATAATAATTTAAACAAACAAACTGATTCAATTATAAACTGAATGAAAAACAATATTCACACAGCCATAAAAACTGCATTACAAAAAAATATATAAAAAACAGAGAAAGAGGGACGAACAAGAAAGAAAACTATGTGTGTATGGCTGTTTGTTTGTATTCAATTGTTGTATTCGAAGAGCACGAATACGAACAGAAACTAATAAAAAATGCTAAACACATAGCAACTAACCAACAACGGTGGCACTTCGGCCTTCTCGGATTTCTAAAGGCGGCACTAAAAAGGTTAAAAGTCAACTGAGGCACAAAAAAAGCAGAGCCTACGACAAAACGAAAGGTAAACAACAACAAACACACATACATACTCATTTATTCAAATGTTTAGATTACAAAAACAAACAACGAACATTCACAATCAGACACAACAATACCACCACAATACTAAAAAGAGTGCGGAAGAGTAAACACAAACACAGTTGCAGGTACATTTAAGTGAGTATGGGAATGCGGTGAGAAGAGAATAATCCCTTCTCCCACTCACGCACACACACATCCACCACAACTGGTCGTAATAATCCTTATAAATCACACAAAAGGTGTTTATGCAGAACGCACGAACAAACGAAGGAACGAGTGTATGAACGAAGAACGAGCAGTCAGTCGTTAGTCGTCACTTGGTGGATATTTTACATTTCAGTAATTTCCCTGGAAATGTGAAGTCTTGTTTTTTTGGTTTTTCTTTTGGTTTAGTTTTCTCAATACGAAGAACCTCCATTGCAGGTACTTACATACATACATATGTATGTTAGCTACCGAAACAGACACAAAGACGTTCCCTTTTAATGGATTTCATTAAACATCTCTGGATTTATTTACGGAAGAGATGTCTGCAAGGCCTTTCATCGTATCACAGGTGATGAAAGATAAAAACCAAATTGATGGGCATCGTCATTCACGGCCATGTTGGATTAAATAAATTATGTTTGGTAATGATGCAACGTGAATATTGAATGCGGCTTCTATTGTGTGCCCTATTCGTAGAATTGATCAGAGAGTATTTATATAATCTATAGTATTTCCTGTTAAAGTATTGGGAGAGAGATTGAATTGCGAACAGTTCGTTTTCCTTTACTATTTAATTTAAATTTGGACCTAACAATTTATTATTGGTAGCATTCATATAATCAACACCAATTTTTGACATTTTTTACAAAATGAAAATAAAAAATAGGAAAAATAAATGATCTTTATCGAAATAGCTTACATTCGAATGTATAAATAAACAAATACCATATCAAAGTCATAGTGGATTCCATGCATCTGTTTAGATATTATGAAGGATTTAATACTACCTAGGATAGAGACAATTTTGTGGGAGGTACAAGAATGGGCGTGGCTAAAGCGTCAATATTTTTCAGGTTTAAAGAGATTGTAAAACATTTTCAAATATCAAATTGCAAATGATTTTGACTACCCGTATGAATGTTATGTCGGTTTTATTGCAACCAAAGTTCATGTCACTTTGTGTGGAAGGTACCAGAAGGGGTGTGGAAACATCGCCCATATTCCACGTGTCCACAACAACAATTCCATGCGAATGTAACTTCTTTAAAGCATTGCCAAATATCATATTTCACAGTATTCCGATCATCTGTATAGAAGGTATAACAGTTTTAATTATACTCTCCACGAGAGTATTATGTCTTTGTGCATTTATTTGTACCACCCAATAGGAAATGAGTTAGACCCATCGTTTAGCAATGTCCGTCTGTCCATCTATTGTTGTTATCAAATTACAGGTCGCAATTATAGTCCGATCTTAACAAAAATTGCCACAAGGAAGTTTTGTGGATGAAGGACGAACGCTATTTAATTTGAGGCAAATCGGTTAACTTTTAACTTTTCCACTCTAGAAACCACATGTTGTACCCGATTTTATTCAAAATTGGCACAACATCTTATAATCTAACTAGAAACAGCTGTGCTGAAAGTGGGTAAGATCGGTTCAGATATAGATATAGCCCCATACAAATGTCGCTCCCGATTTGACTTTTTCCGCTCTAGAAACTTATAATCTAAATAGAAACAGCTATGCTGAAAGTCGGTAAAATCGGTTCAGATTTAGATATAGCCCCATACAAATGTCGCTCCCGATTTGTCTTTTTCCTCTAGAAACACCATATTGTACCCGATTTTCTTTAAAATTGGTACAAGATCTTCTAATCCAACTAAAAGCACCTATGGTGAAATCGGTTCAGATTTAAATATAGCCCAAATATAAATGTTGCTCCCAAATGTTTAGCCGATTTTGGTCAAACTATACATATTATATTTCACCTATTTCGTTCCACGTTCCACGTTTCAATATTCTGATTTAACATTTTTTGTCAAACACATACATTTACAGGATACAAAAATCCTTCCCGTTTTCGCTTTTTACCGAATTTAATTGTATTCCGATAGAAAGTGGAGTGTATCATATAGTCGACCCGCCCGACTTTAGCCTTTCCTTACTTGTTTTACATAGTTTTCCGTGAATTGTTTAGGAGGTACTGGAAGGGGTGTGGCAAAACCCGCCATATACTTAAATTAATGATAAAAAATTATGAAATTCCAAAATATCCGCATGGATGTTCCATTGGTGACAATTTAACATAGGAATATGGGTCGTTTATGTGGGAGGTACCTGAAGGGACATGACAATTTCTTTTAACTAAATAAATTTAAAAGGTGTATTTAAACTTTAGTCCCCGATTGTGTATTAATTATTGCCAGGTTGACGTACTCTTACTCCAATCATTATTTATTCTCAAATAACTTACTTTAGTTATAATCTTCTTGTTAATACAATCTAGGTCGATTCGAATTTCCCCGTGCTTTCTTTGAAAGCAATATTTCAACCCGACGAGGGCATGCAAGGCATGAAAATCGATATGTTATTTGCATATAAAAGCCTTTGGATATTTTCACGTTTCTTTATGAAAGTGTTTGCGGGGAATTTTGTTATTTGAGTACAACACTCGTGCACGCAAACAAATCAGAGGTCATTTTTCAGAGGAATTTGTTGTGATATCAAAGAAATTTAATACTTTTGCAGAACATTTGTCACAAGCAGATGTGGGCAACCTTTTTGGTGGTATGTGACCAAGAGTAATCAATTCAACCAAATGTGCCGGAAATATTTATGATGTGTAGGTAAGTGTTTAAATAGAGTTTTTAAGTTTCTTATTTTATGGGAAGTAATAATTATTAAGCACACTAGATTTGTTGAGGTTATCACTTGGTTTCTATTACTTTGAGTTATTTCATGGATGCCCCAAATTCATGCAATTTCGAAGAAAACATAGATTGACTTGAAATTTGTTATTTGTTTTACAACGCACAGTCTTGGATATGCACGAAAATGATGTTTCTATATCCTATGTACCCTTTTATATTTTCATGTCCATTTTGTATAAATGAGGTTGAATTTCTCCAAGTTTTGTGGTTCACACCAGGATACATATAGGCGATTTTGTTCACAATTGTTAATATAACCAAGCTAAAAAATACAAATATAGAAGAAATAATTCTATAAATAAATATAATATTTTTATTATTTCGAACCACGCTTATATGGGGAGGCTACCAATACATTTACACTATATATAATTAATATATATAGTGAATTGACACTATATCAATTTAAAGAAGGCTAAAGTCGGGCGGGGCCGACTACATGATACACTCCAATTTCTAGCCGAATACAATACAATTCGGTAAAAAGTGAAAAAGGGATGGATATTTGTATGTTTCCTAATCATAGGCTGATATGACCTGACCCAATTTGTCAAATCGGGAAGAATATTTGTAAAAAAAGAATATATATACAAAGAAAATCTGTTAAAATATGTGGTATCTAGAGTGAAAAAAGTCAAATAGGCGCTATATCTAAATCTGAACCTATTTTCTTCAGTTATATAGCGTTCGTCCTTATCCCGAAAAACTTCGTTGTGCAAAGTTTCATTTTGTTCTAAGTACAATTGCGATCTGTATCGTGATAACAAGAATAGATGGACAGACAGACGGACGGACGGACAGACAGACGAACATTGCTAAATCGATTCAAAAAGTGAATCTAAGTCGATCGGTATAACAATCGGTATTAACAATGGGTCTATCTCTCGTGGAGTGTATAAAAATATATATTCGTATATTAATATGTTCAAAAAATATTAAATTTCACATATATTGGTATATAGTTGATGTAGCACCAACTGGTTGTATTTCCATTCCAAAAGTTCAAATCTCTCATCTCACGTTTGATTGAACCAAATACATATTACCGTAAAATTAAAAAGTAAGAATTTGGAAAATTCTTTTTATTTTGCGTGTCTTTGCAGTCAGAGGAATGTATACACCGAATTACATGATTCTAGCTGTGGCCATTTGGTTGGTATCATTTTTATCCCCTTTTTCCTATTTTACCCCATTAAGAGTGCGACTTTCTAAAATCACTTTATTTTACGTGTCTACGCAATTACAGGGATGTACACACCGAATTTCATCATTCTAGCTGTAGTCGTTTTGTTGGTACTATTTTGATCCCTCTTTACCAATTCTATCCCTTTAAAGTACGCATTTGAAAAGAACCTTATATTTTTCGTGTTTACGCAGTCAGAGGAATATATACTCCGTATTTCATGACTCTAATATCAAGTAAGTACAAACAGACATGTTGAAAAAATACGCTTAAATACTCTAAAATATTAGGGGTTATTATGGGTATTTTTAGTCCTTGTGAGGGGAAAAATTTTCCCTTTGCTCCGATTTCAATCCCAAGCGATCTACGGCATTAAGGCACATTTAGTGAAAATTTTTGCTCTACCATATTAGGAAAATTGTAATGCTTCATCAATAAAATATTGATATTTGTCTATTATATAAATATAAAACTTCAATTGTAATCAAAAAGTGGACATAGGGCAGCAATCTTCAAAAATATGTCTTAAATATTTGCCCGATTTTTCTCATTTGCAACATATTTATACCAGCTACAGCCTAACTGTCTGTACCATTTCGATAGGAAAAGTTCTAATATTGAATATCCAACATGTTTCAGAGTGGAATATACTCATCCACATATATTTCATATACGTTCCATGATTCTAAATAGCTACAGCCGTTTGCTTGGTACCAGTTTCACTCCTGTTTCCATGTTGACCCACAAGAACGAATTTAGAAAAACTTCGCGTAATTTTCGCTACTACGCAATCACCTTTTGGTTGTTATCATTTTTATTCCAATTCGCCGTATTTTTTCCGCCTAAAAGTACAAAAAATCCATTTTGTTTCGCATCATCACAGTCAGAGAATACACCGAATTTCATGATTTCAACTTCAGCGTTTGGTTGGTAGCATTTTTATCTCTATTTTCCAATTGTATCCCTTCGAATTTTGAAGAATCCCTCTATTTTACGTATCTACGTAATTAAAGGGATGTACATTCCGTATAAAAAAGTCCAACCTTACACCGTGATAAGTTGGTGAAAATGCCAGAAAATACTCTATCAAGAAATTACTTAGGTAATAATTGAATTAGTGCTTTTTGTAATATAGACATACAAAAATGTCATAAGATCTGCCAGAGTGACCAAAAGCTGAATCGCCATTGATATTTGTTATATTTATATCTTAACCGATTTTTTCGAATTCAATATTATCCGTCTCTGGGCTAATCAAATACAGTTTTGTAAATTTCACTGCTATAGTGCAACAATAGCGGAAGTGATTCTATATCGATCGATATAATAATATATGACTCCAGCTGGTTTTCGTATTTCCTAAATTTATTTAGCGTTCTATTGAATTTATATACCCGGCCTAAATAAGTACACTTTCTGCTTTTCATACAAATCGAAATTAAATGTAGTTTACATAACGAAATATCAACTAATCTTACCCACTTTTTATTATAATAAATTCCATTGTCAAATGCTTACCTGAAAGGAAAAAGAAGAAGAAATAATTAATAAAAATACTAAATGCAATAAATTCATTAATTAGCAAATATTTCAGAGATTTACTGAAGAGATTTTCTCAACAAAAATGAAAAGATGGATTCTTAATTTTTTTCAACTTTTTCTCAATTTTCAAATTTTGAAAAACGACCTAAATATATATAGATTGTAAATGAAATGCTTATATGAAATGACATCCAATGGCAATGCGACAATAATATCTGGAAATATCGACCGGATTGAACCAAAATGTTCTAGGTGGTACTTTCAACTGATGTTCCAAGTGTTGGCAGAGTTACAAGCCGACGCATAATTATCGGCTACTCAAAATGGGTCGGCGGCGGCGGCTTTCGGCTGATTTGCCGGCTCGTTCTGTCATTCGTTCACTCCTAATTATTCGACAATTCTGGGAAAAAGGAAGGAACAATTTGTATTGGTTTTTAATACATTTTCTTTTATTTGTTGGCAAGTAGTTCAATATACGTTAATATTAGCCAATGTTCCCATAATTTAATATTATTATTCCATACAATTATTTTTTTTGAGTTGGAATCATTCCCAAAATTTATAATGTGGATGAATTTAATAAATATTTTTCCAATTACAGCTTTTCATGTGAGGCATATTTGACCAGACATCTAGAATATCATAATCCTTCCAAAGATTGATAAAACTCTACCTATTTTGACACAAAAATGAAATCGGCGGCGTGGTTGAAGTCGATGTGAGCCGATGAACTGGCGGCGGCTTGTCGGCTTAAAATCGGTCGGCTTGTATCTCTGACTGTTGGTCCAGTGATTGAGCCGAGTGACTAAGACCATTATAGCTAGTTATTGGAGCGTCAGACCAGAGTCTTAGGTAGACATCGATCCCACATGCCACCAACTCGACTACAAGGACAATCAGAAAAGGTATTTTGAATGAGCCTCCTCAAGATTCTCTAAAAAAGAGACACCAGTTTCATCGATTTATCTAAAAATAGATTGCAATAAAATTGTTCACCTATTCTGTTTTATTTTAAAGTATCAAATTGACAGCTTTTCATTATTCAACACTGAAAAATGGCTATTAATTTGTCGGCAGTCTCCACCATTTGCAGTTGAAATTCTGAAATGCAAATTGAAATTGAGAAAATACAAATTGAAAATGATAAATGTAAATTGAAGTTCAGAAAATAAAATTTGAAATTGAGATATGAAAATTGAGATAAACAAATTGATATTCAGAAATATAAATATTTTTAGACACTCCACGAGAGTATTATGTCTTTGTTCATTTGTTTGTAACATCCAAAAGGAAGGGAGATAGACCCATTGTTAATTATACCGAACGCCATAGAATCACTTTTTGAATCGATTTATCAATGTCTGTTTGTCAGTCTGTCTGTCCATCTATTCTTGTAATCACGATACAGGTCGCAAATGAAACTTTGCACAAGTTTTTCGGGACAATGACGAACACTATTTAATTTGAAGAAAATCGGTTCAGATTTAGATATAGCCCCCAAACGACTTTCACTCCCGATTTGACTCTTTTCACTCTAGATACGACATATTTTAACAGATTTTCTTCAAAATTGGCAAATAATTTTATATTTCAACTATGAAACACCTGTGGTAAAAATAAGTTAGATCGGTTCAGATTTATATATAGCTCCCATACAAATTTCGCTACCGGCTTGACTTTTTCCGCCCCAGAAACCATGTATTTTCACCGAATTTCTTCAAATTGAACATAACACGTTATACTTGAAGTGGAAGCATCTATTGTGAAAGTTTAGATATAGCCCAGACACAAATATTCTTTTCGATTTGACAAATTGGACCAGGTCATATTAGCCTATGATTAGGAAGCATACAAAAATTCTTCCCGTTTTCTATTTTTTACCGAATTGAATTGTATTCGGATAGAAAGTGGAGTGTATCATATAGTCGGCCCGCCCGACTTTAGCCTTTCCTTAGTTGTCTAATTTTATATTTGTTATTTCTCATAATCAAGTAGTATATTCTCGATTTTAATTTACATTTCTGAAGTTCAATTTGTATTTTCTCAATTTCAATTCATGTTTCTTATTTTTAATTTGTGTTGTCAATTGTTTTTCTTAATTTCAATTTGTATTTTCTCAATTTTCAGAATTTCATTTTCTTTTCTCTCAATATTTCATGCATTTCTCAATTTCAATTTTTATTTTCTCCATTGAAAATGGTGTAATTTTCTTTAGTATTAGAACGGAAATAATTACACTTTGGAACATAAAAATAAGTAAAAATGTGAACGAGACCTATGGAGAGTCTCTCTCTTATGCATAATATATGTATATATTTCCAATTTTATTAAAATTTAAATTTTTGGAATATTTGGAAATATATGTCCGATCACACTCGCCTATTTGTTTAATTAAAGTGCATTATGATGATTACAAATGTGGCGATGTTGTGATACGAAAAACTCCACTGAACTGAAAAATAGAAAAAAAAGTTCGGATATAAATGTTCTCCTTTTATAGCAAAAATTTTATAGAAGAAAATAATGCCTATATATAAAAGATGTATGGATAAATGTAGAATATGTAAAAAATATATGGATAAATGCAGAAGAAAGCAGCGGGAAAACCAAAAAAAAAATTTCCTGATTTTTTATATTTTTAAGTTTTTTTTTGTGCCAGCAAAAAAGATTTTTCAAAAAAATATATATTTTTTTTCAAATTTTTGAAGTAGGTACCGTCTTCAAAAATTTGAAAAAAACTACTGTTTCTATGTTAAAGATAAATCCACAAAATTCGTAGCCATTTTAAGTACTTTTATTTGAATATAAAATCGGGTGATATCGGAATTATTTTTTATAAAATGTACCTTCGGCGAAAATAAGATTTTTTTTAAATATGTATACATTATTTTGTTTTTAATATATCTTCGACTTTAGAAATCAGGAAATTTTATACATAGACCTTCGACAGTATTTAAGTTACATTAGCAAACTCGGATGCGTTTGACGTTTTTTTTGAGATTTTAAGGACTGTCCGGTAGAATGAGAGATTTTTATGAAATTCACTATATTTTCGTCTACAGGATTCGTATGAGTTCAACAATTTTCAATTTAAATTTTAATTAAGATAAAGTCAACAAGATTTTTATTGGAGAATATTTGTAGCTGACATCGCCTGATTGAAAATTAGTTTTCTGTAGTTTCCTTCATATCTCCAACTCGATTGATTAACTAAAACTGATAAGCTCCACCAACTGCGAGTCTATTTATAAAATTATTGCACACTCCTGCGTCGAAGGATACTCTCGCGTGTATCCATGAGGTCTGCTGGTGTTGGCAGGCTACGTGACTTCAAACTGGCTCACGTCCTAAACAACACTTAAATAGCTATTGATGTTATGAGAACGAACATACTCGTGCACATGCCAAGATTATGAGGTTGAGTGGAGTGTCTTACATACACACACATACATTATGGACTTGTCCACAAAGAAAAAGACCAAAAACAAGGTAATAGCACAAATTGCACCACAGCCGAAGGGCTTAAATTTCATCACAGAACAACATTCCGCACAAAAACGTAACTATTTCAAAGTTTAACTGAAAATGTCGAGGCTAGTCTGTCGTCGTAGTTACTCATTTAATTGAGTACAGAACGGCACGCCGCTGTTGTTTATTGTTCCCCGGGAACCTTTTCCAATTATTCTCTGCTCGTGATAGATTAGCTGAAGTTTGAAATAAAAAACAACAACTAACAATGGGGAAAAAACAAGCAACAATGTGAAAACGTCATGCATGATAGTTGTCGTTATAAATACGTACAAACATACATACATGTAGATAGAACGATATATAGATAGATAGTTAGTTAGATAATTATGTACAATATTTGAAAAAGGTGTGTCGTCATTCCATGTTTCCCTGTATTTGTTTTATAATTATTTAGTATTTTCTGTTTTGTTTTTTTTTTTTTGCTCTGCTCTGTTGCCATTCGCTGTTCTGGTGGGAAGTAATAAAAAGAGTCACATGTCTGAAATAAATCTTTTTTGTCTTTGATGCGTGTGTGTGTGTTTTTTTTGGCAAATCCAACATGAGTGGCATATCAGAAGAGTGCTGAATGTGCCCAGCAGTTGGAACAATTCCTCAATCCCTGATCTAAAGCTTCCCTTCTAAACATGGGCGTTTTTTATTAAACAGTAAGAAAATTGTCATTGTTATCGTTTATTATTTATAACGGGGCCCCTCATTAAATTGAAAATTAATATCATCCGGTGTTTGACAGCGACCTCGTTATCGTTGTTGGGTTGGAGAAATTATGAGACATTTTCAACAATGGAGATGCAGTACGCGTAGTAGGGATGTCGATTGGGATTTCAGATTTCCTAACTTCCACTATATTCTGATATATGTAATGTTCAAAATTCTGTATTTGTTTCGCAACTCCTTCAGTTATAACTGCCAATGATAGTGTTTCATTCATTCAGATGATTGTTTCATTTTTTAACAGAGACTGTTATCAAGCCATCGCCTTACTTTTATTCATGAACCCCACCCGCTTCAGCTGGCAAAAAACTCCAACAGAATGAACATTTTTAAATACATTACAGGGTTGCCAGATTATTTTGTATCTCTACCGTCAAATTTTAACAACTTCAGTTTTTGTTAAAAAATCGACAAATTCCTTTTTATATTTAGTTGTCGTAAAAAATGTATGGAATTCATATATTATATTTGAATGGCATATTTTTAATACTTCATAAAAAGGAATTAAAATATATTTTATTGGTATTTATTTTTCCTAATAAAAGTTCAAACTATAAGTTCAAATATTGCACATTCGTTCAAAAATAGCTTTTTCGGTCGACTACATTTATTATAGTTTTTTTAATTATTATTATTTCTCCATTCTAAAATGTATTAATAAAATTAGCCAAGAAAATCGTCAGCTATTTTATAAGTCACCAAAAAATCGAGAGTAAAGTCGCCAAACAAATTTAAAATTCGCCACGTTTGGCGAGAAATCGCCATATCTGACAACATTGCCTCTAGATCCTCCCTCACTTGCCAATTTTCTGGTCCAGTTCGCGCACAATAGGACTTTTTTAAGGATATCATTATTAAAAAAATTTTTCAAATTAAAGTCTCAGTAAACATGATTGGTCTCTGCTTTCAGAATTTTATAGACAATTTCATTATCCAAAAGCTATGTCTCACGTGGTAATATTAATAGGGATACATATCTACATTATGTGGTAGGTAGCGCGTCGACTTTTTTCAATACCGCCCATTTTTTAACAAATACGCACATTAATACTCAATGAAGTCTCACAAGATTGTAAGGTATATGACAGTTAGTGTTTATGTGAGGTGCCACGCCCATCTTTCAAATCCCACTCATTTTGTCTACCTTAAAACTTAAGGAACTCGCCAAAAATTGAAATAATGTCGGTGTCATATAATCGAATACATTTGATAATTGTCTTGCATTTCGGCTTCCCAAAGATATTAAAATTGTAATTGTATTTTTTATTTTTTACTAAAATTCCAAATTTCGCCGCAGGTACCTTATTATTTGTAAACTTTTTTAGTTATTATCTTTTTGGCAACAGCTGACGCACGTTACGTGATTTGTTTCACTGCCAAACATCGTCAGTTTGGTCTATAATTTAACCATGAATCGTCTTACAAGCGAACAACGCTTTCAAATTATTGAATTTTATTATCAAAATGCGTGCTCTGTTAAGAAAGTTCATCGCGCGCTTCCATTTTATTGTCAGTTTAATCGACCCACTGAAGCGGCTATTCGGGCTATTGTGACTAAATTTCGCACCAAATTTACATTGTTGGACATTAAAGCACCAACACGCTTACGTAGAGTGCGAACTGAAGAAAATATCGCAGCTGTATCGGTCAGTGTTAATGATGACCATCAATTATCGATTCGTCGCCGTTCGCAGCATTTGGGCCTCTGTTACTCAAAAACGTGGAAATGCCAAAATTGGACTAAGCGGATGGACCATTTGAGGTGCAGCCAAGGTCAACATTTGCATGAAATAATCTTCAAACATTAAATAATATGGACCGTACTATCGATTCAAATAAACATTTCATGTATTTTTCTGAATTTTTTGAAAAACTTGCCTATAGTTTTTAAAAAATTACCCTTTATAAGTCTGATTACACCTAAAACATACAAAATAGGAAAATATCGGAATAAATATAGTTTAATCGCTAACATGCAAACGAAAAAAATAATGTTTATAAGTAAAATATGTATGGATAAATATGGAGTCTTTGTAGACGCAAAATTTGTTTATTCATGATTTCTTTAAATTTTTGATTAAATAGCGCAAAACCTCTTTTATAAATTAGATCTTAATGAAGAAAATAAGACCAATGTGAGTCATTCTTGTATAAGTACATGTCGCCTTCATGTATGCCTTAATCCTTTTAATCAAAAAATTCTTAAATATTCAGATATTCTTCGTGTTTCTTTAGTTCCTTACAAGTTTTTCCAGCTATTTAACCAAAAATTAAAAAATATATATGAATTTTTATAAAAATCGTTTGCGCATTCAAAGAGGGACATAACTTCTACATTTATCCACACATAATTTACACATACGACTTTGTTTCCCAACTTTTAATTCATTTTTTTAATTTTCTAAATGGATAAATAAGACATAATATCAGCCTTTTATGTATTAATTTTATTAATTAATATTCTTCAATTCACGCAAAAAAACACATTTTTAAGTCTCTAACCCAATGTTTTTATTTTCGTTTCTCCTACAAGTTGTAATTTGTTCTTGTGATATTGATAGTTATAAATATTTACTTATAAAATTTAGTTGTAATTAAATCAATTATAAAAGTTTATTGTGCAGAGGTCCACTATTGATAAATTTTGAGTGGGTAAACTTAGTAAATGTAATACTGATTTTCTAAAAATCATGATAAATATCAAGATCCCGGAATCGTAATATTGAAAGCCACGAATATCGGGATTTGGAAAATTCAGTACCGATCGACACCCCTAACTGGTATGCACCTTAGTACATATCATCACAGTGGAATGTGCCCTCATAAATGTAGGTAATTTTCAAAATTATTCTAGTTAACTTTAAGATAATAATGCAAAATACAGTAGCCCAAAACTCCATTAGGCTTGTCATCACAAGTATCCATCCACTTGAAACAAATACTCACAGTACTGTGGCAAATTCGACGAAGATCAACAGCACTAGGGAGAAACATTTAATATAGCAAAACTTGTTTGGATGTTGTCAATTCTGAGGAGAAATATACCGAAATTCAATAAATTTGACCATAACACGGATAATATACATATGACTTACGTACGTGTTGGCTCAGTTGTGGCGCATTCTTAAAGTCAAATTTGGGTAATGGTAGGTACAAAGTCATAGTTTAGTTAGCTTACAAGTAAGATACTTGAAACTGACCAATTTGCTACAAATTAATCTTAAATGTAACTTCTAAAAACACTCGATAATTTTTTTTAAATATTAAAGTTCAATAATTGGTAATTACATTTCCAAATACTTTGAATGGCACGGAAAAAATGTCCGAAATATTTTACAAGACCCCACAAAAATCGCCTGTCCACATCTGAGGAAAATGCCACAGATCAAATTGAGGGTAAATCAGAACGATGTGTGTTTAAAAACACAATTGTGGCCACACAATTGGTGCCAACTTTTTTACTCGACAACAACATACAACATGGGGATATACACCCAAAAGCCACATTTCCAAATTTTTCCGGTCAAACTCCATATGAAACAAGTAAGGAAAGGCTAAAATCGGTGAGGCCGGCTATATATGATATGCACCACTTTCTAGTCCATTATAATTGAATTCGGGGAAAGAAAGTAATATCGGGAACGAATTTTGAATGGGTACTATCTATATATGTGGTCTATAGATCGGAAAAAGTCAAATCGAGAGCGAAATTTGTAGTGGGGCTAAATCTGAACCGATTTGCTTTAAATTAAATAGCATCCGTCCTTGGGCCTGTGCCAATTTTTATTAGGACAATAATTGCGACCTGTACTTTGATTACAAGAATAGATGGACAGACGGACTCAGAAAGTGATTCTAAGCCGATCTGTATAATAAACGATGGGTCTATCTCGTTTCCTTTTTGGGTGTTACAAACAAATGTACAATGATATAATACCTTAATGGAGGGTATAAAAAATAAAAACTGCGGAAAAAGTGGATTTATGTTGTATACCCGAATGTGGCATTAAATTGATTTCAAAATGATTTCCTTTTCCGGCCAGTCTCAACTGTGCGAATGATTAATATTATTTCAAATAAATATAACTAATACGTCACACGTACGGTGTTAGTAGAGCTCTTCCCTAAAATATGCTGCAAAATTTATTGTACAAATATCAGTAAATGTTTACTCCATCGACATAAATTCCATAAATAATCGCAAAATGTGATATTAATACCCTCCACCATAGGACGAGGGTAAAATAAGTTTGTCATGCCGTTTGTAAAACCTTGAAATATACATTGTATTTATTCTCGATCGTAATAAAATTCTAGCCATGTCTGTCTGTTGAATGCGCCACAGCATCTTAACGAAAGGAGGTAGGGTGGTTCACAATACGTCTAGTTGTTGTAGATCGGCTGGAATTGAAAATGGGTGAAATCGTTCCAGAGGGAAATTGTTTCCCTAACAAGGACTGGAAATACCTACAATAACCCCTAATATTTCGGGTATTTAGGCACATTTTGGAAAGATTTCTGCCTTGTATCAACTTCAGATTTCATAAATTATATTCTATATAGCGTGAACGAGCACCATAAATTGTTCCATATATTAAAATCTCAACCATCTACGACAACAGTTATAGAGTGTTCTGCATGGGTTTTCTTAAAAGAATAAAAACTGGAGAAAAATTTTCATTGTAGGGCAATTTCAAAAGATTTTAATTTTGATAGTGATTGAATATGAATAACGGATGCTAATTCTAATATCATAATTAGATTCAGAGCATATAAAACTCGGGAAATTGACAGCAAAGGCTCCAGTCTGAAGATTTTGTTTGTTTTGTCCAAAAAATCATAGGCGAGAGTGTTAAACATAGCTTTTAGTGTTTGAGTTTTAATGTGCTATCAAATCACATCACTACTTTACTTCCTGCATCTAATTTTCTTAACGAAGAAATTAGAACCACATACAACTTTGACTTAAGGCAAACGTCCTTCGAGTAATAAAAGAAGAATATATATGCCAAATTTAACCAAAATCTGATGAATGTTCAAAACTATTATTATTATGCAATTACCCAATAAACATTTATTTCATTTTGTATTCATTTTCCATATCGATTTATTATTTATTCACACACAACGCACCAAATATTACAATAAGGGTGTTCAAAAGATGTTTTTATGTCTAACGAGTTAATACGTCAAAATCACAACTTCAGGAAAATTATAAACATTTGTTTAAAAGTGCGCATTGGTGATTTAGGTGATCATCTTACATAGCTCTCTAAAAATCGGCAGGTATTAACATATTTTTCGGTGAAGAATATCATTAATATATTTAAGATTAAATATAGTTAAAGACCGGAATTCAGCAACGTTTTTATTGCGTTATTTTTAACCTGGCAGGGAATTTTAGTTATAACAAGTAAGGAAAGGCTAAAGTCGGGCGGGCCGACTATATAATACCCTACACCACTCCCTGCGTATATACCTCGCATTTATTACTAAACCCGAGAGTTTCATCGGAGCAATTTTATGTAGTTCATATAAATTATACAGTGTACTATAATTTCATCAATTCAATTTGACTAAATTTAACGAATATTTGACTAATATTTTCCGGCAGATATTCCTAGTAAAGAAAATATAACATGATCTGGAAACATGACAAATGTAGATTGTACAGCGGTAATAGGATGAATCGGACGGACATTTGAGGGGAGCTATATCAACACTTGGGGCATGTGCCAAAACAAGGGCCTATACAGTTCTTATTCACGGTAGGTATTCCTAGTGCAAATATATCATGACCTGAAAAATTTGATCAAGATCCGATGTAAGATGTAGTTTCTAAAGCTGTAATAGAGTAGAATGGTTTTGGTTTATACCAAAGTGTGGACACATATATTTGACTTTCATAGTATGTGTTCTTAGTTGAAATATAATATAATCTGCAAAATTTGATTAACTTCCGATGTAAAATGTGGGTCCTAGATGGGTAATAATAAAAATGGGGCCATTTGTAAGGGCGCTACATTAAAAAGTGGGCCATACAGATTATTTTCAAAGTGGGCATTCTTAGTTGAAAGTTAAGATGTGGGTTCTACAGCGATAATAGTGTAAACTGGTTGCTAAACCAAAATATGGACCCATATATTTGACTTTCATAGTACATATTCTTAGTTGAAATATAATTTAATCTCCAAAATTTGATAAACTTCCCATGTAAAATGTGGGTCCTAGAGGGGTAGTAATAAAAATCTGGGCCCATTTGTAGGGGAGCCACATTAAAAAGTGGGCCCCTATAGATCACTTTTAAAATAGGTATTATTTATTGAAATATAACATAACCTGCAAAATGTTATCAAGATCCCATGTAAGATGTGGGTTCTAGAGCGATAATAGTGTAAACTGGGGGCCCATTTGTATGGGGGCTATACCAAAACATTGACGCATAAAGTTGGCTTTCAAAATAGTTGTTTCTAGTCTAAATGTAACATTGTGTGGGAAATTTGATCAAAATCCGACTTAAAATGTGCATTTTAGAGCTGTAATAATGTAAATATGATGTACATTTGTATGGGGACTATATCAGAACATAGAATCATGTGGTCCACTTTCTTGTTAGCTGTTTCTAGTTCATATATAAGACGATCCTGAAAATGTTGTCATGATCCCATGTCAAATATGTATTCTGGAGCAGAAATAGTGTAAATTAAAGGGATATTTGTATGGAGGTTATATCTAAATCTGAAACGATTTCCTCCAAATTCAATGCCGATGGTCCTTGGCCAGAAAAAATAACTTTTGTCAAATTTCATGACAATCGGACGACAATTGCGACCTGTAGAGTGAGAACAAGCGTAGATGGTCAGCAGACGGACGGACAGACAGACATCATTAAATCGATTCAGCTGGTGATTTGAAGCCGATCCGTATGCTTAAAGGTGGGTCTAGCTCAATTATTTCTTGGTGTTACAAACATTTGGCGCGAAACTAACTTCTACTACCCTAGTCCACGAAGTGGTGTAGGGTATAAAAACGTAAGTAAAACTCAGCCCCGAAAGTTTGTCAGGCCTTTTTCTTAAGAGTGATTTTTTTGAGGTTAGGATTTTCATGCATTAGTATTTGACAGATCACGTGGGATTTCAGACATGGTGTCAAAGAGAAAGATGCTCAGTATGCTTTGACATTTCATCATGAATCGTCTTACAAACGAACAACGCTTGCAAATTATTGAATTTTATTATCAAAATGCGTGCTCTGTTAAGAAAGTTCATTGCGCGCTTCCATTTTATGGTCAGTTTAATCGACCCACTGAAGCGGCTATTCGGGCTATTGTGACTAAATTTCGCACCAAATTTACATTGTTGGACATTAAACCACCAACGCGCTTACGTAGAGTGCGAACTGAAGAAAATATCGCAGCTGTATCGGCCAGTGTTAATGATGACCACCAATTTTCGATTCGTCGCCGTTCGCACCAATTGGGTCTCTGTTACTCAAAAACGTGGAAATGCCAAAATTGGACTAAGCGGATGGACCACCTAAGACGCAGCCGCGGTCAACATTTAAATGAAATTATCTTCAAAAAGTAAATGTCATGGACCAATCTAACGTTTCAAATAAAGAACCGATGAGATTTTGCAAATTTTATGCGTTTTTTTTTTTAAAAAAGTTATCAAGCTCTTAAAAAATCACCCAATATAATGAAAGGAACTGCTTCATATATGTTGCTGCCTGCCAGTCTATTAGTACATAAGGCTAATATATACAACTGTTTAGGACACCTTTTGAAACCCCTAAATTTATATTAATGTTTCGGAACTTGTGTCAGAGTCGACAAATAATCAGGCATACATATACGAACATGCCGCCACATTAGACTCTCAGTTAGTTATTTACTGCCCCTAATAAAAAGCGATCTTTGAGACATGTGATAATATAAAAAGTGTCATATAATAGTCAAAGTTGCACGGAAAAAGAGATATTTCCCACAATGAAAAACCGGTTGAGACCGACTTAAAAAATCGAAACCGGTTTTCTGAAAAACGCGATTTTCAATTTGGTCTCAGTTGATTCGGTTTTCGGTTGATTTCAGTTTAGAAACCCGGTTGATCCGGTTTTCGGTCTCGGGTTTGATCACTCTAAACAGTTATAATTCAGTGTATACATATCTCTAATCGCACATACATATTTGTTGAATATTTCGCTCTAGCTGAGTACACTCAAAAAATAAAGCTATGTCTTGATATTTTGAGTCAAAATGGGTTAAGAGAGATAAAATTGGTGCCAACTAAATGTCTGCAGCTAGAAACATATAATTAGTTTTTACATTCCTCCGACTGTCTAGTCGCGCAACATAAATTATTTGTTGGATACTTGTACTTTTTGTGAAAACGGGGAGAAAGGCGATTCGATTATTTAGGAAAAAATGTGGCATAAAACTGCTAGAATCGTAAAATTAGGTGTGCAAATTCATCTGACTGTGTAAAAAAAGATTTTCTTGATATTTGAGCTTTTAGTGGAAACTGGTCGAAAGAGGATAAAAATGGTACCAATCAAACGGCTGCAGCTAGAATCACGAAATTTATACATTTCTCTGATGGCGTAGAGGCGCAAAATAAAAGGATTTTTTTAATTCGAACTTTTAGAGATAAACTGGACTTGGTACCAATCCAGGCTGTAGGTAGAATCGTAAAATTAGGTGTGTACATTCCACTGTGAACACGAAAGATAATGGATTTTTGAAATTCGTATTTTTAGGATAAAAATGTGAAAGAAATTGATCGAACCAATCGGCTGTATCTAGAACTACGAATGTGGATGTTTGGAACTGAAAATGGGCAAAATCGGCCGAAAGAAAAAAATTCTTCCTTAACAATGAATGCAATTATCACCAATAATCATTAATGCATTTTTTTTAAATTACTGCCTATTAGTCTCTATACAGGTCTATATTTTGTCACATTGGGTGTGAACAAGAAATCTCGAAGAATTAGTTGCAAAATAAAGCGATTTCCGACCACTATCCCATATGTCGTGATGTTGTGTTAGCCAAACAATTCCATCACTCACTCTCCCTGTCTTCGCAGGTAAGGCTGTCCTTATGGCAGATGATGGTCGATGACCATTCATTTTATTGCTGTCGATTTGGTGGCACTTCATTGCGTTTGTTTTTTGTTGTAAATTAATCAATTTACCACTGGAGTGAGCCACCTGAGCTACTGTGCGATACGGGAAATAATGGCGACATTTAACCTTTATTATCGTGGAGCTTTAAAAGCACGTAACCCAATAATGTAGGAAAACGAGTACCTACGCACATCCGCACCACATGCAGGAGGAGTTGGCTGGTTGTTAGGTACACGCGTGTACACAGTAAGTACATGTAATACAATATTAACACACGGACACATACACAGAGCCATCCATTAGAGACATAAGGACATGCTGGAGGACACAATTGTGTATGTAATTCCTGCAGGAGCAAAACGACACTACCCACTCAGCCAAGAAATTTATGAAGGTGTATTAGACATGAAAAATGCGGCTAATAACGATAATGTTATTGTTTAGTTTCTGTTAACGATTCATAACTTATGGATAACTTAATTTTCACTTTTACCAAATAACGAATTCCCCTGCCCGTGCGCTGCAAACGATGGAGTAAAAAGGAAGAATGTTAACGCTGTCATAGTTTATTTTTTCGTAATTTTACCTTTGCTGTTGTTCTTGTTTGTTTGAGATATGAATCGGATTGTGCACAAATTAATTTGCTTTTTTTGTTTTAATGTCTTTGTTAGTGTTGTTATTTGTCTCTGTGTCTCTGTCTCTGTTTCTTCTCATTGTGCCACGCTGTGCCAGTGAGTGTCTGGCTGGCCGTGCTACTACTTCCGTTTCCGTTGGCAGAACGGTAGTCGTTGCGCCCGACCATTTGAATGTGTTAAGTGTTGTTCTTCTTTCTCTTGTTCTTGTGCGAAAGTTGGCCAACATTATGGCTTCTCTGTCCATGATTTATCTGCATGAAGTGTAAATTACTTTTTCGTACCTTTTCTGGCGAAAGAGCAAAAGTTTCAGGTTTCTTTGCCACCTGCACAAAGTAAAGATGTTTTCAAATGAAATGCTGTTATTTATGCGTGCTACAAATTGCATCGCACAAGTCAAATGGAGGAAAATTTATTTGCACAACGTACCCCCTCAAAGTATGCACGAAATAATTTGAGATTAATCGCCCCAAGATATGCCATGGAAAACGATTTACCTCTACACGGTGTGTATATAACACAACAAAAAGTAAATCATTATTATCTGAAACGTGTCTATTACATGTGAAATATATCCTATATTTTGTTAATTTCCTAAACAGAAATTCAAATTGTATTCAAATTGAAAATTAAACATTTTTATGTTATTCTCTTAGGATATGTACCGCTTAACAAATTTCATTCAGCCTTAAGGTAGGCCAAAACAATGAACATTGCAAAGCAACAAAACTGACCTTTTATATGCAGTATCCGCTCTAGAGGTCATAAAAGTGTCTCCGTGCTGTGTTATCCTGGGGCAGTGCGAAAGGACTACGTTAACTTTTATAGCTATCCTTGGAAGTGTGCAGTAAAGGAGTTTTATGGGCAAATGACTTAAGGTTGTACGAAATAAAATGCCTTTTCTGAAAACGGTTAAAGATATTACGACCTTAAATTTCACAAAATATGTAGGACGGAGTATTATGTTCGCCTTGTAGAGAAATGCAGTAATAAGGTCAACTGAACAATTCTCTCCGATGAGTTCCTCAACGGAAGTTCTAGAGACTTTCACGGAAATGTTTTATTAGTTCTGTGAAACTCATTAATACTAGATCCCAACCTTCAGAATACCACGTTTGGGTTGTAGTGAGGAGCTTCCCTTTATATTTCCGAAGCTATCCCTGAAGCGGGATAATGTAAGTCGAGCTAAGAAAGTTACTTTGGCCTGAACGGAAATGCGGGATAATGTAAGTCGAGCTAAGAAAGTTACTTTGGCCTGGACGGAAAATGTTTGGATTAGTTTCCCGGTGACCAAACCAAAAATAGTGTTGTAGATGTACAGCCAAACTCATCTCCTCTGACTACAGCAACAAGACGTTCGTTAAGTCATTCGAAATTAAAGAGGAAGGATAGAGACTGAGTATACCCATTTCACGGATAGACCTATTTTGTCTAAGGTATACACGGACGGCTCCAAAATGGGTTGTGGTGTTGGATCTGAAGTTTTCGCGGTAAAAGCTGATCTACTTCCTGGCACCTGCAGTCTCTTTCCAATAAAAGAATCTTCTTTAGGCGCAACCAAGATCCACTACTTCTTCTCGCGTATACCATTACATTGAGCTGCAGGCTAGACTATCCGAAGCCACTCTTACCCAACAAAGAGAGAGCGCCCAAAGAAGTGAACAAGATGTACGTCTTGTGATTCGGAAGTAGGAAAATTGGGATCTTCAACAATAAATTTAACATCAAAAGCGGGAAAAATGCACGTTTTGATTTTTAGATGCGGAAGTACTTCCAATTTTTATTGCTGGGATTGAGGATCTGGCTAGACTATCCGAAGCCACTTTTACTTGAATCCCTGTCCATATAGACTGTTATGTGTATGAACGGGGAGAAAAATTGAACTACGTTGAGCTTCTTCATTTCAGGATAAGTCATAACACCGATAGTATCTGTTAGATGTGATATATTCAGGCACTACTTTGACCGAGATTGTTTCTAGTGGAAAAACTTGAACACTTATGATATTTTCTCAGGCAAAATGGAAAGATCAAGGAAAGAGTAGGGCAAACCTATCTGTCGGATATGAGGCACTGCTCGAAAATAGATTGTGAAGTAGGTTCCGATATATTCTCGGTGAAAGAAATCTGCGTCTTTCCAATTAAGGAATCATTTGCCCTGTTTTGGCAAAACGGGTTCCACACTGCTGCCGGCACGCAGCACCGGAAACACCATCCAGTTCGCATTTGTGCCATAATCGATCTTATTTGCCGCGGCAGATTCTTCTCCACTTGTGCTATTTTTGGGGCGTGATCTCTGAGAACAACTACGTCTTGGCGAATATCGTTTAGACCTGCTTCGTATGCGCGCTTATCTAGAGCAGTGCTTGCCTTGGAGTGGTGTCGTTCTCATACTCTCTGCTGTGCATTTTTGCAGCAAGGCAAGCTGTATACGTGTAAAAGCCGTAGCAGCTCTTGGCCCACATTAAGTGAACGCCGTAAAGTGGTTCAGTATCAAAATCCATCGGCCAACATTCAATAAAAACAGGTAAACGGTGCCGGAGATAGCACTTCTTCTGTTTAATTCTACGGGGTTTGGACTTCCTGTTTCCTGGATCGTGAACCATATGTTCAAACTGGTGGGGAGGGACGTGTTGACCATGTCCTCGAATGCTTTCGATAGACCAAACGCCGCGAGAATCGTCCTGTCGCACGGTTTATACTGGTTAAGACCGCGGTAATATGTGTTCAGCAGTAGGAAAAAGATCATTAAGACTCGGGCGGAGAAACGCCTCAAGCGTCTTCGCTACTGGAGGGTACGATTCTCCCTTACTCGCTTCAGTAGCTGAATTACTCTGTCCATTTTCCAAGAACTGTGAGTGTGGCCAAGGACAGGTTGAGGTTGATGATAATGTCTGCATTCTCGCCTGCGGTAAATTGTGGTGGTGCGTCCTCGACTCGTAGGCTATGCATACGCCTTGTCGCTCTCGGGGTGCTCAATGAACTGCCTCTTCGGATCATATGAAATAGAAGAAGAATTCTTGAATTGTTTCTTCATTCTCGTGATTTTTGTTAAACATCTGATGATGAATTTAAGTTTTTATCGGTAAGGCGACATTGTCGATAATACGGAGTCCGACGACATAGTCGTTGTATGCTTGCCAACGACAATGCGAGAATACTGCCCTTAATCTTCTCATCGACATTATAGTTAATATGGTATTGATGACAATGTGACGACCGTGTCGCCAATATTGTCGTCGAAGACATTCTGATGACATTGTCGCTTATCGAATCGCTAACGACATAATAAGCGATGTATCACACATTTGGCCATGTATGATTTTTGCGAGATTTGGGAAGGGAAATATCGTAGACGATTTGTGTGGAGTGTCTCCGATATGTCCTCGATGATTTGCTTGTCGTTTCCAATTGGATTTGTGAATGACTTATGGACACGCATGTCTGTTATAAAGTTTGCACCCCAACTGTTGTAATGTAATATTTTTTAAATCACTCAAATCCAAATAGGTTAGATCTGTTGTGACAAAAAATCAAATCTCAAACGATGTTCACTCCAAAAAACACCACATTTTCATAATTTATATCATTGCTTGGCAATAATTTATTATAGCAAATTCCTCGACAGACAAAAAGTCTGTTGTCTTTTGCTCAAATCTGTGTCAAATGTTTTTAAGCAAATCTATTGGCATATGCTGCGGAACACATGTGGTCGGGTCGACATACATACAGGCATACGTATGTGGTGCGGGAGGCTGACAAAATGTAATAAATTTATTTGCATTTTTTTAAATGATATCATTAGCAAAACGACGCTTTAAGAAGCATACGCTCACACAAACATACACTGGAAAACTAAAAAACAACTCAACACGATGATTTGAACAAGCTGAAAATCTCAAAAAGCGATACGGCAAACTTTGTTCGTTGTTTGCTCAAGAAATCTAACAACACGAAACAGCAACAGCCAACGGAAAAGAAAGACAACGAACGGTATCGCATGATTAATGTGCATCCAGTAGATGTAGCTTGTAATAAATTCAGCCGCGTAGGAGGAGACACGAGCGAGCATGAACCCAGAACACTGCCAGCAACTTGCAGTTTGCAACAGATATGACAGGCAGACACACAGTCACATATACCCAGACTCTGATATAGATACAGACTCGGATATAGATACGGATACCGGCAGCTACAACAGCTCTCGGATACAGTTTGAAAAAGGAAAAACAATACTAAGGAAAAATGCAAAAAAATAAGCGAAAAGCACTCTTCAACTAGAGTTTAAGTCACTTGCCATGTGACCACATGTCACAAAGCATTACGGAAATGAAAAGTGGCCCAAATCGCCATAAAAAGCGAATTACGTATAAGTAGCTGCTGAAAAAAGGGTAATTTTTTCAACTCTAGGAAATAAATCAGTTTAGCGCGATGAAGTGGATTGATGGATGTGTGTTGCTTAGTAAAGGATCAAAAAGGACATCAGCAGTTAAAGGGTATTTTTTTGCACTAAAACATATGTTAGGGTGTCCAAAAATTAAAAGTTGTTTTTTCAATACATACCCTTTAATTTCTTTAGAATGATGTCAGAACAATAGCAAATAAAGTTTTATGCCGACTGCCATCGAACCATGTCACAACGTTGGTCCACAAAAGCATTTTTCGTTATATTAATTGGTTCAGATTGTAGCAAAAGTAGCTATGTGTCTTTTCAAAAGTAGCTATGTGTTCTCCAGCATATAGCTAATTTTTTCGAACAAATTTCAAATGAAAAAAAAACATTTTTTAACTCCCTGAAATTTGGAATGAAACCGCAGGATAATTTTGAACGACACATTCTGTCATGGACCACTAGTTTAGATTATTGTACCAAAACGGATTTAGAAAAAGTTATTTTGAATGAAGAAGCTGGGGCCTAATCTCGGCATTCGTCAACGTAACTATTATCGTAAGAATTGTCGAAGGTACAACTTTCAAGAAGGGCATTAAACGTTTCTAAATTATGTCTTCTTCTCGAAAAATAAAATAGATTTGGAATTGCAGGAAGGAAAGAAAATGTTACACGCCCCCATGTTGTAGCCCCCATACCAACTAGGGTTCCAACATTTTGCAAATTATCTGGAAAAGGCTTTTGATTTTCGAAGAAGTGCAGTTACATTACAGGAAAATGTCAATTTTTTTAATATAGCCAAACCGAAACAAATAAAAATATTGAAATAAAATCCTTATCCCTATTAATTCCTATTAAAAACCTTAAAACCTTAGTGTAAGTCTGTCTGTCGTTTGTTCCGCAAACACGTGTACACGGCTGAACCGATGTTGTTGAAAATTTCAGTACAGATAGATGCAGGTCTGGAAGGAACTATAGGCTATAGAATTTTTAAAAAAATATGCTCTGTGGGCGGAGGGGGCGTGGCAATAGTGTTTTTGAGAACTATAAGGCTGAAAATTGGTACATATATATTACTGACCACGATAAAGATCAATTTGATGCCGTAATTTGGATTTTATTTTTGTGGGCGGAGTGGGAGTGCCAACATTTTTTTGTGACGTTACTGACCACGATAAAGATCAATTTGATGCCGTAATTTGGATTTTATTTTTGTGGGCGGATTGGGCGTGGCAATAGTGTTCTATGAGCTAGAAGGCTGAAAATTGGTACATATATATTACTTACCACGAGAATGATAAACATGATGCCGAAATTTGGATTTTCATTTTGTGGGCAGATTGGGCGTGGCAAAAGCGTTTTTGAGAGCTAGAAGACATGTATATTACTGACTACGAGAATGATAAATATGATGCCGAAAATTGGATTTTCGTTTAGTGGGCGTGGCAATAGTGTTTTTTAAGCTAGAAGGCTGAAAATTGGAACGTATATGTTACTGACCACGAGAAATATAAATATGATGCTGGATTTTGAATTTTCGTTTGGTGGGCAGTGGGGCATGGCAAAAGTGTTTTTAACAAGAAGGCTAAAAATTGGAACATATATATTACTGACCACGATAATATCAATATGATAAGATCAATATGAAACCTTATGATTTTAATTTTACCATTTGTTTTTTTTTTTGCCTGGCGAATGGGCGGGGGTTCAGTTAGTTAATATTATAAAACCTTAGTGTAAGTCTGTCTGTTTGTTTGTTCCGCAATCACGCGTAAACGGCTGAACCGATGTTGTTGAAATTTTTAGTACAGATAGATGCAGGTCTGGAAGGAACTATAGGCTATAGAATTTTTAAAAATTTACTCTATGGGCGGAGTGGGCGTGGAAAAAGTGTTTTTAAGAGCTAGAAGGCTGAAAATTAGAAAGTATATATTACTGACCACGAGAAATATCAATTTGATACCGATATATGGAATTTCGTTCGGTGGGCGGAGTGGGCGTGGCAATAGTGTTTTTGTGGTAAATGGCTGAAAATTGGAACGTATATATTACTGATCATGTCAAAGATGAATTTGATAGCATATTTTGGATTTTCGTTTTGTGGGCGGAGAGGGCGTGGCAAAAGTGTTTTTTGAGCTAGAAGATTGAAATTGGAGCGTATGTATTACAGATCATGAGAAAGATAAATATGATGCCGATGGGGGCTGAAAATTGGAACGTGTATATTACTGACCACGATAATATCAATATGATAAGATCAATATGAAACCTGATTTGAATTTTACAATTTGTTTTTACCTGGCGAAGCGGACGGGGTTCAGCTAGTTATATATCTATCTATATATCTATATATAAGTAAATATAAGTAACAATACAGTTGGTTTTATTTCCATCCTATTTTAATTCCAAAAGTAAAAATTTTGAAAATCCGTTATCTCTCACGTACACAGTGCAAGATAACCTAACTTCATGATTCAAAAAAAAAAATAATAAAAATACGAATTTCGTAAAATATTTTTATTTTGCTTGTCTACGCAGTTAAAGGAATGTATACTCCGAATTTCACGACTCTAGCTGCGGCCATTTGGTACAATTTTTATCCCATTTTTCCATTTTACCCCCCTAAAGGGCGTATTTTGAAAAATCCTTTTACGTGTCTACGCAATCAGAATGTATATACCGAATTTCATCATTCTAGATGCAAACGTTTGATTGATACCATTTTTAACCCTCTATTCGCTTAAAAGTACCTTAAAAGTACGAATTTGGAAAAAGTAATTTTATATTATGTATGTATCTACTCGATTAGAGGAATGTAGACATCAAATTTCAACTTTTTATCTCTCGTTGTTGATAGGTAAAATTTTTATCACTTTTTGCCCTATTTCACCCCCAACAAATAAGAATCACTTTATGGTGCACGTTTACACTATAAGGGGATGAACATACAAAATATAAGTAGACATATACGAAAACATGTTTAAATACTCGAAATACTAGGGATATTTTCTGTCCTTGTTAGGGAAAATTATTCCCTCTGGACCGATTTCGCCCATCCGTCTGTTGAAAGCACGCTAGCATCTAAACGAAAGGAGCCAGAATGTAAACATTTTCCAAAAATACATCTAATAGTTGCAAATCAGTTGGGATTGAAAGTGGGCGAAATCGGCCCAGAAGAAAATTTTTTCCCCAACAAGTACTGAAAATACTCCCTAATATTTAAATTATTTAAGCACTTCAAATTTGTTGCGTACATTCCTCTTGTAGCGTGAAAGAACCAAAAATAAATAAAATTTGTGTCGAGCCAAAAGGGATAGAAATGGTACCAATAAGCTAGAAACATGAAATTTGGAATGCACATCCCTCTAATTGCATAGACACCTAAAATAGATGGATTTTTTTAAAATTCGTACTTATATGGGATACAATTGGAAAATAGGGATAAAAATGGTCCCACATAAACCACTGAAGTTGAAATCGTGAAATTCGGTATATACATTCATATGACTTTGTGGACGCGAAACAGAAACGATTTTTTAAGTTTGTACTTTTAAGGGTTAATGACGCGAAAACAGATAAAAAAGTACCAACCAAACAGCTGCAGTTAGAATAGTGAAATTCTACAAAAATTATAAACGTGATTGCACTGAGCGGTACTGGAAAATGTGAATTGAGGAAAATTTCTTAAAATTGCTAAGTCAACCCTATTTTCTGCTAATATCGGCCTGCTTCACTAATTTCTGGGCATAACGGGCAACAAGTCCCCAGAGATGAAGAATACTGTCTGCGGAATTTATAACTCTCTTCACAGTGTAAGCCGAAAGTTAAATATGCTAAAACTATTTAACCGCTAATTCCGCCGTCAAACACGAACAACAAAAACTTTTAATTAATGAATTCTAACATTAATATGGTGCTCGTGCAAACGTAGATAGCACGACTATCATCCACATCAACATACATTACACGCCTTTTGCATTTCATTCTTGGTGTTTGTGTGGCCGGCTATCTGTGGAAATTCTTTCGAAACACCATATTTTGAGGCCTATTAACATAGCGACGACGTAATAGGAACAATGTTGTTATGGCCAATGTTGGCCCACTCACTGCCACTGCTCGACAACCCCATTCGTTCGTTCATTCATTATTTCCATGAAACATGCAACATACGTTTGTAATTATGCACGAATATACGGTCATACGTACGCGTCCACTTG
The DNA here is from genome assembly GCA_947397865.1 of Polietes domitor. Lineage (NCBI taxonomy): Eukaryota > Metazoa > Arthropoda > Insecta > Diptera > Muscidae > Polietes > Polietes domitor. The sequence goes on along the minus strand of OX377619.1, from coordinate 86,611,122 downwards.
TATTTATGTAGAAGATGTACGTTCGTTGTAATACAATTTTCAAAGAAAAAAAAATGTTTTTAATTTCAAGTGACATTTGTGGACAGTAAATAATTACGGAACGACCATTGTCGTTGATTATGTTGGCCCACAACATTTCAACCTGTCGGCTGCCAGCACTTTGCAGGGGATTCGACTAAAGAAAAACATAATTATTTTTTGTGTGTGTTCGACTTTAAATAACTTTATTTATGTTGATATTCTTTTGTTCTATTTTAGGTGTAAATGAAAAAGGAAGGTAAGGCTTTTTTTCAAAGAAACAGCTTGAATTCCCTCTTTCGTCCAACTTGACCTTCTTTAGGACTTTTCAAGAGCATTGCAAATGTTGTCTTTTCATTTTGGTGACACATCTTTAGTCTGGCTCTTATTTGCTGCATACTTTGGGGGTCCAACACAATTCCTTTTGATTTGGAGTATATGTATAATATTTGCTTTTTTTTTTTTTTTTTTTTGGGGTTCGTTTGAAAATTTCAAACAGAGCAGACGTGTTTTTGCTGTCAGAAAATATTTGGAAATTAAATTTCAAGAATTTTTTTTCTTTCAACATTTCATTTGTGAACTTTTTCACCAAATTCTTTTGAAGATTTGAGGATTGTGATGGATGAACCTCCATCGATTATGGAAGGTGCCGATCCTTCTGAGAATTTACCTCCGGACAAAATGGGTCATAAACAAAATTCAAAATCTGCCATTGGGAGCCTGTTACGAGAAGCTTGCTTTGCAACTGGAACTATGCCGAAAGTTCACATTTTGAACGAAACGAAGACTCCTCAGCGGACTCTCTGTCAGGAAGATAGTACAAGACTTCCTCCGAATCCAGGAAAATGTTCAATTGCTGCTCCTGTTACGAGATCGAATCCAGGAAAATGTTCGATGTCTGCTTCTACTACGGGGCAAATCAATTCAGCCGGAACTAAGCAAAAAGTTCACATCACCAATGATATGGATATTCCACATCAAAATGTACATCAAGAGAATAGTCCAAGAATGTCATCGAATCAAGGAAAAGGCTTGGAATCAGCAAATTTAGAAAATTGTATGGACTTTGAAGAACCAATTTCATCGGATGAAGATTTCCAACTAGTGCAACGCAAACGCAAGCAACCGAACGGGAACAAAAAGGCTAAGGTAGATTTAACTAATTTTAATTGTAATTATAATGGGTCGACTGGCTCAGAGCCAGCTGTAGATAACAACAATAGGTTCTCCCTTTTGGGAGATATTAACATAGAGGCAGAGAAGTCGAATTTTAGGAAACTCCCTGATAGGGAGGGAAAGGAGATCGATAAGAGTCAGCAAGGGAGGAATTCATTTTGTCCTCCTATATTTTTGTTTGGTGTAGATGTCAAAAGTTTGATCGAACAGTTAAAGTCGAAGAATATTGTATTTAAAATTGTCAATAAAAGCAGACAGAAGAGTAAACTATATTTGAAGGATTCCGCAGTGCACACTGAGATGATGCAATTACTGAGAGTCAAGAAGTTTGATTCATATTCGTTTACACCCAAGGATTTAAAACGTCGGACCATAGTTTTGCGTGGTTTACTTTACAATATGGACTTAGATGACATTAAGGCTGCAATTGATAGGTTGGTGCCGGACACGGTGCAAAATGTCTCAAAATTTTCGACCACTTTCTCAAGAAAGAATAATTTCGATACAGGACTGTTTTTGGTCACATTGTTTTCTGGGAAGTCGTTGGGTGAGATTCGGGCTTTGCGTTATATATTGGATCAAAGGGTTACTTGGGAGCCGCCGAAGAAAAATTTGAAAGAGGTTCAATGTTGGAGATGCCAGCAATGGGGGCATATGTCCCAGAACTGCAATAGGGATTTCGCGTGTGTTAAATGTGATCAGAATCATGCTAAGGGGGATTGCAAGTATGTGCAACAAGAGGGTACTTTACCGTACTGCGTGAACTGTCAGAAGCAGGGACATCCTTCTAATTTTAGGGGGTGTCCAGAATATAAGAGGTATGTGGAACTGAGGGAGAAAGCTAGGAATGTTGTTAAGGGAAGGAAAGAACAGGCAGCGGTTAATGTGGTTAGTGCTATTAATATGTCGAATTTCGTTCAACCAAATAAGTCTTTTTCTGATATCTTTCGAGATATTATACCTACACAGGGTCGGACACCACCCCCAAGATCGGAATTGATAGAGCAGTTTCTGAAGATAGCGAAGATGATATGTCAACCTGAAGTTGTTACACTTGAGGATAAGATAGCCAATTTTGTCCGGGACTACAGATCTCTTTCTAGGGAGGAGGCCAAGCAGCAATGTCTTGGTCTTTTACAGGAGGTGAACCAGGTTTATGGTCCTTAATACCATAAATTTATTAACTTTTAATGTTAGGTCTCTGATTGAGAGTGGCCGTAGAGAGGCCATTCAAGAGACGCATTTGAAATCTTGGATGAAAGTTCAGTTGGAGGATTATAACTTCATTAGGGATTATAGTTCACAGGGTGTGGCTATCGCACTAAGGGGCACGTATAAGTTTTCTAGAAAGGTAATTACTGGTTTTAATTTCCCAGGTGTTTTTATTTCAGTGGAAATTTCCATTAATGGAGTTGTGAGGAGCATTTTGCTCGGATCGGTTTACATACCTTGTAATTCGGATCGTACCCGTGTTTTTGATTCTCTGTTAAATTTAGGGAATTTTTCTCGGAATTTCGATGGTACATTTATAGGGGGTGATTTTAATTCCAGGCATGTTTCTTGGGGTGACACGTCGGATAATTTGAATGGGGGAAGTTTCTATAATTACCTTCAACAACATTCTTTTCACTTTGTTCGCCTTTCTGCTAATTCACCCACGTATCCGAACGGGTCGTCGTTTCTCGATCATTTCCTTGTCAGCCCTAATTTGATTGATTTGTCTACCAGGGATCACCGGATATCCACCCTTCCTACATTTTCAGACCACTTTCCTCTGAAATTGCGTGTGACTCTTCCGTTTTTTGAGGTCATATTGAAACCCCCTTCCAGCTTCTCTAGCTTTGTTAATACGAATTGGAGCGATTTTAGGCATGATCTGACTCATGAACTTTTGGACCATTTTCCTGAGAAGGACAGGAATCCTTCTAATTCGGAGATCGATCGGCATATTGAGAAATTTACGGCATCGGTGGAATCTGTTTCGCGGGTACATTCGGAAAGGATTAACATCAGAAATAGGAAGTTCGTGGCATCTGATAATGTAAAGAGACTCTTCAGGATAAAATACGATTGGCAGAAGGAGTTGAAGAGGTTGTATCACAGGACATTTGATCGGAGGTGCCCTGAGTATTTGCTTTTGTCGAAACAGGTTCAGTTATTGGGTGTTATGATTAGGAAGCAGGTAGAACGTGAACAGGCGGACTCTTTCAGGCATAGACTTCAGGGAATCAGGCCGGGACCTAGGGCCCACCGTCAGGTTTATGATATTATCGGTCGTAGAAGGAATACCACTGCCCAGGAGTTGTCTGTAGGTGGGGTAGTCTTGGAGGATGATACACGATGTTTAGCTCAACTGAGATCACACTTTTCTGCAATTTATGATGGCTCTATGCAGCCTGAAGGGATTTCATCTATTAGAAGGACCGTGGATGATTACGTTTCGAACGATCCCGATTCTCCATATATTTTTGATGCTAATTCTACTTCGCTTAATGAGGGCGGTTGCGATAATTTAGTGACTTTGGATGAGTTGATAGGTCATTCCAAGGAGATTAAGAATAAGAAATCGTCCGGGTTAGATGCAGTTTCGAACTACGTCGTGAGAAGGTTATCGACCAGGGCATTTGAATATCTGACTGTTATTTTTAATAATTGTATTGCTAACGCATATTTCCCGGTTGGTTGGAAGATGTCAAGGATTATTCCGATTAGAAAGAAACGTAATGTCTCCGATATCGGGAATTTGAGGCCGATTTCTATGTTGTCAAATTTAGGGAAGTTATTTGAGAATGTTGTTCGTGTGAAGATGGATTTAGGTGTCAGACTTCCTTATATTCCGGACTTGCAATTTGGTTTCGGAAAGGGGCATTCTACGACTGACGCGATGATTAAGTTTCATAATGATATTGTGGTGAATTTGAGAGAAGCAAAGTGCACCGTAGCTGTGTTTTTGGACGTAGAAAAGGCATTTGACCATGAGTCACACTATGGAATTCTGTTTAAGATGGTTCGGATTGGTTTCAGTCCGCATATTGTAAGGTTGTTCATGAGCTTTTTTATGGACAGGCGTTTCTGTGTGCAATTCGGGGATGTCTTATCTGACTTCGGTGATGTGAGATGTGGTGTTCCGCAGGGATCGGTTTTGGCTCCACATTTGTATAATATTTTTATGTATGATTTCCCCCATGAGGGGATGGGTTCAACGGGAATTCTGTACGCTGATGACTCATTGCTGTATTCTCATGATGATTCGCCTGTTGGTGCTCTGCGGCACGTGTCAGCACATTTATCTACTGTTAAGAGGTTCTATAACAGCTGGGGTATCAGGGTGAATACTTCTAAATGTCATGCCATTTGCATAAGGAATGCTTCTGGTAGGTGTCATTATTCTGTTGTACCGGAGAGCAAATCTCTCAGACTGTTCTTGGATGGTAATGAGATTCCTTTTAGAGCGAGTGTTAGGTATCTTGGTGTGCAATTTGACAAATTATTGAAGTTTAATAGGCATGCCAGGGCGGTTACACGGAGGGCTTATGGCATATTGAAATCATTTTCTAGAATTCTGAATAACAGGCATTTGCAGACTGCGACAAAGCTTTTATTGTATAAGACTTGTATTAGGCCAGTTCTCCTTTACGGTTTCCCTATTTGGTTCAATATATCTCCAACGGCCATGAAGGAGATGGGGGTTCTTGAGCGGAAAATTTTGAGATTTTGCATCGGTAAGAATTTTAGATCTAATGACAGACGGTATTCCAATCGGTATATTTACGACGAATCTAAGGTCACCCCTCTTGCAATTTACGCTTGCGATACTTTAGAGAGGTTCAACACAAGATTGACATTACATGAAAACGCTCATATTGTTGGCGTTCTAAATGATCAAGCTGGCTATGGTTGGTCGGATACGTATTACCTCTCACCTTTGGGTTATTCGGCTGAATATCGTCCGGACGTCTCTGTCGCTCTGTTTCCTCAATTTTACGACAAGGTATGTACCGGTACACACCGTGGGTAGTTATTTATTAGCCCATTTGTTTCTTTTTTCTTCTTTCTGCTTTTGTTTTGTTTTATCTTTGTTTTTTAATTTAACTATTTCCTTTTTTACTATAATTTATAAGTTAGTTTTAAGAACATCCACTAGATTTAATAATTTTATATCAATCTCATGTAAGCCTCGGGAGCAAGGGCGATTTTCTTTAACGAATTTGTATGTACTATAAATTTAACATTAATATTGATGAAGCTTGATGCTGTTTTTCATACTTATTCTGTAATTTAAGATAATACACTATAGTCTTAAGTTTTCTTTTGTTACGTTTCCTATATATCTATTTAATTGTTTGTTTTGAAAGCCTCAATAAAATTAAAATTAAATTAATTAAATTATTTGCTTTTTTTATTTCTCTGTTTTGTGATAAACAGCAAATACAAAATGCCGCAGAAATAAATTGAAAGAAAAGTTGTTGGGGTTTTTAATGTTGGGACCAACTGACATGCTTGTCCGTTGAATCATTAAAGTCTGAATCTTAGTGTGTCTCATACAGAGCTGTCGTCTCCAGCCTTGACATTGATTTGGAATATAAGGAAAATTAATTAAAAGAAACACATTTGGAAACATTCAAGGGGATAAATAATATAATTGGATGATGTATCTGTTTTTATTGAAATCTTCTTTTCTTTGCATTTTGTTGGGTAGTTTTCATCTGGGATGCGCACTTTTTTGCTTTTTCTCTTAAAGAACTTTCAGCGTTTAATCGAGGATACACTAGAGTGGGTTACATACGTGGTCGGATTCAAAGTCGGAAATTACTAATAAATTCAATAATAATAATAGAAATAAGAACAAGTAAGAAAACGTCAGTCGGCTAAACCGACTTATATATACCCTCACTCTCAGAGAACATGTGTATGTAAGGACTTAAATTTTGCTTAGTGCCGGAGTATGTTTGTCCGAGGTATTAGAAGTTTGTGTCAATTGGACCCAGCTTCCACATTTGTTAATAATTGTAACAACATGATCAAATATGAAATCACAATGGATTTCAGGCACCGGCAAAGGAATTATAAAGCATTTAATTTTACCTAGGATATAGACAATTATGTGGGAGGTACAAGAAGGGGCGTGGCTAAAGCGTAAATATTTTTTATGTTTAATGTGATTATGAAAACATTTTCACATATAAAATTGCAAATGATTTTGATATCGCCCGTATTCCATGCGAATGTAATCCCTATCAGAGCATTACCAAGTATCAAGTTTCACAGTAATCCGTTCATCCGTATAGAAGTTATAACAGCTTTAATTTTACGTAGTTTAGGGTGATTTATGTGGGAGGTACTAGAAAGGGCGTGACCAACCCGCCATAATTGGTACACTTGAAGCGATTATAAAGACATTATCAAATACCAAAATATGGCAGATTCCGAAGATCTGTGTGGAAGTTACATTACTTTTAATTTAACGCTTTTATACACTTTTTTCTGTCCCAAATAGAGTGAGGGTATAAAAGGTCGAAGTTAAATAAATAATAAGTAAGAAGGCGTTAAGTTCAGCCGGGCCGAATCTTATATACCCTCCACCACGGAGTGCATTGCACAGTATTACCAGCAGATTAAAGATGTCGACTTTACATAGAAGCACAGTACCATATTACGAAAATTGTGATATTTGTATGCACATTACTATATTTGTTTACTATTTCAAACTATAATGTATACTTATGCGCACTGTTTAAAATCGACTACTATATATAAATAAAATGCTGAAATTGTGAAAGTGAACATGCCTAAATATTAGGCGATTGTCAGTCGCCATTAGAAAGAAGCATTTTCAGATACAGACAAAGTGATAAGAAAAGTATACATTTTAAAGATATCCCCATTCGCCCCATTCTCCGCCCAAATGTACAAATTTCGAAAAAACCCTTTTTCGAGTCTTCATAGTCAGAATGTATACATCGAATTTCATGATTTCAACTTCAGCGGTTTGTTAAGTCCCATTTTTATCCCTCTTTTTAATTATATCCCTTAAAAGTACGAATTTCGAAAAATCCCTCTTTTTTACGTGTCTACACAATTAGAGGGATGTACACACTGAATTTCATCATTCTAGCTGTATTCGTTTAGTTGGGTACTATCTTTATCCCCTGTAGCCATTGTATCCCTTGAAAGTACGAATTTTGGAGAAAACGTTTAATTTTTCGTGTCTACGCAGTCAGAGAAATGTATACTCCGAATTTCATGATTGTAACTGCTGTCATTTGGTAGGTACTATTTTTAAAAAAATTTTCCCTCTGGGCCGATTTCGGACACTTTCAATCCCAACCGATCTGCAACTATAAGACACATTTAAGAAAAATTTGAACCTCCTAGCTCATTTCGTTCGGCCGCTATCGTGCTTTCAACAGACAGACAGACAGACGGACATGGCTATATCGTCTTAGAATTTTACCACGACCTAGAATATATATACTTTATGGGGTCTCCGATGAATATTTTAAGGTGTTACAAACGGAATGACAAAGTGAATATACCCCCATCCTGGAGGTGGAGTGTATAAAAACAATTAAAATATATGGTTGAGACATTTGTTGTCGTTCCTGTTTGTAAAATATATTTTATAATAGACAAAATCTCGATTTATCGAACAATTAATTTTTTAAAAATGTTCGTTAAAAGTCGTTATATCGGCTACAGATTATTATAATTATTTATATTAGATCTAAAAAATAAATTACTTTAATAAATAAGTATTCTAGTGTACTTTGTAAATGATAACAAGCTACTTTATTTAAAGAGCTAAGCAGTCCACATTTGAGAACTTCCGTTTTTATACACCATAGGATGAAATATCGATATTCTTGATCGCCAATAATAATATTTTGAGTATTTAAGAACATTTTGGGAAGATTTCTTCCTAGTATTTAGTTGATATTTGTTAAGTTAAATCCTTTTATACGTGAAATGATCCGGTGCCCGGTCTTAACGCCCACGGCCATAAAACCCAAATATTTTTTGGGCGTCATGACCGTCCGTCAAACCGGACATTGGGCATTAAATGTGCATGCCTCGAAAAACGCCAGAATGCCCAATGAAATTTCGGACATAAAACCTTATGTTTTTGGCAGAAAACCTTTAATCTGCAGGCAGGCGAAAAGTTCGAGCACCAAATGATCCATAATGAAATGGGCAAAAATGGTACCAATCAATCTACTATATCTCTACACTCAGAAAAAAGTATGCCACGGATTAAGTAAGTATGTACTAAAACTGAGCAAAATTGAACTTCGTATAGCGCTAAGGCAACAATTTCCCACATCAAGTACAAACTTTTCCTTGAAAATAAGACATGCTTTGAACTTGATTCCAGTTCAACTTTTCCCCAAAGCAAGTAAAATTTACTCAAACTGAGGAAAATTTTTCTTCAAATCAAGTAAATCTTTACTTAATCTTAGGAAAATTTTTAAGAAATTTTACTCAAATCAAGTAAATTTATACTCAAACTGAGGAAAATATTCCGATTTTTTTCCTCAATCCAAGTAAATTGTTACTCAAACTAAGTAAATTTGTAGTCATGCCAAGTAAATTTATACTCAATCTGAGGAACATTTTGGGATTTTTTTTCCATAATTCAAGTAAATTTGTACTCAGCCTGACTACGACTATACTTGATAATTGAAATATTTTTTCGCTTCAGAGTATGCAACACTTATATGAAAAATGACAACATGGTATAGTTCTCAAACGTTTCATCTTACGTATACCATAAAGAGTTGAGATATTTCACCATGACTTCTGCGAAGGCTAGGTAGGCGCGTGCGCAGTGATTGTTTAGAGTAATATTTGAAGTACTTATGAAGAAAGTCTCGGCTAACGAACGAGAATTGCTTCTTAGACTACTATTCATGTATTTTTCTAAACACTCTCAAGTATTTTTATAAGTTCAATTATACTTGAATGTATGAGGAACATGGCATAAATTTAATTACATTTATTTACTTTATTTGAAGTAATAAACACATTATTAAGTAAAAACATCCTAAATGGAATTTTTCCATACAAAAAAAATCTGCATTATTTTCTTTCTTAAACGCTAGTAAATTTTCTTCCGCACAAGTATGAATATACTTAATTGTAAGAAGTTTTTTCTAGATCCAAAAATATGTTTTTAAGTAAATTTACTACACTATTTTGAGTATATGTACTATTTTTTTCTGGATTTGAAATAAGGAAAGTGTACTCATATCTATTTAATTTTCCTTCTCGTAAGGAAATTTTACCTAATCTAACTTCGAGTATGGATTTTACTCAGATTTAAGAATGCTATTTTTCTGAGTGTACGTGGACACAGCGAAGTATACAAGATTTTGATTATTACTCCTACTCCAAGATTTGATTATTACTCCTACATTTTCATTTTTTCACCCCCTAACTAAATATATCAAATTTTTGTTGCGCTCGCACTTTATAAAAGGATTGCCATTGAACGGAATGACAAACTTAGTATACTGCCATCCTATGGTGGAGGGTATAAAAATACAAATTTGTTGTTTAATTGTTTTGTTGTTATTTTATATATGAAAACATTGCGGGTCAAGTCAAACAAGTCAATTACCATTTATGACAACATTAATAACACTAGCCCAGTTGAGTGTTCTGGATTGAGAATTATGGGTGTTTTTTATGCGTGGCACTCTGAGTTTGAATATACACTGACTGCAAGCCGAATCCGGGTAGATACAATCACATGAAGCTATATTGCGCTATAATATTTTTATGTTGTAGGCTTGCATCACATCGCCCTTCTGCCTCTCCGCCGGTTCAGAGTTAAATAAATTCCCCTACAATTTTCCCAATGAAAGTTAATTAATCCAATGTTGATTAATGTTTAATTAAAGTTTTGTTTGGTTTAAATATGTTCATTAATTTCTTCTCCTTCTTTGGAAAGTCATACTGTCCACTAACCGGACAGATGGCCATTGCTCAAATGACTGAAATAGGATTTGTTCCAAAAGATAATAAAGGTTTTAAGATACTCTTTTAAATAACTTTAACGTCTAAAGTCAACTTTTAGTATTGAATTACGACAGAAAATGCCTCTATATGGTCTTCCGTGGGATACTAAATGGTATTGTCTTTTAAAGGTGGCGAAGCCATCTTATGTTATCCAGGAAGGAGTGTCACCGAATTACACATGTTACAAGTTTCCTTTTCTGTCCAATCTCATGTAAGAGATGTATTCACAAAAGGGGCAAATGCTCTTGAGCTTTCAAATTTAATTATTCAATGGTCAATTTCTTACCTTAAAAAGCTCAATCCCCAGGCACGGTATTGATAGAAATGCCAGCAATGACCTTAATCCTGCAAAGATAAAACAATATATATATGAAAAATTATTATTTTCCACAAGAAATAAAAAGCAAATGTTTTGCGAGTTCGTAACATAGTATATGTGTTTTAATTCTTTAACCCTAACTCCCATTTGCTTTTAGAACTAACCAAACAACAAACTGACATCTTTAACAGTGGGTTAGCTCCAACTACATGAAAACGAGGGTAAATGACCTCAGGAAATGCCACAAAAAATATAAAACAGAAAAACTTCAATGGAAACATTTTCGCCAACCAATGTCTTTATGACCTTTAAACAACATTTAAACCAAACCATTAAGTCATAAAAGGGCCGAATTTATTGTTTCATTGGTGAGCCACATTCGAAAAAAGCAAAAAGTTTTTAGTTGGGGCATAATTTATGAGACTCATCCTTTAATTCGTTGACAATTTTAGCTATTTTATGGGTGAAAAAAGACTCGGATTTTTATATGTGGTAAGTTCGTAGTTTGTGTGTGTTTTTAAGGGTAGCCTAAGGGGATTTCTATTAAGAGACATTTATTTGAAAAAAAGGGTGTTGATAGATAAGTGAAAGCAAGATGTCGCTGAAATGAACTGAAAATACTGAGTTTCCGCTACGGCCTTTGACTTGACTTTATCCAAATAGAATTCGAATACTAGCTATTTCTATTTCCTACGAAGAAAATTTTTGTTTGGCTATTTCACTATCCTGTGAGAGAACAAATCATCAGTGGCGATTCTGTATAGAGTGCTTGGTGTTACAATGCTGTTAAGTGTTGAAAAGTGTGATGATCTACGATATGATCGACAATATTATATCATTTTAACATTTATCATCAGGATCGAAAGTAAAGTCAAAACCAGGATTCCGACAAGAAAAATGAATACAATTTTTTATCTTAAACTAAAATTTGAAAACTGCAAACAAAGTTCCGTTGGAACTTTTTTTTAAACCAGAAAAAGGTCAGAAAAGTTTAAAGTCGGACGGAGTTGACTATATGACAACCTCCAATTTCTACAACATATTGTGAAAAAATGTAGGACCGACGTGACCCACATACAAAATGCACATTTCCAGATGAAATGTAACATGTTTTGCCAAATATGAAGAAAATCTATTATAATATGTGGTGGTTTCTAGGTCATATATATGAACCGTTGAGGCTCGCTTTCAGCATAGGTGATATATATCAAGATTTGCAATATTCTAAAGGGTGATTTTTTAAGAGCTTGATAACTTTTTTTTAAAAAAAAACGCATAAAATTTGCAAAATCTCATCGGTTCTTTATTTGAAACGTTAGATTGGTCCATGACATTTACTTTTTGAAGATAATTTCATTTAAATGTTGACCGCGGCTGCGTCTTAGGTGGTCCATTCGGAAAGTCCAATTTTGGGCAACTTTTTCGAGCATTTCGGCCGGAATAGCCCGAATTTCTTCGGAAATGTTGTCTTCCAAAGATGGAATAGTTGCTGGCTTATTTCTGTAGACTTTAGACTTGACGTAGCCCCACAAAAAATAGTCTAAAGGCGTCAAATCGCATGATCTTGGTGGCCAACTTACCGGTCCATTTCTTGAGATGAATTGTTCTCCGAAGTTTTCCCTCAAAATGGCCATAGAATCGCGAGCTGTGTGGCATGTAGCGCCATCTTGTTGAAACCACATGTCAACCAAGTTCAGTTCTTCCATTTTGGGCAAAAAAAAGTTGGATATCATCTCACGGTAGCGCTCACCATTCACAGTTACGTTACGATTCGCATCATCTTTGAAGAAGTACGGTCCAATGATGCCACCAGCCCATAAACCGCACCAAACTGTGACTTTTTCTGGATGCATTGGTAGCTCTTGCAATGCTTCTGGCTGATATTCACTCCAAAATCGACAATTCTGCCTATTTACGTACCCATTGAGCCAAAAATGAGCTTCGTCGCTGAACACAATTTCTTTCTTTCTGAACTTTCTTAACAGAGCACGCATTTTGATAATAAAATTCAATGATTTGCAAGCGTTGCTCGTTAGTAAGTCTATTCATGATGAAATGTCAAAGCATACTGAGCATCTTTCTCTTTGACACCATGTCTGAAATCCCACGTGATCTGTCAAATACTAATGCATGAAAATCCTAACCTCAAAAAAATCACTCTTTATAAATATGAGTCGATCTGGTCCACTTTCATTATATATGTTTCGAGTTGAGATATAAGGTGCTGTGCTAAACCTGAAGATAATCAGCTGAAGTATGTGCATTTTTTCACTGAACCAACACTCAGGGGATGTCCCCTATAAATGCATCGCATTGCGTTGGCGGGAGGAAGATCAGGTATTGGAAGGAGGAAAGAGGGAGTAGTGTTTGTTGACCTTTGTTTTAAACTTCTGAATATCATAATTAGCTGGGAAGATATCTGCCTTGTTGTCCAATTGATAACAAATTGGTGAGAATTCCTGGAAAATCGCGTATCTCTACCGAACGGTCTCACAGGCGGTATAAGAACACGAATATCCGAAGAACAAACACCATGAAAGTAACGATAGAACAAGGACACACAACCCACATTACGACGATGTTCGAGGGAAACAATGGAATTGGATATCCTACCGTCACCTATCAACACCTCTGGACACGGTCTAGTAGCTCCAGTGATGAAGCTGGAGCACCCGACCATATATGGGAGTTGTATTCCATGTATGGTCTGATGTAAGTAGTGTAGATACTGAGAAGATCATTGGGAGTGAAATATTTCTTACACCGGCCTAGACACTTGAATGCTTCTTTCGACACTTCAAATACATGCTTTGTCCAACGAACATCGCATTGTATTTGCGTGCCTAGAACATCAAGAGTATCTGTTTGCTCAATATATACACCGTGAAAATAAGAAAAAGGAAGGGGGAAAGGACAGAGCCCTGTGGTACTCCTATAGTTAACCTGTGCTCGTCGGATGAGAACCCATCTAAAGGGTGTTTTTTATTGGGGTATAGAACTTTAAGTTGGCATCACTTTTTTAACTGGCGGCCATTTTGTCAGCTGTCAAGTGATTAATATTTAGTTTGGTTTGCCATTTCATCATGAACAGGTTGACAAAAGAACAACGCTTGCAAATCGTGCAAATTTATTTCGAAAGTAATGGTTCAGTTCGCGAAGTTCACCGCAAGCTCCGTCCATTTTATGGTCGACATAATCGTCCATCAGAGCAATTAATTCGGTTAACCGCATAATTTCGCGGAATGGACCTGTCAATTGGCCACCAAGATCGTGTGATTTGACACCATTGGATTATTTTCTTTGGGGATATGTGAAGTCGCTCGTCTACGCCAACAAACCAGAAACGTTAGGGGACTTGGAAGCCAACATTCGTGGCGTTATTGCCAACATACGGCCCCATATGCTGGCTATATTCGAGCCAGCCGCGGCGGCCACATGCCCGAAATCATATTTAAACATTAATGGCATAAAATTATTCTTCCAATAAAGCCAAATTGATGGACATTAAAACGATTTTCTTGTGTTTTATTTCAATTCGAAGTTCTATACCTCAATAAAAAACACCCTGTACAACAATACGTATAGTGCGATCTCTGAGGAAGCTCGATATTAATCGAAAGAAGTCGCTACCAACACCAAAAGCGATATGCTTTGATATGAGTGCTCCTAACCAAACTCTATCAAAGGCCTTGGAGATATCTAGAGCAACAACCTTACTCTCACCAAACTGGTGGATGGATCGATTCCATTTTTCGGATAACAGTGTCATCAGATCACCCGTAGATCGATTCCTACGGAAGCCATACTGTCGATCATGAAGTAAGTCATTTGCTTCGAGATGGCTTCGCAAGATGGTGGTTTACCATACTCTCCATAACCTTCGAGAGCGCAGAGCAAATCGCAATCGGGCGGTAGTTAGCAGGGTTATTAGCCTCACCTTTTCTAGGGATGGGCTGGATGTTCGCAATCTTCCAACGCGCTGGGAAATCCCCTGCACGGTATGCAAGCGTCGAAGAGCATTTACATAGGACAAGTGCTGAAGTGCGATCCGGTTCCGGAGATTCCGGAGCACAAAGCTTCCAATTGAAATACTGGAAAAAGTTGTTGAGCTCGGCCCAACGGGCCTTTTCGTATATATGTATTGTCCGCTTTCGGGCTGGGATCGAAGCGACATGAAGAGCGGAATACGAAAAGGCTGCTGAAACAATAGAATGATTCGAATTACCAAGATGTGCTAAAACATCAACTCCATACTTTTCAGGGTGTGAAGTTAGAAAAAGATGAAGAATATTTAGGTTTTGCCCTTGGACACACGGAATGTGAGTCGGTTCTTTCACTAGTTGTGTCAAATCATTATGCGCGGCAAAAAGCTCGGCGTATTGGCCCTCCGGTGTTATGTGACTCGAATGGGCAAGCCAAGAGGAATTATGGACATTGAAATCGCCAGCAACCACGATTTTATTGTCAGGAGAATCCTCTAAAATCTTAGTAATTGAGTCGGAATGGGCGTCGAAGCTATTTAGGGATGGGTCTATATAAATCTGAACCGATTTGCTTCAAATTAAACAGCGTTCTTTTCAATTTAAACAGCGTTCACTCACAAAAAGCAGTTGTACCATGTATTGTTGGCTCGGATAATAATAGCGATTGCAAGAGTAGACGGACAGACAGAAGAAAATGCCTAAATCGATTCAGAAAGAGACTGCAAGTCGATGTTTATAATTTCTCCTCCTTTTGGGTGTTACAAACAACTCTACAAAGACATAATATATCAGAGGAGGGTAAAAAAGTACTTTTTTATGATTTTCTATAGTCTATTCGATTTTGCTAGAGTCGATTGCATATTTATATACCCTCCACTGGGTTATTATGTATTTGTGCATTTGTTTGCAACACCCATAAGGAGACGGGATAGACGCATCGTTTATTATTTCGAGTCGATTTAGAGAAGTCCGTCTGTTCGTCCATCCATATATTCCTGTAATCTAAGTACAGCTCGCAATTATTGTCCGACCCTTATAAAAATTGAATTGAAAATTTAATTTGATGCAAATCCCCCACAAATGTGGCTCCTGATTTGACTTTTACCGCTCTATAAACCACATGTTTCATTCGATTTGCTTCAAATTTGCCACAGTACCATATAATTGAACAAGAAACATCTGTGGTGAAGTTGAGTCAGATCGCATCAGATTTAGATATAGCTCCCATGCAATTTTCGCTCTCTATTTGACTTTTTGCGGTCACATATTTTAACCGATTTTCTTCAAATTTTGCACAGTACCATACAGTTGAACTGGTAAGAGCTATGGAGAAAATAGGTCAGATCGGTTCAGATTTAGAGCTGCCACATAAATTTCGCTCTCAATTTAACTTTTTCCGCTCTGGAGACCACATTTTTTAAACGATCTTCTTCAAATTTGGCGAAACGCCTTATATTTCAACTAGAAACATCAATGGTGAAAGTGGGTAAGATCGGTTTAGATTTATATATAGCTCCAATACAAATTTCGCTTCGGATTTGAATTTTTCCGCTATAGAAACCAGATAAAGTAACCGATTTTCTTCAAATTTGTCACATCACATCACCTTAAATTTTTATTTTTTTCGGTTCAGAATTAGATATAGCTCCCATACAAATTTTGCTCTCAATTTGACGTTTTCCGCTCTGGGTAAGATCAGTTCACATTTACGTATAGTATAATAATAATAGTATAGTATAGTGTAATATAGCCCTCAATTTGAATTTTGAAGCTCTATAGACTACATATATAGTACCCATACAAATCCCTTTCCTAACCCCCACCCCCAATTAATTTGTAATAGTGAGAAAGTGGAGGGTATCATATAGTCGGCCCCGCTCGTCTTTAGCCTTTCCTTAAAAAATCCAATAAACGTGACATATGACTAAAACTCTATCACTCCCCCTGAGGCGACCCTTGCAAAGTGTACATTTACATAAATTTGCTTGTGTAAATATTTGCTTACAACAAACATTGGAATGGATACAATATGGTTCTTCTTTCGGAATCCCACAACAATGTCTAAATACGTACATATATGTACTTTCATATATTTGAACATTTGTATGTATGTACATCCGCATTAATATGAACATATTTCATATACATATATGTATTTTTTCAGCTGCGGAATAAAAGGAGTTCAATAAGACCATTTTATTTCACCAACTGATTTGGTTCTACAACATGGTTCGAGGAAACATGGTTACTCTTCGTGCTTGCTTCCCTGATCCGCAGAGTGGCGAAAGCGACCTTCTTAAATGAACACATTCCGATCTTGAAGTAGACTGGCTCGCTAATCTTCCTCTTTCTTTTAAATGACTCGATACAGATTCATGCTTCTTTTAAAAGTAGATAGTGCTGATGGAATAATTGAAGGAAAATTTATATCTGGTTATTTACTCCCTTTTTACAATATCAATAATATGTATCTTCTTGGAGAAGAAGAATACTTTCATTGATGTTCTAAAGGATTCAATATACGCTCTATCGTTCCTTTATTAAAAAAGTAAATTTTTTGATGTTTGTATAGCTTCCAATTATTGCCGACCTTCCATTGCTAGAACTAGAAAAAGAAAACTTTCTACAATGCATTTAAGTCAACAACCTTTAATGATCTTCAAAAATATCCGATACTCGTTATCGTTATATTTTACAATTGTATCCCTTAAAAATACGATTTTCGAAAAATCCCTCTATTTTACATCTCTACACCGAATTTCATGATTCTAGCTGTTGTCATATCATTGGTACTATTTTTATCCTAGAAAACTTTCTACAATGCATTTAAGTCAACAACCTTTAATGATCTTCAAAAATATCCGATACTCGTTCTCATACTCAAATAGCCCAACCTTTATCGTGAAAACTAATACATCAGCTTCCCTTCGGCGATGAGAATTACTGAAGGCTTTATAGAAATTTGTTGCTGGGAGTAGATCTTCCTGCTTTTTCTAAAGAAACCCAAACGTCCCTTAATAGAGACATCAAAAAATACGTCTTATAACATCCAAAGCAAGCATGCGAACAATCATATGAACTTTGTCTACCCATCACAAGAGATCATCCTAACTGAAGGCCTGCTGAGTGGCCTTTTATCCCTACATTCCTCCGCTGGCACACATCTTGGAAAAGTTCATGCAAACATTAAAGTAGTACTCGGTCAAGTTTAACCGAATTTACTTGGGGGATTTTGGCACATTTCCGCATTTGAACAAAACAGATTGTGTGGCTGTGAAAAGCTTCCAGGGAATTCCTACACATTTACTGCTTCATATCTTAGCCAGTCGTTTTGGATACAAATTCCATGATTTACGAGGGCAAGTATACCAGGATGCAAGTGTAAGCCTACTACTGCAACTATTTATGTGACATTGCCCAGTGTATGCAGGCATGCATATCTGATGCACTGAAGCTACTTCCTTAATGGCTTGGCAATCGTAGGTACTTTTTGTGGTTGGCAGCTCGTTGGTTAGTTACTAATCTGGCAGCTGTCAAAGGTTTCGTGTTCGCTTTAAAAGCCAAATCGCATATAATATGGATTTTATGAATGAATCGTGAATTGTTGCGACCACAAACTCACTCCGTGCCAGCCAGCCATCCATCCATCCG
The DNA here is from genome assembly GCA_947397865.1 of Polietes domitor. Classification (NCBI taxonomy): domain Eukaryota; kingdom Metazoa; phylum Arthropoda; class Insecta; order Diptera; family Muscidae; genus Polietes; species Polietes domitor. The sequence continues at coordinate 86,592,957 of OX377619.1, read as the reverse complement.
TCCGTACGTCGTGGTGGGTGGTGTGGTTTATTTGTTTAACGGACGAGTAGTTTGATTGGATTTTTATTGATTTTCTATTTATACGGAAGGGGTTGTGTAATAAACTTTGCTCTTTAGTTTATATTTTACTACAGCTAACGGAATTAAATTAAAATATCGATATTTAATATTAAATATTTATTACCCTCGACGTGGGGGACTTCCGAAAACGCTGTTGAAAGTTATAGGAAATATGCTCTAAAGAAAGTTTGATAATAAAATTTACCACTTGACAACTAGATTTCATCAAATATCGAGTTCACTGTCACACTTTTCTTATAAATCCTAACTTAATTTGTATGCAAATGAATAGCTGTAAAGTCAGAAAATGTAATATTTACAGAGTTTAAACTAACAATTGTTGTTTGTGTAATTTGTTTTGGTTGTTTTCATATGATCTGAATATATGTGCCTTAAATTCAGTTTTACTTTAAAAATAAAAAGACAATGTTCTTGAGCACCGCACATTTCAAATGAAATTTCCGCAATAGATCTCATTATATGATTGTCAGGATTTGTCAGTGTAAAATTAACAATAAATATTTTCTCATTTCAACAATATCCTGTCGGCTTTTCATTGAGAAATTCGATGAAACATGATTGACAGGATAATGATAGAAAACAGACAATAATGTGCGGCATAAATTGATGAGATAAAAAATATGAAATTTTAAATTAACACACATATATATTAGGCTGCCTCGTTCAAAAAACTTGTAATGAAACGTAAATAACCTTAGATACATTAAACTGAGTTGCGGCCCATATAATTAAAGAAGTAACCACCCAGAAAAAAGTTTGATTTGCTTAATGATGATTTGCGAAATATTTCGTTGATGTGTCAAGTCTTTTTTGTGCCAAACGCTTCTGAAAATACTCTAGTGTAATTTTTGAATACCCTCAACCTACATTATATGTATCATAAGAGACATAAACTAGTAAAAAGGCCACGGAGGGTATTCCACATTATTATCGACATATTAGAGACTGTCGACATTACATATTATAATATTAATAGTCCTCTACAATACATAAATATAAAACTTTAAATCAACATCAGACAGCAATCTTTAAAAATGTGGCCTAAATATTATTAAGTAGAAACAATTTCCCTCAAGATTTTCCTCATTTGCTTGCTTCTTGATTCCAACTACAGCCTAAATGAAGATCCAATATGTTTCAAAATATACACACATCATTTCATGATTTTAGCTACAGCCGTTTGCTTGGTATCAGCTTCACACCTTTTTCCATTTTGACCTTAAATGTACGAATTTAGAAAAATTATTTTCCGCGTCTACGCAGTCAGACGAGCGCAAATACTGATTAGATCCTGAAGGTACGAATATCGAAAGATCTCTTTATTTTTCGTCAAAGAAATGTACGCACCGAATTTCATTTTTATAGCTGCAACCGTTTGGTTGGTACCATTTTTATCCCCATTTTCCCCCTAAATGTACAAATTTCGAAAAATGCCTTTTTGATGCTTTCAACTTCAGCGATTTGGTTGGTACCATTTGTATCCCTCTTTTACAATTGCATCCCTTAAAAATACGATTTTCGAAAAATCCCTCTATTTTACATCTCTACGCAATTAGAGGGATGTACAAACCGAATTTCATGATTCTAGCTGTTGTCATATCATTGGTACCATTTTTATCCCATATGTCTACTTGTACTTACTTGATATTGGGTATGCACATTCCGTCTATAACAAAAATGTGTACCATAAAGTGATTCTTATTCGTAGTGGGTGCAATGTGGCAAAAAGGGATAAAAATTGTACCTATCAAACGACAAGAGCTAGAAACACTAAATTTGGTGTGTAAGTTCCTCTTATTGAGTAAATAAAGGGTGTTTTTTATTGAGGTATAGAACTTCGAATTGAAATAAAACACAAGAAAATCGTTTTAATGTCCATCAATTTGGCTTTATTGGAAGGATAATTTTATTCCATTAATGTTTAAATATGATTTCAGGCATGTGGCCGCCGCGGCTGGCTCGAATATAGCCAGCATATGGGGCCGTATGTTGGCAATAACGCCACGAATGTTGGCTTCCAAGTCCCCTAACGTTTCTGGTTTGTTGGCGTAGACGAGCGACTTCACATATCCCCAAAGAAAATAATCCAATGGTGTCAAATCATACGATCTTGGTGGTCAATTGACAGGTCCATTCAGCGAAATTATGCGGTTAACCGAATTAATTGCTCTGATGGACGATTATGTCGACCATAAAATGGACGGAGCTTGCGGTGAACTTCGCGAACTGAACCATTACTTTCGAAATAAATTTGCACGATTTGCAAGCGTTGTTCTTTTGTCAACCTGTTCATGATGAAATGGCAAACCAAACAAAATATTAATCACTTGACAGCTGACAAAATGGCCGTCAGTTAAAAAAGTGATGCCAACTTAAAGTTCTATACCCCAATAAAAAACACCCTTTACAAAATATAGAAGTATTTTTTCAAAATTCGTACTTTTAAAGGGTAAAATGGGAATAGAGCGATAAAAGTGGTAAAACGTAAAAGTTAGGTACCGGTGGTACCTAACGGCTGCACCTAGAATAATGAAATTTGGTGTATACATGCCACTGATTGCATAGACACGTAAAATAAGAGGATTTTCGAAATTCGTACTTTTTGAGGTTACCATTGACGAAGGGGATAAAAATTGTACCAACCAAAAGACTGCAGCTAATGTCATGAAATTCGGAGTATACATTCCTCTGACTCTATAGACACAAAAAATAAATTGTTTTTCCAATTTCAAGGGATAAAATGGGAACAAAGGGATAAAAATTGTACCAACTACCTGTAAATGATGAACTTCGGTGTGTACATTCCTCTAATTTCGTAGACAAGTAAAATAAAGAGATTTTAGAAAGTCGTACTCTTAAGGGGTAAAATGAAAAAAAGGGATAAAAATGGTACCAACCAAATGAACGGAGCTAGAATCCTGAAATTCGGTGTATACATTCCTCTGACTGCATAGACACGCAAAAAAAAGATTTTACCAAATTCGTACGTTTTTACTTTTAACAAGTAAGGAAAGGTTAAAGTCGGGCGGGGCCGACTCTATGATACACTCTACTTTCTATCCGAATACAATTCAATTCGGTGAAAAAGTGAAAACGGGAAGGATTTTTGTATCCTGTAAATGTATGTGTTTGAAAAAAAATGTTAAATCGGAAAGGACATTTATATGGGGGTATATTGAAACCTGGAACGAAATAGGTGGAATATAATATAAATATGAAATAAATATATGTATAGTTTGGCCAAAATCGGTTAAACATTTGGGAGCGACATTTGTATGGGGGCTATATCTTAATCTGAACCGATCTTACCCACTTTCTGCATAGGTGTTTCTATTTGGATTATAAGATGTTGTGCCAAATTTAAAGAAAATCGGGTACAATACAATGTCGTTCTACAGCGGAAAATGTCAGGAGCGACATTGGTAAGCGGGCTATATCTACCTCTGAACCGATCTTACCGAATTTCTGCAGAGGTGTTTCTAGTTGGATTGTAAGATGTTGTGTCAAATTTATAGAAAATCGGGTACAATATGTCGTTTCTAGAGCGGAAAATGTCAAATCAGGAGCGACATTTGTATGGGGGCTATATCTAAATCTAAACCGATTTGCTTCAAATTAAATAGCGTTCGTCCTTGATCCACAAAACTTACTTGTGTCAATTTATGTTAAGATCGGACTATAATTGCGACCTGTAATTTGATTACAGATGGACAGACAGGCAGACGTACATTGCTAAATCGACTCAGAAAGTGATTCTACGTCAATCGGTATACTTAACAATGGGTCCATCTCGCTTCCTTTTGTGTGTTACAAACAAATACACAAAGCCGTAATACTCTTGTGGAGTGTATAAAAATTGGTTGAATCATGAAGTTAGGTTATTTTGCACTATGTACGTGAGATAATGGATTTTTACTTTGGGAATTGAAATAGGATGGAAATACAACCAACTGTATCACCCACTATCTACCAATATTTATGGTATTTAAGCTTTTTGAAGATGTCTGTCTTATTATTTTACTTTTTGAATTGACTTGGCGTATTATTTCAATATATAAAGTATAAAGGTATTGGTAGACCTGTCTTATAAGCGTGGTTTAAAATAATACAAATTTTATATTTATATGTAAAATTATTTTTTCAATGTTGGTATTTGTTTTGTTTTTGAATATTAAAAAATTTTACATTTTCCTGTAATGTTACTGCACTGCACGAAAATCGACGGGAAGGTTTTACCATTTCTAATATTAAATCGAAATTTTGCAGCTATAAGTAGATTCGTTTTACAATTATTAAGTCAGGCCCCAATATACCCATATTTGTGATTGTTGGCCTATTTATATTATATTTTCATACCGGTGAAAATGATACGTACTGAATTTCTGTAATTTGAATGAATTTGAGAGTTTTTGCTGTTGATAAACCACTGTGCACTGTTTTTAGTTAGTCTAACGAGAAACCAACGAAAATGGAAGATTATATTTAACAAATGATTTTTTAAACGCTTGTATTTTGGGAAATACCATGAATATTTCAAAATGACAAATAATCATCACCATCGTGAATGGAAGGAGGATGTTTCACCCCTCGAATATTCTATTCCCTCGAAATAGAAAATGTTATCATGAATGTTTTGCGCATTTGCGTGATAACATAACAAGGTGAGGAAAATCGAAGCAAGCACGCAAAAAATGTCCTTGAAAACTCAAAAACAAACACACAATTGATGAAGGAACTGTAGTAATTACGCTGGGAATTGCTATCGTGTTGAGCTATGAATTTTAATGGATGTATTTTCACTCATGATTGAAAATCACATTTTGACCCTGTAACCCCTAGGAATAGCATACCGCTGTGTGTGTCTGGCTAATAATTGGATGTATTCTTTTATTAAATTCCATCATAAGGACGATAGGTGAACTATGAACATATGCATATTTTACATGGATCGTCTTTGTGATTTACAAGATCTATTTTCTTTTGACAACGGCCTACATCTTGATCTTGTTTTTGAGATGTTGTTAAAAAAACAAACAAAAATCTGTACGGTTTAATGTACATATATTATATTTGCTTTAATATAATAAATAAATAAATATGAATCCAATCATGTGTTCTTACATACATTCATAAACATAAACAAATAATCGTGTAAGCACGTATGAATATTTATTGTTTTGTTTTCTGTTTATTGTAACACTCATATTTGGTAATGTTCGAATGTATGACACACGCCAGAATCCCACATTCAGTTTGTATATATTTTATGAATGAATACGTTGACCACAAAAATAAAGGGAAATACAGTGGGATTTAGCGAATAGGCAAAATTTCACTATATACTCGAAACACATTTTAAAACCATAATTGCCAGAATGCTGTAAAAAGTCGAATAAAAAATGAGTTCAATAAGATATTTCTATTATTAATTAAACTTCCTATGAGCCTGAACTGAATTTTTATCCTTAACAAATACATGGTGGCCCATTTGAAATTTTAAATTTGAACTACCGAATACTTTGACTTTACTTACATTTTTATTTTTATTTTCAGGTTTATTTTTGACATTTGCAAAATTAGGAAGTATTAAAAACTTACTTATAAAGTAGTGAGCCCTTTACGCAAAGAAATTTAAAAAAATGTGTTTTCAAATGAATCTCATTTTTATCTGGCTGGCTATGTCAATAAGCAAAATTACCGCATATGGGGTTCAGAGAACCCACACGTGACTCATCATTGGCAATTTTTCATTTCATTTCATTTATTTCTTTCATTTATTTCTTCACGACTTGTAATTCTAAGCCTATTGGCCGATATAATATAAATTACAAAATGCATAGTAAAAATTATTTCTAACAGTGTTAAAAAAACTACTCAACAATTTTTCTTCGAAAATGAGCAAGGTTGCCGAAAACGGTGAGCGTTACCGTGCCATGCTCAACGAATTTTTGTTTCCAAAAATACAAGAGAATGACATGGACGACATTTGGATTCAACAAGACGGGGCCACATGTCCCACAGCCAACGCACCCATTGATATTTTGCACACTGTTTTTGAAAATCAAATAGTCAGCCGAAATTGTGGTGCCAATTGGCCGCCTCGCTGCTGTGAATTGAAGCGTTGAAACATGAAATCGAAGATGATAAAGTCATAGAAATGTACTGTGTTGATCGGATGAGGTGCTGGCGAGCCAGTCGTGGTAGTCATATGAATGGTATTGTGTTCCATTTAGAGTGATCAAACACAAAACCAAAAACCGGGCCAACCGATTTTTACAACCATCGGGTTTTTCAAAATCACGGTTTTCGGAAAACCGGGCAAAACTTGGGTTTTAAGTCAATTTCGACCGGTTTTCCATTATTTAAAATATTCCTGTTTTTTGTGTAACTTAATAATCAACTTCTAATATTATCACACACTTCACGGAACTTTTTTGATTGGGTGTCACTCTTCAACAAAACTAACTTCAGTGTCTAAACGAAGTTAACAACCACGTTGGAGGCGTTCGCCCTCGATTTTAGGGTGCTACGTAATCAAAATCCGTTTCGTGTGACGTATGTGTAAATTTATTTCGATTGTATGAAATCGAAATGCATTACGTGTATAAACATTGATGGCGCTGACCATAAAAATCACGAAGGCGTTTACAAATTTCGCGAATTTCGACAGTACACTGATCATAAATGTCAAACCTGATGCAGGTATCATTGACATTTCGAAAGTTCTATATAAGCTAAAAGGCACCCTGTATATACAGTGGCCGACAAAAGTCAACATACGACCCACATTTTTGCGTTTTAGCGAGTTCCAAAAAATATTTGAAAAAAGTAATGATGCGGTTTTGTTTGAAATCGTTTTTTATTCATATAACAATAACAAAATGCTTTACTTCAATATAAACTTAAAATATATTGGCAAAATAAACAAAAAACACCTTGACAAAAGTCTACATACGACATAGCATCCCATGCTTTACGTCATTTTTTATAATGTACTTTATAGGAGAATTGACGAAATTTGTATTGTCATTTGTCTTGTGCTTGCTCTTCTTTAAATAAATATAATTCAAAAAAACATTAGTCCGCGAAAATGGCTTCTCGTAAAGAAATTGCAACTAATATTCGAAATTTAGTAATAAAATGCAGAAACGAAAGGAAATCTTTAGGCGAAATAGCTAAAATGGTTAATTTAAGTAAATCAACTGTCCAAACTATATGCAAAAACTTCGAAAATACGGGTACTGTTGAAAATAAGCCCAGAAGTGGGCGTCCAAAAAAACTTAGTCGACGAGATGAAAGCTTTATTTTAAAAGAAGTTAATGAAAACCCGAAAGTGAATGCTACAATGTTGTCCAAACAACTCGCAGAAAGGTCGGATACAATTGTACATCCAAGAACAATTCAAAGAAGTCTGAATAATAATGGTTTCCGAAGCAGAACGCCACGCAAAAAACCTCTTATAAGTGAAAAGAATCGTAAGCTTCGCCTTGAATTCGCCCAGCAACACCTGGACAAGGGATTAAACTTCTGGAAGCGGGTTTTATTTACGGACGAGTCGAAGTATAATATATTTGGAAGTGACGGGAGAGCCAAAGTATGGAGAAAAGCGAATACGGCAATGAATCCGAAGAATTTACTTGCTACGGTAAAGCATGGTGGTGGCAACGTAATGGGGTGCCGTCGCGGCGTCTGGAGTTGGAAATCTTGCGTTTATTGAGGGTAACATGGATCGCTATCAATATAAATCCATATTGGAACAAAATCTGAAGGCATCGGTCGATAATTTAAACCTCGGAGAGTGCTGGATTTTCCAACAAGATAACGATCCGAAGCACACAGCCCAATTTGTTAAAGATTGGCTGATTTACCATGCTCCAAGACAACGTTATTCGCCGCCACAAAGCCCCGACCTGAATATTATTGAACATGTGTGGGAGATTCTGCAACGCAGGATCCGAAAACATCACATATCTAGCGCCCAAACGCTAAAAAACAAGCTGGAAGAGGAATGGCGACAAATATCACCTGTGGAATTGGAAAACTTAGTTGCATCAATGCCCAGACGATTGCAGGCTGTTGTAGATGCTCATTCATGGTGGACCAACGAAATATTAAATTATATAATAGTATCATTTTGTCACGTTAAATTGCATTTTTTATGTCTCATCTCAAAGGTCAACGTTTTTTCTGCGTATTCTGTTAATATCTTTTGTGTTTATATTGAAGTAATGCATTTTGTTATTGTTATATGAATAAAACGCGACTTCAAACAAAACCGCATCATTACTTTTTTCAAATATGTTTTGGAACTCGCTAAATCGCAAAAATGTGGGTCGTATGTTGACTTTTGTCGGCCACTGTATATATTTTTAAATTAAATATTTGTAATTGACATATTGCTTTGCTGAGGTTACGACATACAAAGGGAGGAGAATATGTTACGACATACAAATCAAAATTTTCTATTTTTTACTGTTTTAAAAAAAACCGAATGAATCCGGTCGGACGTTTTTTTCGAAAAAGGACAACCGGCTTTTTCTAAATCACGGTTTTCGAAAAATCCAAAAACCCGACATCATAGAAAAATCGGGTTTTTGATCACTCTAGTTCCATTATTAAATGACAAAGTTCAACCTTTCCAATAAACCAGAAATTTGAAAAAATGAGATGCTTGTAAGTTGGCATGTGTGCTTTATTACTTGGTGCGTTTTTTAAAAAACGGATATACGGCTAGTGAGTTGTACTTCTCGTTCGTTTGTGAGAATCATTTACTTAAAGAGGCCGGGTATGTTGTTGAAAAGTCGCTGCGAAGCCACTTGACAAAACCTTTGACAGGATGGAAATCATGATAGTGGTAGTCTGCAGCCAAGTAATAAATGTAACCATACCATTTGTAAGTAAATTTGCATTCTATTAAATATAGATGCAAAATGGACTTGAGCCAGGACAATATCCCTGTTAATAAAAGCCGATTTAAATTTTATATACACTAGAATGTAACCATTTTGCAAACGTCCTTGACTTCGGTCATATGTTACTTTAATAGGCGCTAAGTCGTAAATTATCCTTATAAATGTAAAATATTATTTTTTGCTATGTAAACTTTTAGTTTTTATGCAAAACAAAGGGTATTTTTACACAACCCAAGACAAAATAATATGGAGGCGTTAAATCACAAGGCAAGTAAGTAAGCTTCAGTGGGCTAAACCGTCTTATGTATACCCTTAATCTCAGAGAACATATCTACGGAAGTTATAAAGAATTAAATTCTACTTAGGACAGGATATTTTGTGTGGAAGGTAGTAGAAAGTTTGTGGCACATGGTCCCAGTTTTGACATGAATTTGACAAATATCAAGTCATAGTGTACTCCGTGCACCAGAGTAGCAGTTATGAAGGATTTGATTTTTCCTAGGATATAGACAATTGTGTGGGAGATGCAAGAAGGGGCGTAGCTAAATTATAAACACATTTTGAAATATCAAAATGCAAATGATCGGTTTTATTTTAAACATATTTTGTACATTTAAAAAGACGGACGGACGTACACGGCTCAAACAACTTAAAAAGTCTTTCTACTCTGTAGAATAAGGGTTTAAAATTAAAAATTTTGTAATCCGTATTAATTTTTGTGTGTATCAATATGCCTCACCCATAAAATCAACACAAACAATTTTGTATTGGATATTTTTTTAATTTGTTGCTAAATTCAAATTTTCAATGAGTAAAAACTCTATATTTGGAGCAAACAGCACATGCTTCAAGAGCTGAAATATTTTAGGAATAATCTTAACAATATCAATCTCCATTTTCGGGAGATAAGGTTTTTTAGCTTTTTTAGCTCCATACAAATAGGCGCTTTAGAGTTTATTACCAAAAATATGACCGTCATATGACCATATTAGAATTCAAGCAGGCGTTCCTCCCTAATATAGGAAAATACAGATAAACACGGAACCATAAACGTCCATAAACATATTCGTAAAACGTGTCCATGTTTTTTGGAAGGTCGAGCTTTTTCGACAAAAAGTGGATATTTCGGTTGAGCACATAAATTTCGCTCTCGATTTGACTAGAGACCGCATATATAGTATCCATAAAAAACCGTTCCGGGTATCACTGTTTTCCCCGCATTTAATTGTAATGGGGTAGAAAGTAAAGAGTTTCATATAGTCGGGCCGACTTTAGTTTTTCGTTACTTGTTTATCTAGCAAGTTTTCCAAAAAAACGATTGTTTTATTTTAAGTGCTTTTGTGTATGTAAAAAAATCGCACGTAATTTTTTTATTCATAATTGCTGGCAACACTTTCGGAAAAGTATTTTAATGAACTCTTTACCTTTTAACCTCTTTCTCATATATCCTCGTAGGTATTGTGCTTTCGCAACGCTTGCAATATTCCTATCCTCCCCATCCCGCCCTATAGCAACCTATAGCTATTATTGGCAATTACGTGTAATTGCAATGTAATTCAATTTTCTCTCAATTGAAATCTCTTTATCTTTTCAATTTTCTAAAATATTGTACGATGGCGGGGTAATTGCTTTCCAACAAACTATATAACACACTAAGCGGTGGCACTGGTATCGCATCGTATCGTAACGTATGTAACACAATGTCCTCCGCACACACTCCGGGCGGACATACGGATGGATAGATAGCAAAAGTGTTTATATGTTAGTTACTTAATGGAAGTGTTGTTGTTTCTAATGCTGCTGCAGTTACAGTTTAAATAGCATGTAGCTCATGGATACTTAGCACACACGACGCCACGCAAACAACTCAAAGGCGATAGTGCTGTGCTGCACCATCGTCACCATTGATTGGTGCAGTAGCAATGCGTGTAAACATGGTGTATGGATGGAGAGAAGGGCACAGTGTTTCGGTGCATAGAAAAAACGAAAATCTCGCTTAGCGCAAGTAATAGACATTTTTACGGTTACACATGGTAGTTGTGATAATCGTGTCACCAATAAAGTTGGCTAAAGTCATAGATTTCCAATAGAAATGTTCAGTTCTACGAAAATTATGATATTCTACCCTTCACCTCCAGGATGCGGGTATACTAACTTTGTCATTCCCTTTGTAACACATTGAAATATCGATCTGAGACCCTATAAAGTATATATTCATGATCGTCCTAAAATTCTATGACGATCTAGCCATGCCCGTCCGTATGTTGAAAGTACGCTAGCATCTAAACGAAAGCAGCTAGGACATCCACATTTTCTCAGAATACGTCTTATAGTTGTAGATCGGTTGGGATTGACAGTGGGAAAAAATCGTACAGAGGGAAACATTTTTCCCTCACAAGGACTGAAAATCCTCTACTATTTGGACCAATTAACCATGTTTTTTAATTATTTTTGCTAATATTTACTTGATATTGGGTATGCGCAATCCCCTTATAACAAAAACGTTCACCAAGTGATTCTTATTTGTAGGGGGTGAAAGAGGGCAAAAAGGGACAGAAGTGGTACCTAACAAAAGACAACAGCTAGAAACGCGAAATACGGCGTGTATATATCTAATTGAGTAGATACATAATATAAAATGATTTTTTCGTACTTTTAGTGGGTAAAATGGGAATAGAGGGATAAAAATGGTACCAAACAAACGGCTAAAATAATGCAATTCGGCGTATACATTCCTATGATTGCGTAGACACGTAAAATAAACGGACTTGGAAAAAGGTGATCAAAATTGTACCAACCAAATGACCACAGCCAGAGTCATGAAATTCGGATTATACAATCCTCTGACTGCGTAGACACGAAAAATAAAAAGGTTTTTCCAAATTCGTACAATCAAGGGATACAATGGGAACAGAGGGATAAAAATGGTACCAACTAAACGGCTACAGCTAGAATGATGAAATTCGGTGTGTACATCCCTCTAATTGCGTAGAAAAGAGATTTTCAAAATTCGTACTCTTAAGGGGGTAAAATGGAAAAGAGGAAATAAAATGGTACCAAACAAATGGCCGCAGCTTGGTGTATTTATACACCGAATTCCATGATTTAAATGAGATTGCACTGTCTTTAATTTCTTAGGTTGAAATATTACGATAATTTATGACAAATATCAGTCATAACATCGTTTTCTTAAACTTTGTTAACAGCCTCCAGTTAGGTTTTTATGGAGCTACATTATAATGGCGATGAACCCTTTGGCAAGTATCCATTTATTATGAATTGAAATACAAATTAAATTTATATTTTAGAGCTCCCCGGTAGTCGAGTTGGTAGAGTGCTCGGCTATCAGCGTGGGGGTTGTGGGTTCGATTCCCACCAGAGGCTCTGGTATGTCGCTGCAATAACTCGCTACAATGGTATTAGTCACCCGGCTCCAAAATTAGAATATAAATTTACTTTGTATTGTAATTCATAATAAATTAATAAATAATTTGTATTTTAATTTTGGGTCCAGGGATGAGCCGGGTGACTAATACCATTGTAGCTAGTTATTGCAGCTAGCAGGCTACCAACTCGACTACCGGGGCGCTCCACGAATATCCATTTGTTTCGCGTTCACATTATAATGTACACACATTATTTTACGATTATCGCTACAGCCGTTATCTTGGCACCAGTTTTATCCCTTTTACTCTTTTCTGTTTCTAAAAGTACGAATTTTTAAAAACAATGTAATTTGCGCAGCTACACAGCCAGATATGTGAATAAAAAATCGAATTTCGTGACTCTAGCTTTTAATTGGTACCATTTTTATCCCAATTCGCCCGCTTTCATTTAAAGTACAAATATCCAAAAAGTCATTTATCAGGAAATGCACTCACCGAATTTTATGATTCAAATTGCAGTCATTTGATGGGTACCAATTTAATCCTTTTTTGCTTATTTTGACCCTATAAGTACGAATTTCAAAATATCACTTTTTTTTGCTTGACTAAGCAGAGCGAAGTATACAACGATTTTGATTACTCCAACTTCATCCCTTTCTGCGAGTTCCCCACAAAAGTACAGATTTCGAAAATTTTCTTTATTTTGCACGTCTTTATTCTGAATTTTATGATTCTAGCAACTGTCATTTGGTGGTTACCAATTAGATCCCTGTTTCCACATTTCCTCCCCCATAAAAGTACGATTTTCAAAAAATCCATTAATTTTACGAGTATATGCGATTAGAGAGATGTGCACACCGAATTTAACGTTAGTAGCTGTTTTTGTTTGATTGGTTCCATTTTTATCCCTTTTTGTCCATTTCACCCCCTAAATGTTTATGGTGCGCGTTCACACAATAAAAGTATTGAAATTGCCAAACAAAATGTGTGTGGACGCGAAACACTGTGGGAGTGTCGGTCGTTCGTGCATAAGCCAGACAGACCATTAATGAAAAAAGAATAACAACACGACGGACAGACGAACTCATACTCTGCTATTTTATCGTTAAGCCATTCTATCTCAATGTACCCGTACTCAACGAATGCATTTATGCCCCGCTATCAGTCTCGTCCATATCTAATATCTCGTCCACTTTGACTCTGGAGGAAAGGCATATCTTCACACCTTTCGACTGCAATCCTTAAAAACTCCTTCTGCAGTTCTCTCTGTGTGGAGAGTGGACGAGTGCAACATCTTTAACAATGCCGATGAAGAGTGTTTGTGTATTTACACAGGCTATTGTGCGGGTTCAGATACATTCGGTGTTGTGTTTACACGGCTTCACTATTCACTGCGGTGAGTGGTTTAAATGAGCCTTTAAGTATCTCCAATGTTTATTTAACATTCTACCAAAGTCTCTCTTCACCCTCATCATTTCTTTCGCTCTCTTCCTCCCTCTCCATCCATCCTCTTTCTTGTTCTGTTTCCTATCAGTCTCTTGTGTTTGTGGTTTCATATTTACTTTTGATTTTCAAACAAATCGAAAATCTAACAGCTCGATTTGATTGTTTTCATAATATTTTTGTGTTTCTTTTTTGAATGCGGGCTCTGTTTATGTTACGTCGTTTAATTGACACCAATACGTCGTAACATAAACCATATCTTTGAGATACGCGTAAGTGTAAACACGCCATACGCATGTCCGTCCGTCAGTCCGTCGTACTTGAAAACGTACGCATCTATAGCCATGCAAGTAGGTAGGTTCGTATTGGTTTGAATGTAAGTTTGTTATTGGATTGTCTTGTCTTGAGGCCGTTGTTTGTTATTTCAGCGGTTTGATTTTCCTTCGGCCGATATTTGCCCACCTAAACCAAGTAAATAAATGTTCAAAACATATGGCTTGTGTTGGCCGGTAGCTGGAGCTGATTTCTATACAGTCTGATGTAAATATTTATTTATAAAGTGCATTGCGTAATGCACACGCACGTAATTGCAGTTGGCTGTAGTAGCTGTTATTAGCATAAGTAAAAGTAAATACAGATGAATATGTATATTAAATTGTTATTATTTACGAGATCGTAGGTGGATTCTGTCCAATTACAATCTCTATAAATGTTGTTTGTACGTTAGGTCGAATCGTGAAATGTAAATCGCTGAAATCTCAATCGTATTGAATAAAATATCAGTAGAATGGAATTACAATTGAAACTGGATAAGTGGGAGCTCAAGGGACAGATTTTTTATTCCCAGTTACAGAGGTTTCCCATTAAACCAGTTTTCTATTTATCCATGTAATTATTCTGTTATCACATTTAAAGAGGTAAAGCTTGCGAAGTTTTGAGAGATTCCTTAAGAAGTAGCAATCTGTAAAGCATGCCCTTTAAAAGCGTTTCCTCCAAATAGTAAATTTTTAGTTGGACAAACTATGGATAAGAGCCAGCAAATGTTCATTATAGGGATTTTGATTTATTTTTATTTCAATGTACCTTGTCCTTTAAATGAAACATCGTATATTGGGCAAAATCTAGATAGTCAAAAAAGAAAAAAAGAGAAAAACGGCCGCAATGACAACGAAATATCTCTCCTAGTATGAAATCCCACAAACAGATTGAAAAAGGAATTGAAAAAATCCCACTTATAGAGGTCCACAAAGCGAAATCCCACACATAGAGGTAATCAAGTCAAATATACCACTTAAATTCCAAAAAGAGGTTCAAATTCCACATAAAGAGGTTCAAATTCCTGTTGAAAGGGGTTTTTTGTTTGAAGCTTGCAGGGACCACTTATGCAGGTTCGACTGTATTTTATAAATGTTATCTCTTAAGCTAATATTATAAGAATATAAAAATAAAGGGTGATTTTTTAAGAGCTTGATAACTTTTTTTTTAAAAAAAACGCATAAAATTTGCAAAATCTCATCGGTTCTTTATTTGAAACGTTAGATTGGTCCATGACATTTACTTTTTGAAGATAATTTCATTTAAATGTTGACCGCGGCTGCGTCTTAGGTGGTCCATTCGGAAAGTCCAATTTTGGGCAACTTTTTCGAGCATTTCGGCCGGAATAGCCCGAATTTATTCGGAAATGTTGTCTTCCAAAGCTGGAATAGTTGCTGGCTTATTTCTGTAGACTTTAGACTTGACGTAGCCCCACAAAAAATAGTCTAAAGGCGTCAAATCGCATGATCTTGGTGGCCAACATACCGGTCCATTTCTTGAGATGAATTGTTCTCCGAAGTTTTCCCTCAAAATGGCCATAGAATCGCGAGCTGTGTGGCATGTAGCGCCATCTTGTTGAAACCACATGTCAACCAAGTTCAGTTCTTCCATTTTTGGCAACAAAAAGTTTGTTAGCATCGAACGATAGCGATCGCCATTCACCGTAACGTTGCGTCCAACAGCATCTTTGAAAAAATACGGTCCAATGATTCCACCAGCGTACAAACCACACCAAACAGTGCATTTTTCGGGATGCATGGGCAGTTCTTGAACGGCTTCTGGTTGCTCTTCACTCCAAATGCGGCAATTTTGTTTATTTACGTAGCCATTCAACCAGAAATGAGCCTCATCGCTGAACAAAATTTGTCGATAAAAAATTTCGAACCGAACACTGATTTTGGTAATAAAATTCAATTCATGATGAAATGTCAAAGCATACTGAGCATCTTTCTCTTTGACACCATGTCTGAAATCCCACGTGATCTGTCAAATACTAATGCATGAAAATCCTAACCTCAAAAAAATCACTCTTTACCTCCCTGTGAGCAAGGAAAAGCTATAGTTGGATACTGCATAATTCCCTACACCGCTCTCTAGCAAAACCAACACGTGCTAGGCGAGCACAATTCAGCACAGTTTTTGGATTTGCAAAAATCGCGATTTTAACCAAATTAGAGATTTTTTTTGAAAAATCGCCAAAATTTTAATTAGCGATTTTCTCGAAAACGGTTTGAGATAGAACTTAGCTTGAAACGGCACAATAACACCCTCCTCTAGAAGAACCTAGCACAACTTTTGCTGCCCAAAAACCTACAATGAAAATTTCAGCGATTTTTGTTGCAAAAAGTTTTTTCGCTGTATCTCTGCCAATTTTCATTTTTTCGAAAAACTTTTTACGGCACAATTGGGCACAAACCTAGCACAACTTTTGTTTTTGCGAAAAAACAAAATGGCAATTCTAGGATTTTTTCGAATATAGCGATTTTTTCGAAAACGGATTGAGATAGAACTTTTTTAAAAACGGCACAATTATGTACTCCGCTAGCACAATCCAGCACAACTTTTGTTTTTGCAAAAAAAAAAAAAACAAAATGGCTATCCCAGCGATTTTCTTTTTGGAAAAAAAGTTTTTTCGCTATATCTTGGTCAATTTTCAATTTTTCGAAAAACTTTTTACGGCACGATTGGGCACAAACCTAGCACAATTCAGCACAACTTTTGTTTTTTCGAAATTCGAAAATGGCATTTTCAACATCTGGGACATTGTCTAACAAGAGTATGCATGACTGTGATGTTGCACTGACTTCAATCTATACCCTTTGACTTCACTTTCGTATGAAAGTATACAAATAAATTGTCATAATAGCTCGTATAGTAAGTAAGTCGAGTTGGTAGCGATTGCCACCAGAGGCTCTGGTCTGTCGCTGCAATAACTAGCTACAATGGGCTTAGTCACCCCGGCTCAATCCCTGAACCCAAAATTAGAGTATAAATTTACTTTGTATTGTAATTCATAATAAATAAATTAATTAATATCAAGGAACGGAGCATAAAGCAAAAGTGCTGATAGTTTCCATGACTCGCACAGACAGAAATTTATATAGAATTCTATTAAAAATCATTCACATCATGGTTTTTTGTATTAAATGACGAACAACTCGCATCACCAGATGTGATGCCCCACTTATTTTGCATGTTTTAAAGCGAATGAAACGCTAGATCAAGGTATTTAATATAAAACCTGAATAGCAAACATTCGAAATAAGTGGACTATATAAATACCAAAACGTCCTTTATGGCTGAGCAAACCGAAGCTTTTACTTTCGACGCTGCGTTTTCGTCATCCTCCGGAAATGTGCTATTCTCATAGGCTGTTACATCAGCTGTCCAAGAAAAACCCGCCTACAGAAGGTTTCGTTTACGCGGGTCCACGCTAAATGTTCCGTACCAACTGCCTCCTTTAACCATTTTTTAAAGAAATTGGGAATTTTTTGATCTTCGGCTTAACTGCCCATTCTATTTCTATAATTTTTCAATATCTAATAGCAAATCTGTCATATCATATTTTACTGATTTACAAAATTTATTTAGATTTAGATGCCGCCAAATGGCATACATTTGGTTGTTTCTTAATTCATTTGAAACAAAAAATTGTATTAAAAAATCGAAATATAACCAAAGTAAAAAAGGCATTAAATTCGGAGTGCATTCCTGTGGATGATGATGTTCATCTCTTTATTTTTGGTCTTCTCAGTCCTAAAAATAAGTATAAAATAATTATATTTTACGGATCTACGGAATTTACCCCCAAACTTATTTCATTCGGAAGCTAACGTGCTTTAAACAGACAGACGGATTATCATAGATGTTTACCTCGACCCAGAATATATACACTTTATAAGGTCTCCGATAGATATTTCAAGGTCTTGTAAACGGAATGATAAAATGAAAATACACTCCATCCTAATGTAGAGGGTATAAACATTATATATTGTAGCTGTTTAATAAATATCGATCCACATTTCATAAATCAACATTTATTTGTATTTGTATTTCAAATATTTGTGTTAATTGCCACACAGGTGAATTTAAAAGATATTTAAACTGCAAGGTTTAACAAAGATAAATATAAATTTTCTTACCTTGTAAGGAATGAGTTTCAGTTTAAACTTCGGGGTCCTAATCCCACAATTATAGAATATCTGTGTTCATCTTATACCCAAATCCATTGTCACTTTGTTGTACCCTCCGCTAGGGTATTATGTCTTTGTGAGTTTGTTTATTCCACCCAAAAGGAAGCTAGATAGACCCATTGTTAAGCATACCGATCGACTTAGAATCACCTTTGGAATCGATTTAGCAATGTCCGTCCGTACATCTCTTGTTGTAATCAAAATACAAGTCGCAATTACTGTCCGATCCTAACAAAAATTGGGACAATTTGCAGCAAATCGGTTCAGATCTAGGTATAGCACCTATACAAATGTCGCTCCCGATTTGACTTTTTCCGCTCTAGAAACCACATATTTTACACGATTTGCTTCAAATTTGGCACAGTACCAACTTCAGCTAGAAACATCTATGGTGAAAGTGGGTCAGATCGGTTCAGATTTAGATATAGTTCATACAAACTTTAACCGTTTTTGGTCAAACTTTACATATTATTTTTAACCTAGAAACATAGGTGGTGAAAGTGGCCCTCTCCGATTTTTTACCGAATTGAATTGCAATAAGGTAGAAAGTGGAGGTTATCATATAGTTGGCCCGCCCGACTTTAGCCCTTCCTTACTTGTTTTGTAATCAAACGGATGAATAATTTAAAAGGGTCATTATTACACCGTCACTATGGACAACTATAAAATAAAGACTAAAGACCCTACAAGTCGGTAGGTAATAGTATACTGCTATCCCGATTTTCATAATGAAATATTCTATTTTTGTTTGTACAATACTATTTCTCTATGTAAAGTCAACGCCACCCAGCAAAAATTCGCATTACCAAGTAATGTGGGGAATACGGCAAAACCAAAATCCTTCACTACTTATTTTTCGGATTCGTTTCTAATTATTTTTATAAAGGTATTGTAAAAAATAAGTACTTCCACGCACGTTCACAAAAAGTTGAGAAAAAAGTACTTCTAACCGAGTTTTAAAATAAGTGGCCTCAGGAAGATACAAAATAAGTCGTTATTGATAACTAGCCAAATAATGTATTATAAATAATGGACTTAATAAGTGATGAAAACAATATTTTTATTAAATTATATATTTTTTATCGACTTGTTAACAATTTGAATACAGAATTTAGGGCTGTTTTTTTTAAGCCTGGATAACTAAGCTGCGATAACAACAGCAGTGCTATTCTTTGACTCACTATGAAAATGTAGAAGATTACTTTGTATAATCTGAAGTTGTATGAAATTTAACTTACCAATAACTACTTATTTAAGTCATTATAAGGAAGTAATTATTTCATACTTCAAAATAATGCAGGCCGTAACGAGCTGTCATTACTAGGTAATGCTAAAAATAATGAGTCATTACCAAGTTTTTGCTGGGCATCTAATATGCCGGTATTGTTCCGATGTGGAGGGTATATACGGTTCGGCCAACTCTTTCAACTCTTTGTATTTATTTATATTTGCTTATGTCAAATGATAGTGTGCTTCGAAATAAAACAAATATAATGAAAGTGGAGGGTGTCCCGAAGAATGTATGCCTAGCGTCATGGTACATATAAATATCTTGCATTTGTCAAGTCAAAAAAGGCGCATACAAAATAGAATTTGTGTATGCATTATTTTCCTAGATTGTTTCAAACTTACTTCGAAGAATATATAAACACTGTAATTCTCATTGTTACCAATTTGACTATTGTATAAGAACTTTGATTTAGATTGGAGTAATCGATGAGTTTTCAACATGCTCGGGGATTCCTTGATTTACCTCTTTCTATGCACACCTCAATGTTTCTTGGTACCTGGTAAGCTAATAAGAAATTTCTACAGAATATTCAAAAGTAACGGCAAATTGATAATTGGAATATTTTCAATTATGTTTTCTAAATTGATAAAAACGTCATTATTCCCTAATAACTGTTCATAAAATAACACATAACAAACACACAAATATTGATAAGATCCAAGAAAAAAAATAGTATTCGGGTTAAAAAATCCATTAAAATCGAATATTTGCCATTCGGAGTGACTAATCACTGACCCCCATAAATTCAGGAAGAAATTGTTCTTTCTTTTTTGTTGAAATGCGAGTATTTCTTTTAAATATGTATTTCGGTGTTGAATGAATTGTCTGTTATCAGTAACCAAGAGTTTCTGGTTGGGAAATTTATTGCAGACCCGCTTGCGTCGCCACAACCAACACCAACACCAGCACCATCATCATCAACACCGCCACTAAATTCCGAATTCTTGCTTGGGCAGAAGATAACAAACAATTGAACAACAAATCATTGTTCGTTTCATGTGTTTAACAAATGTTAGACATGACCGTCCGTCCCACTAACCATCGAATGATATGCTGAGCCAACGCCGGCCGACTGCCTGGTATATCTTAAATTAAATGTCAGGCCGGTTAATAGAGTTTGTTTCTTCTTTAACAACAATACATATGCATGGTACATATTTTTGCTATCTCTGCTCAAATGTGAAGATAAACTTTTCCATTACATGCCGAAGAAACTTTCGTTTCCCTTTCTTGAGATTTTTTCCACAGAGATATGAAGCAACTTTGTTGTTTGCAGCTCCCTCCATAGGCAAAAAAGTTATAGTTTCGCTTTTTATTACGAAAATGTTAACAGTGTTTTTTATTACGAGAAAGCGAGCGATAAATACGTGTATCTGTAATTGTACGCAAAGGTGTTGTTAAAATTGCCTGGTTGTTGCAAGTGGGCAATAAAGTAATCACAGGTACATAATTAACATATTTCAGGGAACACGTTGCCAGATCCCAACTGTTCGGTGGGATGGTGCTTTTCGGGTAATATAAGATGGTGGTCTTAGACTTCGAAAGCCCCGCGAAATATATGGTTATACAGATTTTAGTGTCAAAACACCAAAAAATTATAATATTTTTTTCTTTGTGGATGATTTGATATTAAAGATAAGACACCAGAAAATAATATTTTTATCGTTTACATTGCAACATTTGTAGGAAGAAAAAGAAAAAAACACATGTTTACCTCAAATTACTGTAAAATTTTGGACTAGAACTAGGTGATCCCTTGATATTCCAGGGATCTGTCATATTTACGAAGTACCGAAGTAAATACCTTCTAATTGTTATGTATATGGATTTATCCAGTCATTATTTTGATTTGTCAATATAAATATAAATAAAATTAAAATAGTTTTTTTTTAAATTTCAATATATTTAGTCTGAAAAGATATTTTAAAGAAGGGTGATTCCACGTAAAGTGACCCATTTTTCGACAAAATTTCAAAATGAATTTATAGTTAAACAAACCCATACATATTCGTAATATCTACACTGCTCATAATACAAATTTTTGATTATATTAAAAAAATAATGACAACAATAGGTCTGATTATTTCCTTTTCCAGCTATAGGCTGGTGTCTTAACAAATGTCTTAACACCCATTACAGTTTAAATATCCTATATTTCCCATGTTCATAAAATTATGTCGGTACTGTATGTACTCTTTTGATTAGAAAAATGAATAAATACATGTTATGGATTAACATTACAGAATTCAAGAAAATAAGTAAAACTTCAAGGTTTTCTTCAAAGCTAAGGTCACACCCGTGACGCTCTAGATTGTAGTATATCTCCTATGTTTAAAACGCTAAGATTTATTTATATTATCAGTAATATTCCGATTAACCAGAAGTTTACAATTGGCAATATAGCAAAAATATCAGTCAATGAATTTGGGAGATATTTAAACATATTTAGGGAAAAGTGTCTCACCCGTTCCAATGGAATCACCCAGAAGTAAATACGCATGCGTATTTCCAATATTTTGCTGATATCCCAGTAACTACTGTCGGTCCCATTGTGACTATGAACAGTACAAAGTAGACGTTTACGACGGAAATTAAAAAAAATATATGATTTTTATACACTTAATTTAATTAATAATTATAATTATATTAATAATTATACCGATCGACTTAGAATCACTTTTTGAATCGATTTAGCTATGTCCGTCTGTCTGTCTGTCTGTCTGTCTGTCTGTCCATCTATTCTTGTAATCACGATACAGGTCGCAATTGTAGACAGAACCAAATGAAACTTTGCACAACGAAGTTTTTCGGGATAAGAACGAACGCTATTTAATTTGAAGAAAATCGGTTCAGATTTAGATATAGCCCCCATACGAATTTCACTCCCGATTTGACACTTTTCACTCTGGATACCACATATTATAACAGATCTTCTTCAAAATTGGCAAAACATCTTATATTCCAATTAGAAACACCTGTGGTAAAAATGGGTCAGATCGGTTCACATTTATATATAGCTCCCAGACCAATTTCGCTCCCGATTTGACTTTTTCCCCTCTAGAAACCACATATTGCATCAGATTGTCTTCAGATTTGGCAAAACATCTTATATTTCATCTAGAAACACCTGTGGTAAAAATGGGGCAGATCGGTTCAGATTTATATATAGCTCCCATACAAATTTCACTCCCGATTTGACGTTTTCCGCTCTAGAAACCACATCTTGTATCATATTGTCTTCAGATTTGGCAAAACATCTTATATTTCAACTAGAAACACCTGTGGTAAAAATGGGGTAGATCGGTCCAGATTTATATATAGCTCCCATACAAATTTCGCTCCCGATTTGACTTTTACCGCTCTAGAAACCACATAGTGTATCAGATTGCCTTCAGATTTGGCAAAACATCTTATATTTCAACTAGAAACACCTGTGGTAAAAATGGGCCAGATCGGTTCAGATTTATATATAGCTCATATACAAATATCGCTCCCGATTTGACTTTTTTCGTTCTAGAAACTACATATTTTAACAGATCCTCTTCAAATTAGGCGAAATATATTATGTTTATCCTAGAAACATGCATAGTGAAAATGGGTCAGATCGGTTCAGATTTACATATAGCTCCCATACGAATTTCACTCCCGATTTTAATCTATTCACTCTAGATACCATATATTACAAGAGATTTTCTTAAAAATTGGCAAAACATCTTATATTTCAACTAGAAACACCTGTGGTAAAAATGTGTTAGATCGGTTCTTTATATATAGCTCACATACAAATTTCGCTCCCGATTTAACTTTTTCCGCCCCAGAAACCACGAATGTTCACCGAATTTCTTCAAAATGAGCATAACACCTTATATTTGAACAAATCGACAAAATCGAACCAGGTCGTATTAGCCTATGATTAGGAAACATACAATAATTCTTCCCGTTTTCACTTTTTTACCGAGTTGGACTGTATTCGGTTGGAAAGTGGAGTGTATCATAAAGTCGGCCCCGCCCGACTGTAGCCTTTCCTTACTTGTTTTTTGTTGAAAAATGTTTGCAGATAATAAAAGGACTTGTTGAAGCCACATATTGTGGCTTATGACTAGGGTTTGGGGTTTCCCGGACTTTTTTCATTTCCCGGGAATAAGGGAATGAACAGTTTCATTCCCGGGAAAAACAATTTATTTTAGGTATGTCCAATATGATTTAAAATGTCAGCATTTAGCAACTGGTATGCTTTTTTAACCTATTAACGCTCACAATACACGTCCGTGTACAATATTTCAAAGTTGTCGTACTTTTTTGATAACTTTTAATATGTATGGAGTTTACTCGCTTAACAAGAAAGTAGCTTACTACTCTCATAGTGTTGCTGCCAGATAAAAATGTTGTCACTTATCAAGTCTCTTAATTGTAAATGATCGAGAGGAACAAAATATTATAATAATAATCTAAAAATAAATATTTTTATTATTGTAGTAATAAATAAATTGAGTGTTTTAATTTGGACATATTACAAATTAGACGAATTTTTTGTCAAAATATTTTACAGATTATTTTTCATTTTACAAATATTTTACTCTACACTAATCGTCAGAATTAAAGGCGTCATAAAATTGGACATTTAAATCGCAGACACAAGTAACTAGATTCAAAATTAAAAAGTGATTAAGGTAACAAATAACTCGGAGAATGTTGTGACGTAATTAATTTAGAAAATTCATATAAAAAATTTTACAGAAACAAAGTAAAATATTCTAAAATGTAAAAGCAATATAAAAAATTTAATATTAAGTAAATAAATTCATAAAAAATAAAAACAGTCATTAGTTCTTACAAAGGGTTATTTAAAAATACCGTAGGATATATTTCTATTCATATTTGATTTCTCTTGAAAGTTTCAGGGTGAAAAATTGTCATGTATCCCAATTTTTAAGAATTTCTTACTGGTTTCATATGTAAAGTAAATTGTTATTTAAGAAGATTTTCACTTTTTATTTCGTCGATTATTCTAGGAAAACAAGAAATTTAAAGTTTAACCAGTACGAGGGTTTAAGTATTGGCATTATGTCAGCCATAGTATTGTCGGTATGATATTTTTGTTTCATAATAAAGATCATGCAAATATACTCACAAAAAGTTTGTATTTTGCTAAACCCAGCTAGGCTACTTACCGAATTTATTAACAATCAAATACCCATTATTATTGTCAGTAATGTAAATATATTAATTTGAAATATATCTAAAATTTCCAATTTATATAGTAAATCTAAATTAACGCTCAAATTAATCAATAAAATATTTTTTAACATTTCCCGTATTCCCGGGAAAAACGATTCGGGTTTGGGGTCCAACTCTACTTGTGACGGATGCATAAAAATCAACAAAAATTGATGAAATTTTTTTACAAAATAAAATTTCAATATTTTGTTGTTGACAAGTTTTTTCAGAAGTAATTATTTTTCAAATTTTTATATTATTTTTGTTAAGTAAGGACGGATGCATAAAAATCAACACCGATATTTTTAATGAATATTATTTTCCTAAAAGGTCTATTCCACAAGATATCGAGCCAGTGCGGATTTGATTGGATGAAATTTGGCACAAGCATATTTATCGAATGGAATGAGCTCTTACTATTTTGTTTATAAATATGTATAAATATTAGTGTTTAAAGTAAAGTGAATAATTTTAGTTAAAGTTAACGCTAAATTTTTTAACATTTCTTTTATTATATCTAAAAATCGCGAATTGATAATTTTGATTTCATATTCGGATTCAGCTCACTGAAATCGTTGGAGATTAACTGTAATCCAATGGATTGAAAATCCATTGACGATTTTTTAAAATATTTTTTTGGATTTGAAGTATATATTGGGCTATCAAACCATAGTATTACTTTTCTTCTACATTCAGTCATTCTATGTCAAGCGGTACGGGTTTTCAACCGTAATTTACCGATTTTAATGTGTTATACCTTGTTTTGAAGGTAATTTCAATTACTTTTGAAATATTATTGTGTGCTATAGCAGGGTTAGATTTTTTAAAGTTTTTGCAATTCTTTCTTTTAATTTGATTTTCGAAATGATTACACCAATACAATTTTAAAGTAGTGTGCTTAGGTCTATTTGTAAGTGACTGTGTGAGTTTGAAAGTGGTGAAATGATGGCTTCTATTTTTTTACAAAATCAACCAGAATTACAGTGAAAAAGCATCAAAATTATAATTTTTTTTATTAGTTCATTAACACAAGGTATAAAAACAATGAAAAATCCAAGAAAAATAGGTAACGGACAAATTTATTTATTTTTTTAATTTTTTTGTTGTGGATTGCACCATCAGAAAAAAAAATAAAAAAAATATATATTTCTCCATAACCTATTTTTTCTTGGATTTTTCATTGTTTTTATACCTTGTGTTTATGGACTAATGAAAATATTATAATTTTGATGATTTTTCAATGTAATTCTGGTTGATGACATGGAATCGTCCATATGTACAATAGAAATACATTGCATAGATTTGTCTATGTGTTGAAAATGTTTGACTTCTTCAAACTTTGAACTCATTTTCACAAAAACTTCACTTGATGGACATTTTTCCTTGAATTTTCTCGTATGCACTTATTTAGATTAAACACAGAGTCAGACACTTATTCATTAATTAAGTCGCAGAAGACAGCGTTGTAGACCGGTGTAATAGCGTGTCCCGGTAAATTTGGATTTTGGGGAAAATAAAAAGATGAAAAGTCTCGTCCCAAAGTGCAAATATTTCTAAATATTTTATTAACATTATTACATTTAAAGATTTTTGTTTTTCATATTTTCCATAAATATCAGATTATTATACCTCATTTGAGTGCAATATACCAGAATTGTTTTCTTGGGCGTGACACCCTACCGTGTAGGATTTGCTTATACGCAGTTAGGAAATGAAGGATAAGTAAGTAGTTCATATTGTAAAAGTTTAGCTAAATAATATATTTACACAAAGGCTAAAATAACGTCATCGGCTTTCTGCTGTCCCCACTTCCAGTCATGTTTTCAAACGGCGACTAACTAACGTCTCTGCTCTAACATTGTTTTAGACAAGAAATGTTGTTAATAAATTTCTAGTTTCTTTTTTCGTTTTTAAACCAAGAATTACCAGTGAAAGTCTTGCATAAACACACAGCCATATATTTAACGATTTAAGTGTCAAAGTGGCCAACCGACAAGGAAAAGCCAAGTAAATCCCAATGTCTTGAATTTCTAACTCTCACGCGGTAGAGCAGATGTGGAAGACACCCGGACAGACACACCGGCAGATTGCGGTACTCGCGAAATTAATCCAAAAGGTTAATTAATCATCTCATTATTCAAATGTTTTTATACGAATGCCAAATGTTGTGGAAAGGTTAGTGAAATGTTCCATCCAACAAACTTTTAACGATTGATGCCAACAGAAGATAAGCGGCAGATGAGGAGACTCGTCTCTTAGTGTCATACACACTTACAATCCGGCATTTTAACCCAAACAACGCTAACGTTGGCTAAAACAAACACAGGCTGCGAGTGTTGGTTGAATTGTTGGCGTAACTACTTATTTGCGTAGTTTGGTAGTGCCGTCTGCGAACATGTGAATATTAACCTACACGCTCAGACCCTTCCACTTTTCCCCTTCCCGGTCACACATTTCTGTAGCGACTTCATTGTGAATCTTGCTGAGCGATTTCGCAACACGCTGCCAACTTATGGCAACAGAATCGACAAATATTTATTGTTGGGCTTTTGTTACGAATTTTCGTGATTAGAGGCGATTATTTTGAAAGTGGTCTAAGTCACCTTTTAATTTTCTTGTGTCGTTTGTAACCTTTCTAAATATTTACCGGTATAAAAGATGTTTTGAATTAGAAATTGATAAAATGAAATAATAATATTTATAAACTCATACTTTCAAACAGAAAATTGACTTCAGTGGAAAGATAATTTTATGTCATTAGTATTAGACCTGGAGCTTGAGAGCACCGAGGCTGGATAGATTCTTGCGTATTCTGGTATTGTATAGAAGAAAGCTAGGACCTTGAAATTTCACTTATATAGTCAAATTAGTTCAAAAACCATTTTTTTGTTTAAATCCGCCAAGTTAAAATTAAATAAGTAAGGAAAGGCTAAAGTCGGGCGGGGCCCACTATATAATACCCTACACCACTCCCTGCGTATATATCTCGCTTTTATTACTAAACCCAGGTGTTTCATGGATCACTTTCAAAATAGGTATTCTTAGTTGAAATATGACATGATATGTAAAATTATATCGAGATCCAATGCACGATGTGGGTTCTAGAGATCTAATAGAGTAGAATGGGGGCCCAATTTGTATGGGGGTTATACCAAAATATGGACCCATATATTTGACTTTCATAGTATGTCTTCTTAGTTGAAATATAATACAAAATGCACAATTTGATAAACTTCCGATGTAAATTGTGGGTCCTAGAGAGGTAATAAAAAAACGGGGCCCATTTGTAAGGGCGATACATTAAAAAGTGGATCCATATGAGGAGACTCGACTCTTAGCGTCTTCTTTGTTGAAATATGACATTATATGCAAAATTGTATCGAGATCCAATGCACTATGTGGGTTCTAGATATGTAATAGAATAGAATGTGGGCCCAATTTGTATGGGGGTTATACCAAAATATGGACCCATATATTTCACTATCATAGTATGTATTCTTAGTTGAAATATAATATAATCTGAAAAATTTGAAAAACTTCCGATGTAAAATGTGGGTCCTAGAGAGGTAATAATTGAAATGGGCACCCATTTGTAGGGGCGCGACATTAAAAAGTGGGCCTATATAGATCACTTTCAAAATATGTATTATTTATTGAAATATAACATGATATGCAAAATTTTATCAAGATACAATGTAAGATGTGGGTTCTAGAGCGATAATAGTATAAACTGGGGGCCCATTTATATGGGGCTATACCAAAATATTGTACATTGGCTTTCAAAATACATGTTTCTGGTATAAATCTAACACTGTGTGGGAAATTTGATGAAGTTCCGACGTAGAAAGTGCCTTTTAGAGCAGTAATCTTGTAAATCGGAGGTACATTTGTATGGGGACTATATCAAAACATAGTTCCAATATAACACGATCCTGAAAATTTGGTCATGATCCCATGTTAAATGTGAGCATTAATAGTGTAATTTATAGGGATATTTGTATGGAGGCTATATCTAAATCTGAACCGATTTTCTCCAAGCTTAGATGGACAGCAGACGGACGGACGGACAGACAGACATCGTTAAATCGATTCTAAGCCGATCCGTACACTTAATGGTGGGTCTAGCTCAATTATTTCTTGTTGTTACAAACATTTGGCGGAAAACTAACATATAATACCCTAGTCCACGAAGTGGTGTAGGGTATAAAAACGTCATAAATTTATTATGTTAATATATATGTTAATACATATCATTACCATTGATTTCATTAGAGTCCACAATTAAATAAAAATTGTCAGAGCCACGCCCAAATAAAAATTTTAGTTTTTTTTACGATTTTGAATAAAAATTAATTTATTTTTTAATCGATGACAAACTGTATAAATAACTTAGGATTATTATCGGCCCGATATTTACATGTGCTCGCATGTCATAAAACCCTACATCCCTAAAGTATGCTTTAAATAAATGTTCCAAAATACAATTACAGAGAACAACGAAGAAAGTATTGCTTCATTTTTGACTTAGAAGGTTTTACCATTTCAGTAATTAATTCGATGTTGGCAGCTATAAGCAAAATATTCTTTATAAAATGAAATAGTTCTATACTGTAGAAAATTAACAATACTAAATAAATACAACCTTCAGGTAACGTAATTACACTAATTGTCCTTCAATAAATCGGTTGTTTAATGTTTCCTCGTGGAATGTGTCCCCAAGGGTAAGCCAAACCAAAATGTTCTTATCCCTACCTTCTGAATTACCTTTCGAATTACTTTTTCGTGGAGATGTTATTGAGGAAAGGACTTACACGCAGCCATACTGATGCTTGCTGGTCGACAGAGGTGTACTTAGAGAAGTTCCTGTGGAAATTGTAGGGTCGTTGTTCCTAATTTGGCAAGGTTATTACCTTTACAGTTCACTGGGACCCGAATAACGAACTGCTGGCCCATCTTCTGAAGAGATCCGCGGCAGTTTGTTGACGCCGTGCAAACACTGTGCAACTTCTCATAGGCCTGATATATGTTGCAGGCATCGGGTAACCTACGAGCCAGGCTAACATTCCTTTCAAATGGGACTCAATGGTTCTCTAGCGATTGCCATTTATATTAACGTTCTCGGCGTTCTCAGTTGTAGAAAAGTAAGACCCGTTTTAAATAAGCAAAACCAGTTTCTGTGGAACTGACGGCATCTCGAGAATTCTCTGCACTCCAGGTGCGACAATTTTGCTTATTGACAAGTCCATTGAGCACTGAATAAAATATTGTGCGGTATCATTACCAAAATTGTAGATTTTCTTTTTTGTCTATAGGTATTTGTCCTTACAGACTGGATATAATTTGAACTTATATACATAAAACTCTACAAATAGTTCTTAGTTTAAGGTGTTTAGGTGTATGGATTTTTTTCTTTTCCAAGACGTTATACTTTCAGCCAGATCAAAAGTATGGTAGTATTTATTAAATAGAACACACTTACGACGGAAAGGATCATTATTGACATAGTTTGTGCGGAAATATTTTACATATATCAGTTCAAACTTTCTAGTACACTGAAAAAAATTCCTTCATAATATTTATGAAGCGATTTCATAAAAGTTTTTTTCATAAATTTAGTAATTTTTTCTTAATATATATGAAAAATGCATAAATAAAATGAAATGTTTCATACAATTTTTTATATTTCATAAAACAAAATTGTTAAATTAGTGATACTTAGGTTCGTAAGATCAGAGAAAGATTTCATAGTATTAAAGAAACAATTCTTAAATGTTATGAAATATGTCATAACCTATAAAATATTTGCGTTATGAAATGTCTTCATAAATATAATGAAGGAATTCATAGTTTTTATGAAATGTTTCATAACATACAACTACATTTTTAGTGTCTCGATTTTAGTCGTTGAATGCTAGCGATTCTCATTTCTATTCTGTTAACTCTGATATAAGTATGAACACTGATTTAGGTCAATGACAAATTCATTACAAAGACTCTCTCAATGGGGGTGTGTGTTGATTAGTTAGTCAACGAGTCAGACTTTTTTTGCTAGTTTTGTTTATATTGGAAACTTCAGTACTTACTGAAACTCTTTAATAAAATTATTGAAATTTCTTCATAAAATCTATTAACATTTTCATAAATCATATCATGAAAAAAATGAACTTGTAAGACAAAAGTTCATCGAATGAAGAACTGCATTTCATAGTTTCTAAGAAATGTTTCATAAATTCTATGACACTTATCATTGATGTGTGCTTCATGAAACACGTTTCATACATTTTATGAAATGTTTCTTTGGCGACTTTTTAATGAACATTTTCACTGAGGTTAAGACAAAATCATAAATATTATGAAGATAATTTTTCAGTGTAGGTCTTATTGGAACATTTATCAGAATTCTGCTCAGCGTGAAAACACAGTTGAGATTTCCTTCAACGATGATAACTTTATAAGAACAAGTCTGTATTCATATGATGGTAAGGTACGTGTGTTACATCCACGACCACGAAGGCAGAATAAAAGAAATTGTCTTTGAACAGATGCTATATAATTGCAGTGGATGAATCTGAAAATTCCTTACTTCAACGTTTCATAACTGTCATAGAAATATGCGATCGAAAGTTAAGTAAAGACGGCGGTCCGGTAAGATACCAAGATATTTTAACCTGAAATTACAGCTATTTACTGGCTAAATCGAACGAATCTGTTCCAACTCTAAGGTGACTTACTCAACTTTAAAAATAAACCGTTCATTTCGAACAAATTTTATACATTTTTTTATTAGATTTGTTATCTTCTTTACTTTCGCACTGTTCTTGAAATGGTATTTTTAGCTTGGGTACCAACCAAGTGTACTAAGAGATATTTAGCGCAAAATTCTCGTTCTAATTGTAATTTCTATTTCTAGTATACCCAGCAAACTTTTTTTGACATCAGTTATGTTACTAGTCATCATACAGTTTCCTGGCACATATGATCTCCAATTGTCCTTTGGTTAGAAAATTCACAATTTTCTCCTTGAAGTCCAATATGGTTCGTGTTTTTACGATTGGATAGTAATCGCCTTAATCGCAAATCTCTAATAAAATCCATTAAGTGTACTCTGTATATAGAGAAGTTAGTACTCCATGAACCATTGCTTTTCACAATTGTGAAATAAATTTTAGTGTTCACAATTAAATAGCCGAGCTACAAACGTCTATTGCTCGAGTATTAAGTAAGTGATCCTAGTGATTGACAAACATTGTGATTAATTTCTTTGCCGGGTTTAAGGGGATTTTAAGCTTTTATTTTGAATATTTGTATTTTGTATTTTGAATATATGTGTACATATCTATGTATGTACATTCGAATAAATACAACAATACATTGAAATATATAAGAGTTATAATTGTTATCACAAACGAAGAACAAAACGTCTCAGTTGTATACAAAAAAAAGGAAAACAACATTTGTAGTAGATGAATACTTCTACATATTTGTACGTTAGGGTGTCTCGTGGTCTTCCAATTCAAAATTGTTTAACCCGTGCCCATTTTGTTGCAATTGCTCGCAACTGGACACACTTACGTATGCAACTCAATGAGATGCTTGTTAGATGACAATGTGTGCTTTCCCTGTAGGAAGCATGGGGTCAAGTGTCGTCATGTCACCACTTTTTCATCACTTTTGGGGACTTTTTGGTGGCAGTGTCAACAATGCGTGTACACTTTTTACTTTGCCTTTAGAAGTGTTTACGAAAACTTAAAACTTGAAGCATGTTCGATGAAAAATAAGTTTTTAGTTACTAAACATTTATATCTATTAAAAATAATAATATTCTTTATTGAAAAATTTTCACAGAAGTAGAATCAATTTCGAAGTTGTACAATAAATCTTCATGTGTAACCAAGCCTTTTGATGAGAGGAGACATTTTTGGCGGAGACATTTTTGGCAGATGCAAAGAGGTGCTTCATCTTGACTTGTTTATTGTTTCATTTTGTAATTCATTTCATTTTATAATACACATAAAAAGCATGAGCGAACGAAATTATAAAAGATTGGTGATCAAACAATAAATTTCGTATAAAATTGCAAATAATGAAGATAAGGCAGCAATTTTTAGTGAAAAAGGTTAAAAAAAGATTGAAAAAGATTCCATTATTTAAAAAAGCGCGAAGCCAGTTGTGGCCAATTCATAAAAAGAGAAAGTGAAACCTTTTCTTGAGGCAATATAACCGTGTAAAAGACTCTAACAAACAACTACTGTACCTTAATATAAATATTTTTCTTTAATAAACATAAAATAAATGCAACTGTTAGAACTTATGTAAATTGTGGAAATCTAGTAAAAAAATCAAAAAGTGTAGACAAAATGTATTAAAGTGTACTACTGAGTTAGTGGTTGCAATGTGTCCATGTACTGAGTCAGTACAGTTTTACTATTGACATTTCCTACAGGGTGCGATTGTTTTTGACTGATGTTCGGAAAGTAATTTTTGGTTCTCGTTCGTTTGGGAGAATTATTGACTCCATATATATATATATATATATCTATATATATAAATGAATCTGTGTTTGTATGTTTGTTTGTTTGTTATTTATAGCAGCCTAAACTACTGAACCGATCTTCTTGAAATTTTCACAGTATGTTCATAGTGAACCATAGGCTATATATTTTTGGATATTTTCAGTGGGCGTGGCACCTCCCACACAAACTGGGGATTTATTCGTTTTATATAAATTAGCATATTTTGAATACTGCTGCAGCTAGAGTCTTGATATTTTGTGAAGATTCACTAATTATTAGTCTGCACAGTTGTGCCAAAAAGTGGCGGTATTGGAAAAGTGGGCGTGGCACCTCCCATACGATGTTAAAGCCTATTATTGAATATTGTCAGTTCTATGACACTTAGAGTGCTGAAATTTTGTGTAAGTGCATCTAGCATCAATGTGCATAGTTGTGCCAAAAATGGGCCGTATTGGAAAAGTGGGCGTGGCACCTCCCACACGAAGTTAAAACCCATTTTCGAATATATTCCGTTCTATGACAGATACAATACTGAAATTTTGTCTGAGTGCATCCAGCATCAATGTGCGTAGTTGTGCCAAAAATGGGCGGTATTGGAAAAGTGGGCGTGGCACCTCCCATACGATGTTAAAGCCTATTATTGAATATTGTCAGTTCTATGACACCTAGAGTGCTGAAATTTTGTGTGAGTTCATTCAGTGTAAATAGTTGTACAAAGATGGGCGGAAAATGGGCGTTTTTTGATTTGAATTTTGTAAAATTACTCCTTTTCTTTGGATTTTCTTCTTTGCAAGAAATCGGAAATTATATAATTTTTAAGTTTTTGTGCTGTTTGATTAGTGAACAATTTGATTGATTTTCTATGCGTTTTGAATGTAATGTAATTTCTTCTTACGAATGAAGTGTTTTGTTTATTTAATGGAAAGTAGGAGAATCACATTTAACAAAAAAACAATTTGATTTTTGACATTTCTTCCATTTTTCGGCAAAAACTAACGTTCTTCATGGAACATATCCATTTCTTTAATTTCTCAGGGAAGTACCTTGATTATAAGTGGTATATAAATTTTAATTTTACCGTTTGTTTTTTTTTTTTTGCCTGGCGAAGCGGGCGTGGTTCAGCTAGTATATGTATATATATATATATATATATCTAGCCATGTCCATCCGACCATCTGCTGAAAGCACGCTAGAATCTAAAGGAAACGACAACATCTAGAAACACGAAATTCGGTGTGTTCATGGTACATTCCACTAGTTGAGTAGATACAAAATATATAATTATTTTTTCCAAATTCGGTCCTTTAAGGGGTAAAATAGGAATAGAGGGATAAGAATATAACAATGAAATTCGGTGTATACATTCCTTTTATTGCGTGGACACGTAAAATAAGGGGATTTTTCAAAATTCGTACTTTTAGGGGTCAAATGCAAAAAGGGGGAAAATTGTACCACCCAAATTGCCGCAGCTAAAATCATGAAACTCGGTGTATATATTCCTTTGACTGCGTAGACATGAACAATAAAAAGGTTAATCCAAATTCGTACTTTCAAGGGATACAATGGAAACAGAGGGACAAAAATGGTACCCACTGAAATTCGGTGTGTATATTCCTCTAATTGCGTAGGCACGTAAAATAACGAGATTTTAGAATGGCAAATTTTTCAGGGGGGAAAACGGGATAAAATTGGTACCTATCTATGGGTAAAAGTAGAAGTAAGAGAGTTACAGATGTTCCATATTTTTCGTTTTTAAGTGAAGTTTTTGCTTAAATTTATTTTCTCATAAGTGAATATGACACCTTCTTCTAACAGAAGGGTCTCAATTTCTTCATTTATTCATATTATATTATTGCTTCTGTATCAAATTGTCAACGTTTTCATCTGCCAGAGAAGTAGCATCACTTCCCAGGAGTTTGTACTTCATTATTTGTTGTATCACTGTGTAATCATTATAAATATAGTTTAGCTAAAGAATTAAGGGTCAACTATAACACTTAACAGCCCCAGGAACTGTTTTTCTTTTTAAAGAATTGTAATTTGAAGAACTACAGAACACCCTATTGTACGTACATATGTATACGAAAGTACAATGCGCTTATCTTCTATAAAATATTTATTGTTATTATTTTCCCCTGTTTCTTTATTCATTTATTATTTTTCGTTGCGAACATATGCACTTGCTGTCGCATATACGCAACACACTTCTGCCACAGCTAGAAGAAGAATGTCGGAAAATAAAAGTTTTTCTTGTTTTTAATACTCTGTTGTCTGGATGGAATGGAATGAAAGAGAATTTTAATGCAATATTTTTTTGCAGTTTCTGCATACTACGAATGATGTCCTTTAAAAGGTTTTTTCGACATTTTCAAAGAAGGCGGCGACACTGAAGAAGTAGCATCAATTGGGAAAGGTTCATCTCTGGTCTGGTTGTATGGTTGTACATTAGTGTGGGTCTCGAAAAATATTGTTGCGATCATTCCCAGATAATGAAGATTGAATTGTTTAATTATGATCTGCAAAATATTTAGTCGCTGGCACAAGCCGTCTGTGAGCTAAACGCTGCTCCCATAAAATCATGCTTTTCCCGTGTATTTTAGCCCAAAATTTTTTTCTGAATTGATAAACTCTTTAAATAAAAAAACTTGGCCTATAATAACTCATTGCTCGTATTATTGGACGTTTAGTGCAATTTTTGTGATTTTTCAAAATGACAAAAAACCAATATTTCTTTGAAGGAATGATGTCAATATGATGAATATTGGACGAAAAATGACGTCTCCATTTTTGTGAAAATAGTTAAATACAGAAAATGGATTTTCAGAGCCAGCATTTACATTTAATTTTCGCCATATATACCAAATTAGAATATATGGCGAAAATTAAATGTAAATGCTGGCTCTGAAAATCCATTTTCTGTATTTAACTATTTTAACAAGCATTCCTCATACAGCGTGAACTCGAGAATTCTTATATTTTGTGGGTGAAATGGTACCAAATAGTACCAATCAAACGACAGCAGCTAAAAGTACGAATTTTCCTGAGTACATCCTCTAATTGTGTCGACTCATAACATAAATCGATTTTTCGAAATACACTCAGAAAAATAGCATACCTAATTTTGAGTAAAATCCATACTCCAATTGTGTTCAAAAATGTTACTCCAGTTTAGTAAAAATTTCTTTGAAAATAGGAAAATTAACTAAGCATGAGTAAAATGTCCTTATTTCAGAGTCATAGCAAATAGTTCATTTACTAGAAATAGGGTAGTAAATTTACTTAAAAACATTTCATTGGATCTAATAAAAAATTCTTTCAATTGAGTAAATTCATACTTGGGTGGAAGGAAATTTCCAAGGTTTCAAGCCAGAAAAATAATAAATGAAAGCTATAGGAAAGTTTAAAAAAACACATAAAATTCAGAAAAATTCATGAAATCTTTATTTGAATCGATAGTACGGTCCATATAATTTAAAGTTTGAAGATTATTTCATGCAAATGTTGACCTTGACTGCGCGTCAAATGGTCCATCCGCTTAGTCCAATTTTGTCATTTCCACGTTTTTGAGTAACAGAGGCCCAATTGCTGCGAACGGCGACGAATCGATAATTAATGACCATCATTAACACTGACCGATACAGCTGCGATATTTTCTTCAGTTCGCACTCTACGTGTTGGTGGTTTAATGTCCAACTATGTAAATTTGGTGCGAAATTTAGTCACAATAGCCCGAATAGCCGCTTCAGTGGGTCGATTAAACTGACCATAAAATGGAAGCGCGCGATTAACTTTCTCAACAGAGCACGCATTTTGATAAAAAAATTCAATAATTTGCAAGCGTTGTTCGCTTGTAAGACGATTCATGGTTAAATTATAAACCAAACTGAAGATGTTTGACAGTGAAACAAAACACGAAACGTGTGTCAGCTGTTTAAACCAGCCTTTCCCTTTGTTAAGATTTAAGATTCCCTTTATTAAGATTTTTTGTATGGAAAAAATTTCATTTAGAAAATCTTAACTAAAAATGAGTTTTTTTCTTAAAATTAAGTTAATGTGTCTACTGAAATTTATACCGAGTTCTTCATACATTTCAGTATGTATGAACTTATAAAAAATCACTTCAATTTGTTTAGAAAATTCTTGAATATTAATCTATGAAGCAATTCTCATTCATTTGCCGAGACTTATTATTATTATTATTCTAAACAACCAATGCGAAGTCTAGACGCCTTCGCAGCAATCATGGAATAATAACTCAACTATTTATGGCAGAGGTATAATGAATTTTTTGAGAAATATTTCATGTTGCCAATTTTTGTATCGGTTTTGTATACTCTGAAGCAAAAATCATTTGTTTGAATTATTTTTAGATAACTTGAACTTATTTTAAGTTATTTTTTTCCTTGTATCAAGTAAAATTTTCCTCAGTTTATGTAAAAATTTACTCGTTTTGAGGAAATTTATACCGAGTTCTTCATACATTTTAGTATGTATGAACTTATAAAAAATCACTTCAATTTGTTTAGAAAATTCTTGAATATTAATCTATGAAGCAATTCTCATTCATTTGCCGAGACTTATTATTATTATTATTCTAAACAACCAATGCGAAGTCTAGACGCCTTCGCAGCAATCATGGAATAATAACTCAACTATTTATGGCAGAGGTATAATGAATTTTTTGAGAAATATTTCATGTTGCCAATTTTTGTATCGGTTTTGTATACTCTGAAGCAAAAATCATTTGTTTGAGTTATTTTTAGATAACTTGAACTTATTTTAAGTTATTTTTTTCCTTGTATCAAGTAAAATTTTCCTCAGTTTAAGTAAAAATTTACTCGTTTTGAGGAAAAAAATCAACAAAATTGTCCTCAGTTTAAGTAAAAATTTACTTAGTTTTAGGAAAAAAATACTTAGATTTAGGAAAATTTCAGCAAAATTTTACTTAGTTTTATTGAACTAGAATTAAGTTCAAAGCATGTACTACTTTCAAGGAAAAGATTGAACTTGATATGAGGATATATTGCTTTAGTCCTATACGAATTTCAATTTTTCTAAATTTTAGTTCATTTTAACTCGTTATAGGGTTCACTTTTTTCTTAGTGTACATACTTTTAAAAGGGGAAATATGGGATAAAGATGGTACCGACCAATTGTAAAATTCGGAGGTGTGCACACATTCTTCTGACGCGCAAAATAAAGATTTTTTAATTTGTAATTTTAGTGCGAAAACGGGGCGAAAGTGGCTGCAAATGGTACCATTCAAATGACTGTAGCTAAAATTATGAAATTCGGAGTATAATTTGCTTTGGCTGAATAGGCGCGAAAAATAAAGCGATGGTACTTTAGTCCAAGGTGGAGAAAAAGGGATAAAATTGGTACCGAACAAAAGGCAGCAACAAGAATCATAAACGATTTGTTTTCGAAATTTATACTTTTAGTGGTAGAAACCAACATCCGCGGCTAAACGAGTGAAATTCGGTGGACATTCATCTGACTGTGTAGAGAAGTTTCCCAAATTCGTACTGTTCATTACACGGTAAGATACCGACTTTGGGACGAATCTCAGCCGCTGTACGACTCATCAACAATAAATCGGTGATTAAAAAGGTGTGAACTACTTTTTCTACGGTACACCCTAATGCACATGTATGCATAACTAATATAAATCTAATGATATGCGAACAATAATAATAACAATGACTTATAGTAGTGCTAATAGACAAAAACTAATTTACAATCAGCCGCTAGGAGATCTCTACGAAGCTTTTACTATTTTATGGAGAAGTAGTTCGGCCTTGACTAGAGTTCTTGTTAAAGTTCTACTGCCATTAAAGTTTTGCTTGTTTGAAATCAAACCACTCTACTTAACCAAAATAGCACTTCAGAGGTTTCAGTGTTAAACGCAAATAGTTTCATAGAGATGTTGACAGTATTAAGTTGCTCTGAGTCTTGTCCTTTTAACCTTTTTACGAGATCTTACTTTGTGTTGCAGCATCGGTGCGAAATGATTCGAAAAGAGTTTGCCTGGCCTCACAACACAACGCAACACAGCAGCACATTTCTGCTGTGTCTGGTGCAACTTTGTTATTTTGGGATACTTATGTTAATTGGTTGGCACGATGGCAGCCGTACAGTGCCATGTAATAGCCAAGTTAATTAAGATCAATTACAACAACTCTCAATTAGGGTTGCAGTAAAAATACCCATGATATTGTTTGGGTAACATTTTAATTAAATAATATGAGTATTGTTGTCGTTATTAATCCCCCACGAACAAACCTTGTGCGTTTCAATAAAGTTTAAAAGAAATGTTCGGAAGCAAATGATTTCATTACAATTTCCGGAGGATAAACTTCTTTGTTGGCCAAACAATAAAAAATAGCCAATGAATAGCAAATAGGAGAAATGTTCTAGGGAATGATGTATGGCTCCAACAAATAACAATTTATTTCCCATAAACCATCAATCGATAAAGAGAAGATGTTGCCCTACTTCTGTTGCTAACGCTATGGCGTAATCTCTAAATCTGTTGGCTTATCAAGGCCAGACAATTCTTTCGGCAACATTAAAAGAGTAGCCGTGGATGGGTTTATTAATTTGTGACGATTTACGATGGACAAGCATGACATCGACTGCTCGTTGAGTTGTTTCTGTTGTTGTTCTTTGGTCACCTAAGCGAATGACTACCGAAAACAATTCGATTAACCGCCATTATTAATTTCATCAGTGTCAAGGCATGTAATTGAATCATAACACATTTCACATTTCAAGGACCATATGGCAACATATTTTGGCCAGGAACGGAGTTAATCGAATTTACAAGCACAACCGTGTAGATTATGACCCACTGTGGCAAACTTTTGTGTATGCCTATACGTAATTAGACATGTAAATAGGGCAGAGGTTCGGCCGGGCCGAATCTTATACAGCCTTCCACGTATTCTACGTAATCTGCCGATATTTTACCGCACTATAAGGGAAATTATGATATTATTTATGCAAATTGCGATAGTTGATTGTGCGATAAAAAGTAAATGCTAATGTTTCATTGAAATAATTTTGATTATTTTAAATTAATTTATTTGATTATTTTAAATTAATTTAAACGAGGCCACCAAAATGTACTCGACTAATATATCAACCATCCTTACAGTCGGAGAACCAAACTAGCCGAAGCATCCCTTCTATTCCATTTGACCGGTACTAACTTTATTCTTTTTGCCAAACTGGACCCTAAAAGATCGAATATCGAAAGATCTCTTTAATTTTAGCGTCTCGTTTATACCGAATTTTATTATTCTAGCTACAATAGTTTGATTAATTTAGGGTGGGCCATGTAACATTTTAAATTAGAATCGACTATAAAAAGTACTGATTATTTTTCAAATTTCTGGTATTATTGGAAAGGTTGAACTTTGTCATTTAATAAGGAATACAATATCATTCATATGGTTACCACGACTGGCTCGGCAGTACCTCATTCGTTCAACCCAATTTTTCAGTACAGCCCGAAATCCACACCAAACATTGACTCGTTCTGTATGGATTGGCTTCTCAATACTCACGTGTGGGTTCTCTGAACCCCATATGCGGCAATTTTGCTTATTAACGTAGCCACCGAGATGAAAATGAAGGCAGAACTAAAAGCCGATATCTTCTCAAAAATTTCCAAGTAAATGTCTTAGAGTTTGCGTTAAAGACTACTTTGTAAGTAAGTTTTTAATATTTCCTAATTCTGTTCGAGCATATAAAATAAAAGGATTAAACTTACCAAACACTAAGTAAACACAAGGCGGAATTATACGAAAAATCCTCTAAATATTAGAGGTATTTTTTGTACTTGTTAGGAAAACATTTTCCCTCTTCGTCCATTTGTAAGCCGGAAAAACATGATTTTTAGGGCTATTTTCAGGAGCGTTTGGCTTGATCTAGAAACGAAATATTTTGCAAATCATCATTAAACAATCCAAACTTTATTTCCGTGGGGTTACTAGAACTTAATTTTCCATTTGTATGGACGGCGACCCAGCCTTATGTATATTCTTTATACTGGGGGTATACACTATTTATAGTTCATCCTATAGCTATATCCACGATGGAATATAGAATCCCATCACCATAGCTAAAAGAAAATAAATAAATATCAAAAAATACTAAAAAAACGCAATATTATCAATAATAAATGCCTCAAGCCTTTA
The DNA here is from genome assembly GCA_947397865.1 of Polietes domitor. Classification (NCBI taxonomy): domain Eukaryota; kingdom Metazoa; phylum Arthropoda; class Insecta; order Diptera; family Muscidae; genus Polietes; species Polietes domitor. Next base: position 86,551,405 of record OX377619.1, on the reverse strand, counting down.
CCTAAAAAGGGTATCACGTATTCAATTCTTATTTATCAATTCCTTAATAATGAATAAAGTATAATGTATTAATTCTTGCTTTAAAGATTTAAAAATTATTCCAAAGAAAAACCTAACAAAGCAAAATGATAGTGTCCTTTCATATAGACCAATGAGTCTGCTAACGTAGGTTCGGATTTCTTTGGGAACATAACACAATCTAATAAGAATAACAAAATTAATTAATACAAACTTTGACCAACAGAAGTCTACTGGTAAGATTCTTAGACATCCAGGCTCCCTTTGATTCCGTATGACAACATTCCAACAAAGATATTAAAGTAGATACAAAGTTTCTTACAATCTAGATCGTTGAAAGCCCATAATGTGGCTGGTTGTCCACATGGAACATGTTTGTCCCCAATATACGGCGGATATTCCACAATTTAATGACTGCATAGTTTCAGTTTTTGCTGATAACACTACAGTGCGCAGGTCCAACCTACCTATATATATATATAAAAGAATTGTGTTACAGACTGATATTCCCAGACGCGGGGATAGACGAGAAAGCGATTGTACTTTTAAGGAGGAAAAAGCAAAAAGGGATAAAAATGTCACCAATTTATTCGTGAAAATCGGTATTTAGATTTATCTGACAACGTAGACTTGCAACATAAATGGATTTGTCGAAATTTGTAATTTTAAGGGGCGAGCGGGACAAAAAGGGATAAATATGGTACCGACTAAAGTATTACAGCTAGAATCGTGAAATGTTGAGTGTAAATTCCTCTCACTACATAGAAGCGCAATATGAATGCATTTTGTACTTTTAAGGGGCGGGTGACACAAAATGGATAAAAATGATACCAACTAAATTATTGCAGCTAGAATCATGAAATTTGTTATGTAAATTCTTCTCACCGCATAGAAGTGCAATATAAATTAATTTTTGCGATTTTAATGGGCAAGCGGGACAAAAAGAGATACAAATGGTACACATTTAAATATTACAGCTATAGTCGTGAAATTTGATGTGTAAATTCATTTGACTTATAAGGGTGAGCGGGACAAATGGGATAAAAATGGTACCAGCTAATGTATTGTAGCTAGAATCGTGGCGTGTACATGCATTCCTCCGACCACATAGACGGGCAACATAAATTAATTTTTTGGAATTTTTACTTTTAAGGAGTCAGGGAGACAAAAAGGGATAAAAATGGTACCAACTAAAGTATTGCAGCTAGAAATTTGGTATGTAAATTCCTCTGACTACTTAGAAGTGACTAAAATTTGAGTTTTCGAAATCTGTACTTTTAAGGGGTGCACGGGACAAAACGGGATAAAAATGGTGTACAGACTTATTAATTACGAAAAGAAGATTCAATAAATACTATCCAAAAACGGAGGTGGATAAAACTGATAACAAATAACTGGCTTTTCCGCGTGCGAAGTAGCGGGCACTGCTAGTTAATTATAAAGTAGAAGAAGATATAGCTCTTAAAATGAATAATTAAATGAAGTGCAAATATTAATGAATGTAATACATTTATAGATACTTTCAGTTATTGGGAGGGAAACTTTTCGCCCTTTGGATTTCGTCCATTTTTAATCGCAACCGAGCTATATCCATTACAATTTAAGAATTTAAAACATTTACATAATTTTGTGCGGATGATGGCGTTATTTTTAAAATAGACAGTCAGTGATAGATTGCCACGACTCAGAATAAACAAAAAATATCTACAATTGATAAAATTGCCCAAAAATAAATTTTTTCTTAGTTTTTCTCTTGTTTGAATAGTGATCGACTAGATTAATTTGCATGTGATTTGAATGTGATAGATTCGAATTTCAGCTATTTCGATCAAGTTTTTTCTTCTTACGAAGGAAATTTTTGAACTTAAGACACTCTAACAAGATATAGATGTTGCAAAACGAATTAAAACAGCACGAATGAAATGGGTAGGCCATGTACACAAGCTAGATGACTCTATTTCGAATAAAAAGGGATTTCTAATGATGCCACAAGAAAGAAAAGGCAGAGGATGACCAACGCTAAGGTGTAGAATCAGATTTTCGAAACATTTCGATTAAGTAACTGGAAAATGATGGCAAATGATCGTGATCTTTTCAGAGCAAAGTTGGAGGCAGCCAAGATCCACCCAGGGTTGTAGAGCTTAACATGAATAGATTAAAGGATAAATGCAAGATAAGCTAAATTTTAAGCTCATTTCAGTTCCATAAGTATGGAAGAATTTAACGAAATTAAAATTAAAAAGTTATATTGATTTATCATTTTCTTTAATCAAATTTTTAGAAGATTTCGATTTATTTTATTTCTAGTCTGTAAGGAACTTATGTATTCCCTAGACTAAGGAACAAATAAATCAATTAAGTAGTAATAGTTAGGCCACTGTTGCTTTAACCTAACATAGAGATCTTATAGGGTATTCGACTCAAATATCAATGTGTTGATTAATATACTCTCGCTCCTATGGTGGAGGCTATTACCCTATCAGTAATACTGTGGCATTCACTCCTCCTTGGTGAAGAGTATATCAGATAAGGTGCGACTGAACTTAAAGTCGTTCTTCGAGTTCATGATTTCGAGTGCTTACAGTGCTAGCCCAACGCATTCATTCTTAATTCAATGCAAGTCCTTCCGCGAAACAATATTGCGGCGAACGTTTTCTTCGCGGAAAAATTAAAAGATAAATAATTACAATTTAATTGAAACTGAAATGTTCATACATTTACATACTATAATTTTATGATTCCTTTTTAGTACTTCTCGTCATTGCGGCCCAACATGCGTTGCGAAAGTTGCCCATAAAATTGCCGGCATTAAAGGTCGATAATGTGCGAGTGTAACAAAGTCATTCGCAGACGCTTTCATGAGCAAATTTCTTTACACAGGTGATAAAACGGGAAACGGGAACAATGAATCCGCGTAAACAATGCCGGTGAGGTGTACTCGTTCATTCATCGGGGACAGAGTATACAAGCAAAGTTATAACGCTGCTGGAAAATATGAACATTAAATGAAACCACACGAAGGAAAAACATTGCCATGTAGAAAAAAAAATCGTGTGGCACGTACCAGACTCGACGGCAAAAAGGCGATAAACAGATGTTCGAAGTGCACGAGACGGACAGCATTTATGGCAAAGTAGCTGTAGCCGTAGCTGTACTCGTATATATATGTAACTGAATGGAACTGAGCTGTACCAGCCAGCGTTGATGAAAAGGAAGTGAAAAGTTTAACAGAAAATAAATAAATTGTCTTTCATTAAATGGCCGATTTTTGTTTAAACTCAACACATGACAGCATTTATAAATGGGGAATTATGGACAGCGGCACTGCCCCAAATGCTTCAGCACAAACACGATGGAGTCAATATTTAAATGGCGGCTTCTTTTTAAAGCTTATGTTATTTTGACGCTGACAGATGCCTATCCCTTTAAATATTGACAGCAGCACAGTAGTCTATCTCAACTGTTCGAAATGTACACATTTCCGCTTGACGAATGTAGGGAAATGCAGAAAATTTCCCAGCAAAAACTATCAGTATGAAATAACTATTCTGTTAGCATTCATCCGAATAAAAACTAAAGTATCTTTGGTTGATTTTTCAATGCCCCACAATTTTTGAGGTTTGAATTCAAGTTTTTGTCTTCAGAGATGAGAAGATAAGTCTGTTTTCGTTAAAATGTCCAGCACTTTCCGTCCCACCCTCGCTAATGTCTGAATAAGTTTGCATGTCTGTCAAAAGCCATCTCAATCAGTATTCCGACCATGTACTTAAAGTAGCCGTCATTAGCTATCATTTCTGCAGACATCATCAACTTGAACATTTGAAAAAAATATTCGAGTTTGTTAACAGCTGTCTCGAACAACATCACCCACATTCCCATGTGCATATCTGCGACATTAATATATAAGAAATATTCATATATATATTTTTTAAATAAATGTTAATAAATTTATTGATATACCACGTAATATCACAACTCAACACAACTGATGTGCGTTATTGGAATATTTTTATTAGGTTTTTGCAATTTGGTGGACATAAAAATCAAAACAGACAAAGCATAATATCTACACAAAAATCGCTATAGCTATTAATACACACTGAGAGAAATTTTGTTTCTAAATTTGAGTTTAAGAATTAATTAAAATTTCTTCTAAATCATGAAAATTCTAATGTTGTACAATGCAATAAAGTCACGTCTGTACTCAGTTTTTCTATGTTTTTACTTGTATTTTTTCGAATCCTGAAGATTTCTTTCGATGAAATATTGATTAATAAAATTTAAAAATACAAAAAACAAAGACCTCGAGCTCGTTTTTAATTTAATAAAAATTATAATAGTTTATATAAAGTTCGAATAAATAAACAAAAATCTACAGATATAAAAAAAATAATTATTTATTTTTAAATCGAAAAATAAGAAAAGTAGTCATGTTTGGGCATTTTTATAAAATTTAACCAGTATTAATGTCTGAAAATAATACAGGGTTTTCCAACAAGAGGTGTTATTTTGGTATTCAAATATAAATGCTATTTTTTGAGATAAATGATCGGATGTTTATTGCAGGAGGGATGCCTTTAATAATGAACAAGTAAAAAGGCGTTATGTTCGGCCGGGCCGAATCTTATATACCCTCCACCACGGAGTGCATTCCACAGTATTACCAGCAGATTAAAGGAAGTCGACTTTACATAGAAACACAGTACCATATTACGAAAATTGTGATATTTTTATGCTAATATATTTGTTTACTTTTTCAAACTATAATGTATACTTATGCGCACTTTTTAAAATCGACTACTATATATAAACAAAATGCTGAAATTGTGAAAGTGAACATGCCTAAATATTAGGCGATTGTCAGTCGCATTAGAGAGAAGCATTTCCAGATACAGACAAAGTGATAAGAAAAGTATAAATTTTAAAGATATCCCCATTCGTCCCATTCTCCACCCAAATGTACAAATTTCGAAAAAACCCTTTTTCGAGTCTTTATAGTCAGAATGTATACACCGAATTTCATGATATCAACTTCAGCGGTTTGGTAGGTTCCATGTTTATCCCTCTTTTTAATTATATCCCTTAAAAGTACGAATTTCGAAAAATCCCTCTATTTTACGTGTCTATGCAATTAGAGGGATGTACACACCGAATTTCATGATTCTAGCTGTTGTCGTATCATTGGTACCATATTTTATCCCTTTTTGTCCCATTTCGCCCGCTAAAACTTTGATTTTTTTGTGGTGCTTCCAAGCTACAAGAGGAATGTCCGCAACAAATTTTAACTGTATGAAAATAAGAAATTTAATTAATAAGCCAAGGCTACCAATATTTGTATACTATATATATAATGGATATAATACTTCAATTCATAAAGTAAATATAAGGGAGCAATCATAAATACCCTAAATATTGGGGGATAGAGAGTGTATTTTCAGCTACAGTCGTTTGGTTGGTTGTTTTTCCATCCTATTTTAATTTCAAAAGTATAAATTTTGAAAATACCTTATCTCTCACGTACGCAGTATAAGACAACTTCATGATTCTATCATTTTTTGTCGTAAAAGCAACAAAATAAAGTACGAACTTGAAAAAAAAAATATTTTACGTGGCTATGCAGTCAGAGGAATGATACACCGAATTCCATGATTTTATCAGCGGCCATTTTGTTGGTACCAATTTTATCCCCTTCTTCCAATTTTGCCACCCCAAAAGTACGACTATCTAAAATCCCTTTATTTTACGTATCTACACAATTAGAGGGACGTACTCACTGAATTTCATCATTCTAGCTGTATTCGTTTAGTTGGTACTATTTTTATCCAATTTATACAATGGCTACAGGCATTGTATCCATTGAAAGTACGAATTTGAAAAAAACGTTTTATTTTTCGTGTCTACGCAGTCAGGGGAATGGAGTATACATTTTCATGATTCTAGCTGCTGTCATTTGGTAGGTACTATTTTTATCCCCTTTTTCCATTTTAACCCCAAAAAGTACGAATTTTGGAAAGTTCTTTTATTTTACGTGTCTACGCAATCAGAGGAATGTATATATCGAATTTCATTATTCTAGGTGCAGCCGTTAGGATGGTACTATTTTTATCCCTCTATCCCCATTTAATACCTTAAAAGTACGAATTTAGAAAAAATACTTTTATATTATGTATCTACTCTATTAGAGGAATGTACACGCCAAATTTCGTGTTTCTATCTGTTGTCGTTTGATAGGTACCATTTTTATCCCTTTTAGTCCCATTTCGCCCCCTACAAATAAAAATCACTCTATGGTGCCCTTTTACGCTATAAAGGGAATGCGCATTGCAAATATCAAGTAAATACAAGCTAATATGTTCAAAAAACATGCTGAAATGCTCTAAATATTAGGGGTATTTTCAGTCCTTGTGAGGGAAAAATTTTTCCCTCTGGGCCGATTTCGTCCACTTTCAATCCCAACCGATCTACAACCATAAGACACATTTAGGAAAAATTTGAACCTCCTAGCTCATTTCGTTCGGCCGCTATCGTGCTTTCAACAGACAGACAGACGGACAGACAGACGGACAGACGGACATGGCTATATCGTCTTAGAATTTTACCACGACCCAGAATATATATACTTTATGGGGTCTCCGATGAGTATTTCAAGGTGTTACAAACGGAATGACAAAGTGAATATACCCCCATCCTGGAGGTGGAGGGTATAAAAACAACATCAACCAAATGGACACCACGACCACGCTTACAGGACCATATCCTTTACATGAAATTTTCCATAACCAAATCGAATAAACGAATTCTATCTTCGAGGTCTTGCATCGACGCTGGGCTGTTGGCGTAGACTTTATCTTTCCCGTGGCCCCAAAGGAAGAAGTCGCAAGGTGTTAAATCACAAGATCTCGGTGGCCAATTGTGATCACCTCTTCGAGAGATAACACGGTCGGAAACTTTTCCCGTAAAAGAGCAATGGTTTCGTTGCTTGTGTGGCACGTAGCGCCGTCTTGTTGAAAGTAAACGTTGTCCAGATCAATACCATCCAACTCCGACCATAAAAAATCATTCATCATCGCAATCCATTCACCGTAACTGTTGATCCAACCTCATTTTCGAAAAAGTAAGATCCAATGACCCCGCCGGACTGTAAACCACACCAAACAGTCGCACGATGAAGATGGAGAGGCTTCTCAATACTAACTCTTGGGTTTTCCGAGTCCCAGATGCGACAATTTTGCTTGTTGACGTAGCCACCGAGGTTGAAATGGGCCTCATCATTCAAGATTTTTCGATGGAATTCCGGATCATTTTCATTCATTTCAAGGACGCAATCAGCAAAGACACGACGTTGTTGATGACCGGTCGGCTTGAGTTCTTGTGTTAACTGAACTTTATAAGGCTTAAGACCCAAGTCTTTATGCAAAATACGGTGTAATGACGTTTGTGGAATGCACAATTCCAAAGAACGTCGAGGAATGGGCAAACCTGGGTTTTCTTCAACACTTTGGGCTACAGCAGCAATATTCTCAGTTGTTCTTGAAACACGTACACGTGTTTTACCTATCACCTCCTGTTGGAAAACCCTGTACTTAGGTCCTTGCCTAATTTGTACAGAACTCAAAAATGTTTACTAGCTCAAAAGTTATAAAATTTTGACTGATGGAATTTAACTCTGAACCATTGTGCGACTTTCAGATCATTTTAATTCTTCCCAACAACACAAAGATTATAAGCTTTTGGTCACTGTAAAACTTGAACCTCGTACTAGATTGGCCTAGTGCGAACACCCGCAAAAACCAATAGAATGCATTAGCAAAATTGAAGGGTTCGAATGTTCAAAACCGTACTATTGGGTCGATTTTCTGTTAATAGGGCATTTTAGTAGATTGAAGTTGTGGATAATGTCGTCGAAATGTTGTGAAGTGATAGAATTTAATTATTATTAAAATAATTTTGTAATTTAAAGTTTCTGATTTAAATATTTCATTCAAGTTGTTGAAGATCGACGGTAGATCCATCTCAGCTGATGCGTTTATGGCAACGCTGTATCACCCACATATAGATGGCGGTGTGGTTTATTTGATGGATGTAAAATCAGTAGTTTTGTGTACTCGGTACGAAGCAGCTATAATTGTTTTAATAAATGGTCTCCTGTAGACTTCGTCTGGGGGAGACCAATAGTGTCACCATCTTGGTGGAAATCTGTTCACAAGTATTTCAATTGTTTGGGGGTTTGGCTTGAACTAAACTTTACAACAAAAAACATTAAAAACATTATATCAACTTGCATTTGAAAGTTGCATGGGATCTTTGCCACACGCGTGTGTGTGGTGGGTGCACAAAAAATCACCCAATGAAAAGTAGACAAAAATAATTAAGAAAAATAAACCCAAAAATCGCCATACAAAAGTGGGCGATTTTCATTTTCAAAATCTTGAATCCCAGCCGAAGGCCTGCAACGCAGGAAACCGTTCTCTGCGTAGCCAGATTTGGACATACCCCTAATGATATTTGGGCGATTTTTCATATTTTTTTTAAACAAAACTCAAATTTTTGGATGATTTTTCATAAGAAAAATTACCGATTTTCGACGATTTTTCATTTTCGATGTGGGTTGTTTTTTCATTTATTTTTGGACCATTTTTAATTTTTTGGTAAAATTTTTTTTTTTTTTTTTTTTTGACGATTATTCAGTTTTTGGGTGATTTTTCATATCACTATGTGTGGTACCAGAAGGGGTGTGACAGTCTCGACCATGCTCAGAGCGTATATGACGTATACGCTAGAAATAATATATTTAGTAAGCTAATCTTGATTTCTTTTTTTTTTTGAGTATTCAATTAACCAACTTTGTATGGTTTTATTAAAGTCAAATTCAAATAATTTCCTTGTTTTTAGAAGGACAATCTTTGTAGTTGTATGAAGTTTACTTATTATTTTTCTCAGTGCACCTATAAATCTGACCTATTTATCGAAAGTATCTCGAACAATGACTGCAGGTTTGGGCGGCCATGCCATAAGAGACACACAACCTCAATTGCCAAAAACAAAAAATATATATTAATTTCTCTTGTGTTACGCTTCACATCTGTTTTGGCCCAGTGCCAATGAATTATTGGTACTGGTGCGGGCGATGATGTCCGGCGCGACAAGTGATGCGTATTTGCACGGCTTGTTGTTCCTATAGTATGTGGCGTCCAATGGGGAAAAACATTTTAAAATTCAAATTGGCTCACAATATTAAAGCGCTGAAATAAAGAAATATATTTGGTCAGAAAATTGAAGAGCATGAACATGTTATTGCTCCCCATTATTATTATGCAGAAAATATAACAATAGAATATGTGAATGTTTTGTGTGCAAATCGATAAATATTTATTAGTAGACTGATCAGGAGTGTGGTTATTCTATTATTATACACTGGATATCAGGAAAGTAAAGAAAGATATAATGACATTACACCAATCAAGGTACGTTCTGAGAAAATATTGGGGCTGGTTATACATTTGACTTCACTAGGGGCCTCCTTGGGGCATTTAGAGTGGTGGGAGCAAATTTTATAAAAAAAATAGATTTTGTATGGTAGCCCCATTAAGGTGTGATGATAGAGGATAAGATTGTTCGGAAAAAATGTTGAGGAGGGAAAATTAATGGAGGTAGGTCTTACATATAACCGAACTAGGGGCGAGGCAGTTTTGAGCCTGTCAACATAAAAATATAAAAAAATAAAAAAATCGTAAGGTTTGAATATAGGAGCTAAGTATGGTCAGAGAAAATTCGGAGGTTGAGAAGATATTAGGGGTCTGTCATACATTTGACTCTACTAGCGGCCTCCTTGGGCCGGAGCGGTGGCAACAAATTTTATAAAAAAATAAGATTGTTCGGAAAAAATGTTGAGGAGGGAGAATTAATGGAGTTCGGTCTTACATATAACCGAACTAGAGGCGACTCCGGGGCAGTTTTGGGCCTAACTGTTAACCAAAAATTATAAAAAAATCGTATGGGGACCACCTTAAGGGTTGACAATGAGGAGGTGAAAAACTATTGGAGGTCAGTCATACATTTGACTCCACTAGCGGCCTCCTTCGGCCAGTAAGAGCGGTGGAAACAAATTTTATAAAAAAAATAATTTTTGTGTGGGAGCCCCCCCTAAAGAGTGAAGATAGGAGGTATGCGTGTCCGAAAAAAATTTTGGGGAGGTAAAATTAAGGGGGGTCGGTCTTACATTTAACCCCTCTGGAGGCGACTCCAAGTCAGTTATGTGGCTTTTTGTCTATTTTTACCCGTTTTCCCTCACCTTTTATCCCGATGAGCGCCCACTTACACTCATCCCACCAACCCCATTTTTGGGCTCATGAATTTTCCGAACCTCACAAAATTATGGGTTCTTCCAAAACGAACTTCTAAAATTTCCATACAACACTATCCCATTGGGGACTATATCTAAATCTGAACCGATTTTCTTCAAATTCGATAGCGTTAGAAGTTGACCTGCTAAAATTGTTTGTGTCAAGTTTCATTGGGATCTGACTATAATTGTGATCTCTACTTCAACTACAAGAATAGATGGACAGACCGAGGGACATGACTAAATCGGTGCAATGAACTACTTACTTTCTATAGATGGGAGAATAATGACAGTGAATCGACAAAATAATTTTATTTTCAAAAAACGCAAGCCAAGATTTGTATTTCTTCATCCAACTTAGTCGCATTGTTTCTTGAGAAATCAGAAGTGGGTGCACTTGATATCTTCCAACTTCTGTTCTGATCACGTCGATTGCAACATTTTAATTTCTTGCAGGTACACTTATAGGCCTGTCATTTAGGTGGCTATCAACCGATTTTCAGTTTCTCATCAGAATTGAATTGAAGTTTGTAGAGGTAATCAAAAGTTCAATTTAAAAATTAAATATTTTATTATTTACTTTCATGTGTGTAATTAATTCCTATTCCAATTTCGAAAAAAGTTCGTCCATTGTTTTGACTAAAATTTTGCTATTACTTGTTGCCAAGTAACTTTTGCTTTATATTTATTTATTTATACTCGAAGTGCTGCCACATGAAAAGTCTCATTAAACATAACAAACTGTGCGTCAACAAGTTGTTTTGGTCAAAGTCACAAACGCCGACATAAATGAAATGAAACCCACTTCGCCCTGTTTACACTTCCATAATTGACCAAATGCACAGAGAGGAATAACACAACACGTTGTGTATGGAAGAGATATTAAAACGCAAATATTTTGCTGCAGATGTTGTTGTTCTTTGCAAAATATTTTACATTGAACAGCAAAACAACGTGAACAATTTGTGCATAAGTATCGCTGCATGAGATCATCAGAAATTTGTTTAATTTTTTTTTTTCAAATGAAAATTGAATCATTTATCGTATTTTTTTTTTTGAAAGTGACAATTGCATCCTCAATGTGAAGCTGCTACGAAAATGAAATCGAAATGCGTCATTTGTATACCCTACAGTACGCTGTATTTAATGGAGAATGAAGGATAATTCAACAAGATTCCGACCCAGTGTGGATTTGACCTTCTTCGATTTTGACTAAATTTGGCACAAACATTCTACTTATTTGTGTGGATAATATGGCTTTTAACTTAGGTCAAAGTAGTACGTGATCGAGTTTTAAAGTGATCAAAATTTGATACCCGTGGTCGTTTTTATGAAGAGATTGCTTCATTAATGATGTACTTACTTTGAAAAGGTATTTAGATTTTAATAATCTTTACGAATATAAGAGTAGATCAAGAACTACAAAACTTTCCTTAAACCTTTAATATAGGGCCAGAGGGAAGACAATTTCTGCAACAAGAACAGGAAATACCCCTAATGTTTCGAGTTTTTGATAATTTCTGTCTCGTATCATTTTGATATTTGTTAAGTTCATCAGAAATTTGTTTGATTTTTTTTCAAATGAAAATTGATTCATTTCTCGTATTTTTTTGAAAGTGACAATTGCATCCTCAATGTGAAGCTGCTACGAAAATGAAATCGAAATGCGTCATTTGTATACCCTACAGTACGCTGTATTTAATGGAGAATGAAGGATAATTCAAGAAGATTCCAACCCAATGTGGATTTTGATCTTCTTCGATTTTGACTGAATTTGGTACAAACATTCTACTTATTCTTGTGGATAATATGGCTTTTAACTTAGGTCAAAGTAGTACGTGATCGAGTTTTAAAGTGATCAAAATTTGATACCCGTGGTCGTTTTTATGAAGAGATTGCTTCATTAATGATGTACTTACTTTGAAAAGGTATTTAGATTTTAATAATCTTTACGAATATAAGAGTAGATCAAGAACTACAAAACTTTCCTTAAACCTTTAATATAGGGCCAGAGGGAAGACAATTTCTGCAACAAGAACAGGAAATACCCCTAATGTTTCGAGTTTTTGATAATTTCTGTCTCGTATCATTTTGATATTTGTTAAGTTCAATCAAGGTGTTGAAACGGACCAAAAGGGATAAAAATTGTGCCAATCAAACGACAACAGGTATTAACGGTGTGTTCATCTCATAATCGCACATAAACGTAAAATAAAGGGATTTTTCGAAATTCATTCTTTAGGGGGGCGAAATGTGGAAGAGGGATACAAATGGTACCCGCAAAATGGCTGCAGACAGAATCATAAAATTTGGTGTATTCATTCCCATAACTGTATAAAAGAGCAAAATAAAGAAACTTTTCGAAATTCGTACCTTTAGGGGGAAACGGGGATAAAAATTGTACCAACCACATGGCTGCAGTTATAATTATAAAATTCGGCTTATAAATTCGTTTGATTGTATAGACGTAAAAATAAAGAAAATTTTCGAAATTTATACTTTTAGGGTGAAACGGGGGGAAAGAGGATAAAAATTGTGCCGATCAAACGCTGCAGCTGCGTAGACTCGAAAAAGACAGCGATATTTCGATATTCCTACCTTTATGACAAAAACGGGCAAACGGGAATAAAATTGGTACTGGCCAATTGGATGCAGCTAGTATCATAAAATTCGATGTGTACATTCCTCTGTGCAGACGCGCAACGGCAAAGAATTTTCTGATATTTATACTCTTAGGGAAAACGGGGCGAAAGGGAATAAAAATGTTACCATTCAAATGTCTGCAGCTAGAATTATGAAATTCGATTTATACATTTCTCTGACTGTGTAGACGCAAACTAAAAGAATTTTTTGAAATTCGTACTTTTAGGGTCAAATTGGTAAAAAAAATGGTACAAAGCTAAAGGCTGTAGCGACACTGAAAGAATTATCTTCATAATATTTATTTGAAAATTTTCATTAAAAAGTCGCCAAAGAAGCACTTCATTAAATGTACGAAACATATTTCATAAAGCACACATTAATGAAAAGTGTCATAGAATTTCTGAAACATTTCTTAGAAACTATGAAATGAACTTTTATCATAGAATTTCTTTGTTTTTCATAATATAATATATGAAAATTTTCATAGATTTTATAAAGAAACTTCATTAATGGTATGAAAAAGTTTCCTAAATATTAATAATGTATACAGAAGTTTCCAAAATAAACAAAAAAGTCGGGAATTGGTTCACTGATACTCAGTATCATTTTGAGAACCTTTGCAATGAATACGTTTAAATCAGGGTACATAGTCAGAGTTAACATAGAAGAAATGAGAATTGCTAGTACTCAACCGAATAAAGTCTACACACTAAAAATATATTTGTAAGTTATGAAACGTTTCGCAAAAACAACAAAATCCTTCATATATTCATAACACATGAAATTAAGAATCTTTAAGAATTTCTTATTTAATACAATGCAATTTTTCTTTGATCTTATGAAACTAAGTTGCACTAATGTAACAATTCTAGTTTATGAAATGTTTATGAATCATGGTAATTTATTTAATAAATATCGCAATTAGAATAAAAATATGATAACGTTCCTAATGTTACTAAACTTCTATGTGAAGGACAGACAGACAGACAGCCTCTAATCTGCCGCTAAGACTGTGGAATGCAATCCATGGTGGAGGGTATATACGTTTCGGTCCGGCTGAACTTAACGCCTTTTTACTTGTTACGTCTGTTGTGGTTTTTAAACGAACTTTATTACAAAAGAATAGTTTTTTTGACAAAAAAATGGAATTACATGCACCGGAGTTGAAAAACGGGGTTTAAAATGCATCATAGAAATACACCTCGAGATTTGTTCTATCTTATACTTATATTTTTGGTCTATCACATACAAAATACTGATTTAAATACTCTTCCAAATCGTTTAATTCGAATGATACTGTATGTTGAGGAGTGATAAAGACTAATTCTCTGTTCGAACTTGTGATGTTGCAAAAAGCTAGTTATTATATAAAAACATACTTTTAATTTTCTATGGTGCTAGGCCATAACGTTGTTTTTACATAGGTGGCATGGTGGTATTTGTTTCTTTTGGGTAATATAATTAAAAATGATGGTATAGGGAATGATATGATCGATCTCCTCCTATAAATTTTGAATTTAAATTACCGATTACTTTAACCTTGAAAGGTAGATTAACATTCATTTTTATTTTCAGGTTTACGTTTGACATTTGCTATACGCTCGAACAAAACTGGGAAATATTAAAAACCTACTTCCAAAGTTGTGAATCTTTAACGCAAACTGTAAGAAATTTACGTGGCAAATTTTCGAAAAGAAATCGGCCTTCAGTTTAGTCTTCATGAAGCTCATTTTAATCTCGGTGGCTATGTAAATAAGTAAAATTGTCTCTCAGAGAAGCCACACGTGACTATTGAAGAGCCAATGCACACACAACAAGTTACTGTTTGGTGTGGATTTTGGGCTGAACTGAAAAGTTTGGTTGATCGGATGAGGTACTTCCGAGCCAGTCCCACTACTGTCATACGAATGATATTATGTTCCATTATTAAATGACAAAGTTCAACCTTACCAATAAAACCAAAATATTGAAAATATAATTTTATAGCCGATTCTAGTTTAAAATGTTACAAGGCCCACCCTATATAGGCTAGGTCATAACGTTGTTTTTACATATTTAATATATTTAAAATGGTGTAGGGAATGATATAGTCTTTCTCATCCTACTTTAGTCTTTCCTTACTTTTTTCGATTTTAAGGTTATCAAAGTACAAAAGTCGAATAAAGTATCAAAAATGAAGAAAGAAATCGAAAGAAAGAAAAAACATAAAAAAATTACTTACGTGATCACAAAAATTACGATCCAATTAAAGTTGTTGTTGCTTTTCAGTCGGTTTCATTGTTATTGTTGTTGTTGCTGTCCGGTATAGTATCAAAACATGGGTGCCATCGATAAAAAGACGAAAAGAACTTAATGATGACGAGGCCAATGACGTCGACGATGATGATGACGGAGTGGATTGTGAGAGGCTACATCAAGGTAAAGACGGAATGCGTTGGAATTTATTTAAAACAAAGACGAAGAAAAAGGTAGAAACACTACCTCAAAGGAAAAGGTATTCTTCACTCGTGCAGGCACCAATAACAAAAACTACATGGTGCATACGTATGCACGTTAGAGTGGGTAATAGAAAATTTTGCTACGAATACCACTGGGAAACGGAATTTTTCATATCGAATTTAAAAATTTTAAACAAATTTACATTCTATAGAATATAGAGACCAGTTTGGTCTGGAAAATCATCAGTAGCGCTTCTGTATTGAGTGTTTGCGTTACCATGCTGTCATCAGCCGTATAGACATTAACTTTTTTGAATATTTATTATATACACCCGAAAACCTTTCTGGAGACTATTATGGTGTAATAACTCTAAAATATATTTTTTTCTGTCTGAGTGGCGACCCAGTTCAATGTACATTTGGTATGTGTCACAAAATCACAATTTGAAGGCGTTTTCTAAAGGATTGGATAACACGTAATACCAAAAATAAGGTAACAAAGTGGTACTCTACATCATCAGCCATATTATAATTGATCTCAAGCTAATATCACTCATATAATCCACCCATACGTTCCACCGATGGCTACATTCTGTTACGATTTATTGATAACATGTCGCTAAACCATAACATCCGCTTTCCGGTGTTAATATTTACATAAGTTTGTATGTCTGGATTTTGTTTTGCTCAACAACAATTACGTGTTTGTTTACCTTTGTGATTGGTTTAGTTCATGTTCATAGTGATTGCTGGCCTGGTTAAGATAATTAATTACAAGATGGATCGCTGCTATTTAGACCAACTGTTGTTATCGTCGAACGAAACCAAACAATGACTCTGATATCAGTTATCGGCAGTTGGCCCCCCTAAACAATAGATAATGTCTTAAAAGGGTTTGGAGGAGAATTTAAGTTTGAACTGTAACGAAACTTGAGGGCATGCTATGTTAGAAGTACTTTTTTCACCCCGTTGTGGTTTAATAAGGTTTCTGAATATAAATTTGATTTGGTAGAAGAATATGATTTGTAGTAACTTGAAAGTTTTTATAGCTACAGTTTATTGAAATCTAAACTGTTCGAACATGATGTTTTTTATGCTTTCCAGTCAAAATTTCGAACTTTGACAGTATGTTGCCAAAGATCCTGGCAACTTGTATTTTTTGAAAATTGTAACTGCCTTTTTCTAGACGTGCAGAATTTTAAATTGAAATTAAAAATAAAATCGATTGTATTAGAAAGATAATATTATGTCATTAGTGTTCGACGTTGGCTCTGATGACCGATTTTGAACCACTTTTTAAGGCGACATGAAAAATTGGCCAAGAAATAATGAAAATCCAAAAATTAAAAATTTTTCAAAATGCAATAAATGATGCTGATATAAATGCAAAATCACCCAAATGAAAAATCGCCCAAAATTTTGACTTAATTTTAATATGAACAATAAGAAAACTTCAGCCGGATAAACCGACTTATCACTCTTAGAGAAGGTATGTATGGAAGTTATAAGGACTTACATTATATGGATGGTAACAGAAAGTTTGTGGCACTTGGTCCCTGCTTTCACATTTATAAAACAATTATAAACAAGTAAGGAAAGGCTAAAGTCGGGCGGGGCCTACTATATGATACCCTACACCACTCCCTGTGTATATAGCTAATTTTGATTACTAAAGGTGGGCGATTGTAAGTGCATCTTAAGTCAAATTCAACGACAATTAATGAATATTTTTTGCATTATGGTTGTCCAAAATCGGTATGATCCTCTCTCATTGTACTTGCTTCTTGGAAACATATATAAAGATTATTTTCTTCAAGATTTGCTGTAATAACTCGAATCTTGAGTGTTATCTAAACAAATAGGATGGAACGTATAAGCGTTCTTAACTGAATTATAACGGTATATGGAAAATACGTCTTAAAGTGTATCGGGAGGCTATTTGAGTGGGGTCTACCTCAAAACAGGGACCCATGTGTATGGGGACAATATGAAAACATGGACCCATACGGTTCGCTTTAACAGTAGGTGTTCCTATGTGAAATAATCATCATCAAGATCCGATGTAATATGAGGGGTTTAAATCGGTAATAGTCTAAATCGGAGGTACGGTTGTATGGTACTATTTGAAAACATTAACATAATATGTTAATTTTATCAAGATCCGATGTAAGATGTGGGTTCTAGAGGGGCATGAACCTATATATTTGGCATTCATAGTAGGTATTCTTAGTTGAAATATAACATGATCTGAAAAATATGACCAACTTCTGATGTAAAATAGTTCTGATAAATATGGGGGCCCTTACCCAGCAAAAAAATAGTACTTCCGTAGGAAGCACATTTTAATCGCATCTCAAAATCCAAATGTGCATTTTTCCCGCTTTTGAGAAAGTTCTTTTAAATAACTTCCAAAAAAGTTTATAATATGTTAATATTCCGTAACATTTCACAACTGAATGGCAACGACTTTTAGTATGGTGTCAGAAGGTCTTGGGTTAGAATCGTGGCTCGGGAAAAACGTTTTCTTATGTTTTTTACTACTTTTATAAATAAACAATGTTTAATTTTGTAACATTTTAAAAATTTAAAATTTTGTAACAATTTAAAAATTAGCTGAGATGGTTAGAGTGTCGTAGTAGCAACCAGAAGGTCCGCTGTTCTACCCCCGGTAGCGGCGGATTTTTTAAAACAGAAATGGAAACAAGTGAAAAAGTAGTTCCGTTGCAACACTTTAAAATAACTTTTTAGTCTTTCAAAATAAAGGACATCCCTCCTATGGCAACTTCATGTTAAATTCATTGGTGAAGTTCCCAATTTTCACTACTTCCGAATCACAAGATGAACATCTTTTTCAATTCTTTGGGTGCTCTCTTTTTGCTGGGTATGTAAGGGAGCTACATTAAAAAGTGGACTCTCATAGATCACTTTCAAAGTATGTCTTGTTAGTTTAAATTTCACTTGATCTGCAAAATTTTATCAAGTTGCGATGTAAGATATGGGTTCTAAAGCGGTAATAGTGTAAACTTGGAGCCCATTTGTATGGGGGCTATACCACAACATGGACCTTGTTTTCAAACTGGTTGTTTCTAGATTAAATATGACATGGTGTGGGAAATTTTATTAAGATCCGATGTAAAATGTTTATTTTAGAGCAGTAATAGTGTAAATCGGACGTACATTTGTATGGGGCCTATATCAAAACATGGACCATGTAGCCCACTTTCACATCAGCTGTTTCTAATTCAAATATAACACGGCCCTGAAAATATTGCCACGATCCGATTTTAAATGTGGGTTTAAGAGAGATAAAAGTGTAAATTGGGAGCGCTTTGTATGGGGGCTATACCAAAATATGGACTCATATATTTGACTTTTATAGTAGGTGTTTCTGTTGAAAAATAATATGATGTGGGAAATTTGATCAAGATCCGATGTAAACTGCACATTTTAGAGCAGTAATACTGGAGATCGGAGGTACATTTGTATGGGGGCTATATCAAAACATGTAAAAACTTGTTAAAATATGAAGTCATAGTGAATTCCATGTGCCATTTTTAATTTTACCTAGGATAGGGACAATTGTGTAGGAGGTACTAGAAGGGGTGTGGCAAAAGCATAAAGATTTTACAGATTTAAAGTGATTACAAAAACATTTTCAAATGATTTCGACTACCCTTATGAAAGTTACATCTCTTTTATTATATCCTCCACCTAAGGATGGTGGTACATTTCTAAGATGATCTAGCCATGTCCGTCTGTCTGTCTGTTGAAAGCACGCTAGCTTCCGAACGAAAAGAGCTAGGAGGTTCACATTTTCCCTAAATGTTTCTTATGGTTGCAGATCAGTTGGCATTGGAAGTGGGCGAAATCGGCCCAGAGGGAAAATTTTTCCCTAACAAGGACTGAAAGTGCTTCCTTAATATTTGTAATAGTTAAGCAATTTTATTTTTAATTTCTGCTTTATATGCACTTGAAATTTGTTGGGTACATTCCTCTTGAAGCGTAAAAGCACCAAACAGTAAATGCACGTTTTAGCGGGCGAACTGGGACAAAAAGGGATAAAAATGGTACCAAAGACACGACAATAGCTAGAAAGATGAAATTTGGAATGTACATCTCTCTACGTAAAGTAGAGGGATTTTTCAAAATACATACTTTAAAGGGATGCTATTGGAAAAGAGGGATAAAAATGATACCAACCAAATCGCTAAAGTTGAAATCATGAAATTCGGTGTATACATTCGAATGGGGATAAAAATGGTACCAAACAGCTGTAATAATGAAACTCGGTGTGTACACTTCGTTGAATGCGTAGACGCTAAAAATAAAGAGATCTTTCGATATTCGTACCTTCGGGATCTAAATGGGATTAAATTTGGCACCAATTAAGTGGCTAAAGCTAGACTTATGATATTTATACACTCGACGAGAATATTATGTCTTTGTGCATTTGTTTGTAACACCCAAAAGGAAGCGAAAGTATACCGTATATACCGTATAAGTATACCGATCGACTTAGAATTACTTTTTGAATCGATTTAGCCATGTCCGTCTGTCCATCTATTCTTGTAATCGCGATACAGGTCGCAATTATTGTCCGGTTCTAACGAAACTTTGCACAACAAAGTTTTTCGGGATAAGGACTAACGCTATTTAATTTGAAGAAAATCGGTTCAGATTCTCATTCAAATTTCGCTCCCGATTTGACTTTTTCTGCTCTAGAAACCACATATTTTAACAGATCTTCTTCAAATATGGCAAAATATTTTATGTTTCTACTACAAACACCCATGGTGAAAATGGGTCAGATCGGTTCAGATTTATATATAGCTCCCATACAAATTTCGCTCCCAATTTGACTTTTTCCGCTCATATTCATATTTTTTCAGATTGTTTTCAAAATTGGGAAAACATTTTATATTTAAACTAGGAATACCAGTGGTGGAAGTAGGTTAGATCGGTTCAGATTTATATATAAACCACATATAGAAACCACATATTTTAACAGATCTTCTTCAAATTTGGCAAAATATCTTATGTTTCCACTAGAAACACCCATGGCTAATATGTCAGATCGGTTCAGATTTATATATAGCTCCCATACAAATTTCTCTCCCAGTTTGAACCACGTCTTTTCAGAGAATTTCTTCAAATTGAGCATCACACGTTATACTTCAACTGGAAGAACCTATTGTGTAAGTGGGTCACCTCATTCCATGTTTGGATATAGCCCCGATACAAATATTCTTCTCGATTTGACCAATTGGGTCAGGTCATATTAGCTTATGATTAGGAAGCATACAAAAATCCTTCCCGTTTTCAATTTTTTACCGAATTGAATTGTATTCGGATAGAAAGTGGACTGTATCATATAGTCGGCCCGCCCGACTTTAGCCTTTCCTTACTTGTCAGTATTTACAAAATACAAAATAGTTTATAGTGAGACAAAATACTACAAATTCCATTTTATTTGTTTGGGAACTAATCGATGTGAACATTTTCCGAGGGCTTTTGCTAGTTTAAAAGGTTAAAATTATTTCATCTCATTATTTTATTACCACTTAACTTATACACGACTAAAACACCCTTTACTATTGCACTTGAGTTTCACCTACAATCGAACAATTTTATTGCAAATACTACTTAAGTCGATCAAATATCGTAACAGAGTTTCTATTTATTATTCTAAGTTGACATTGTGATAATGTAGGGTATCACATTGCCGCTGAATATGGCTCACATTTAATTTGCAGTTAGTGCTCATTATTTGTATTGTTAGTTTTGTCGTTTGTGCAAAATTTCATCGGACAATGAAATCCTCGTGGCTGAGCCACAAGGTTCAATTTGCTATCGATTATGTAGCCTGACTCTGACTGGTCTCTCAATAGAAATTCCATGTGAGGAGGTAGCTTTCTAGTATTTAAAAGTTTTCCGTAAACAATTGTAGCTTAAAATCGCATTGATCAGTTTTCAAAAACAAAAACAACACCTAACCGCATACGGACGGCATCGATGATTAATTTATCGCGAAATTTAACACGTTGTTATATAGCAATTGATGTTGTTAACTTTATTATGCTTTGCATTTAATTTTTAAATTTATCTTTCTTTAGTTCGCGAGTATCTTCGAGAGATACTGTTTATATTTTAAGAAAAACATCTCAAAACACACTCGAAAACAAAAAACTCAATAAATAAATTAACAATTGTTGGCAATTCGAATGACACCCGTTGATGATTCATACAGTTGGTGGTGATTCCTTGGCTCGAAGCAGCAGCCAACCAGCAACAACAACAACAGTCATAACATCATCGGAACAGAAGTGGCAAAACAACAGCGTAAAGCAGGCAACAGCAAACAAATATTTTTTTCGATCACTTGTTGTCGGCTTGGCTATAAGTGGGCATTTATAACGTCACCGGGTATCTGAGAGAGATACTCATTCCGTCGCCGTATCGCTAATTTTGTTTTTGTTTAAACAAAAACATGCACAACAACACAACGACAACTACACTACTTAAGAACTTTATCGTGGACTAAATCGTTTTGTCTCGTTTTTCTTCTTCTTCTTCTTTTTTGTTTTTTTTTTTTTTCGTTCACAACTGATATTGAATCAAATAAAAAGTTAAAATATTTTTGGAATTTGATAAGCCGGACGGTCACTTAGAACTTTTTTAAGAGAGCAACCTGTCAACCACCTGTAGATGATGATCCAATAGCACTACAAAACCGCCGAGCACTTACATATGCACATACATATGAAAAAGTATCTCAAAGATACTTGATAATTGCGGTTTTGAATAATTTGATGATTTAACAAAACTTGAAACTCTCTTGTTGCGGACAAAGAACGATTCTTGACCCCATTTTCTGAGGTGTCGGGTTTATTCAATTCAAAGCCATTGACCGCAGAAATTTTCGACTTTGTTTGTTTCATTTTCGTTTTCAATACTCTTCAAACCAATATTTTGTATATTTTCATCTTTTTTCTTATACAAATTTCTTCTTCTTATTACCTCTTCTTCTCTTTTGGTTAACTTGTTTTAAATCACTTTTTTTTATTACTTTTTTTTGTGTTTAGGCCCTTGGCTGGTTTTTGTATTCCTTTATGTTCGATTTTCGTCGTTTGTGTTTCAAATAATAATTGATAGTTTGTGATGTTGTTTGTTATTTTGCCGCGCTGCAGATTCACCGGCGGATACTTAATTTCTTATCGTCACGACACACGAACGTAACTAAACTCGTACTTCGAAAAACTTCCGACACAGAGCGTCCGCAACCAACCTCGTTCAATGAAAAAAAATCACTAAAATAAAAAAAACGCGATTTCCATAAAATGCTGAAGTCTCCACAAATCTCCAAATAATTCTCCACTCTCCAAATAACGGACAGCGACGCGAACGTACGTAAGAAAACTCAACTCGTTGCACTGCTGATGGATTTTGGATTTTGTGTTATCGTCGTGCTAAATCGAATAATATTGTTGAAATGAAAATCGATTATGGTCGATTTTTTGTATTCCGTTTCCATGCTCTGTTAACTCTGTTCCAATTGGAGTGTTGTTGCTCGTCGCCGCCAGCAGTGTACGTACATTCATGTACAAATCAAGAGTTGCCATATAAATTCTTTTAGAAACCGTTAAACGTTATTTCAAATACAAATATAGATTTGGTCGAAATTATAAAAATAACTTTTAATTAAGGGTAATTCCACATTATTAGACAATGGAATAAATGGGACAGGGCAAGGAATTAAAATAATATTTATACACTCCACGAGCGTATTATGTCTTTGTGCATTTGTTTGTAACACCCAAAAGGAAACGAGATAGACCCATTGTTAATTATACCGATCGTCTTAGAATCACTTTCTGAGTCGATATAGCAATGTCCGTCTGTCTGTCTGTCCGTCCGTCCGTCCATCTATTCTTGTAATCTCGATACAGGTCGCAATTGTAGACAGAACCAAATGAAACTTTGCACAACAATGTTTTTCGGGATAAGGACGAACGATATTTAATTTGAAGAAAATCGGTTCAGATTTAGATATAGCCCCCATACGAATTTCACTCCCGATTTGACTCTTTTCACTCTAGATACCACATATTACAACAGATTTTCTTTAAAATTGGCAAAACATCTTATATTGAAACACCTGTGGTAAAAATGTGTTAGATCGGTTCAGATTTTTATATAGCTCCCATACAAATTTCGCTCCCGATTTGACTTTTTCCGCTCTAAAAACCACATATTGTATCAGATTTGGTAAAACATCTTATATTCCCACTAGAAACTCCCATGGTGAATATCGGACAGATCGGTTCAGATTTATATATAGCTCCCATACAAATTTCGCTCCCGATTTGACTTTTTCCGCTCTAGAAACCACATAATGTATCAGATTGTCTTCAGATCTGGTAAAACATCTTATATTTCCACTAGAAACACCCATGGTGAATATCGGTCAGATCGGTTCAGATTTATATATAGCTCCCATACAAATTTCGCTCCCGATTTGACTTTTTCCGCTCTAGAAACCACATATTGTATCAGATTGTCTTCAGATTTGGCAAAACATCTTATATTTAAACTAAGAACATCTATGGTGAAAATAGGTCAAATCGGTTCAGATTTAGATATAGCACCCATATAAATGTCGCTCCCGATTTGACTTTTTCCGCTTTAAATGCCACATATTCTAATCGATTTTCTTTAAATTTGGCACAACATCTTATAATCTAACTAGAAACACCTGTGGCTAAAGCGGGCTAGAACGGTTCAGATTTAGAAATAGGCCCCATACAAATGTCGCTCCCGATTTGAATTTTGCGCTCTGAAAGCCATATATTGTACCCGATTTTCTTTAAATTTGGGACAACATCTTATAATCCAACTAGAAACACTATGCAGAAATTGGGTAAGATCGGTTCAGATTTAGATATAGCCCCCATACAAATGTCGCTCCCGATTTGACTTTTGCCGCTTTAAAAGCCACATATTGTGCTCGATTTTCTTTAAATTTCGCACAACATCTTATGATCTAACTAAACAAAACTATGGTGAAAGTGGGTAAGATCGGTTCAGATTTAAATATAGCCCAAATTCAAATGTTGCTCCCATAAGTTTAACCGATTTTGGCCAAACTATACATTTTATATTTCACCTATTTCGTTCGAGGTTTCAATATATCCTCATACAAATGTCCTTTCCGATATAAAATTTTTTGTCAAACACATACATTTACAGGATACAAAAAACCTTCCCTTTTTCACCGAATTGAATTGTATTCGGATGGAAAGTGGAGTGTATCATTGAGTCGGCCCCGCCCGACTTTAGCCTTTCCTTACTGGTTTTTCTGTAACTCCTTAAATAAAGTTGTCGAAATGTTAGAATTTTAGAGTTTGTACAATTTTATTGCTTTTATTAGTTTAATTAATTGTCGAAATTATGTTCATATATATCTTTTAAGCGGCTGCGTGAAAGTAAAGTATTTTTTTTTTTTTGCAAAATAAACCAAAATGTCTGTAAAACGTCAACGGAATGAAAATTTCTTCAATGTATAAAAATAATAAAAATGTAACATAGGTAGTTGATGGAAAAATTTGAAGAATTAAATTAAAATTTAATGTACATAATTTCGAAAACTAATTTAATAAAATCAATAACATTTTAAAAACTCTAAAATTCTAACGTGCTAAAAAATAATATATCTTCTCTCTTCTAATATGAAGAAATTAGCATACTTTTGATTTTTCGTTGATTTTACAAAAAAATGTTTTGGAAAAAAGACCATTTTTCACCACTACCAAACTTACACAGTCGTTAAAAAAGTCATCAAAAAACACTACTTTCAAATCAATCAATTAATATAATCATTTCGGACGTTGACATTTCAAATCAATATGCTAAAATTTATTGAAATTACCTTCAAATTATGGTATAGTACATTAAAATTGATTAAGTAGGTGTTTTTATGAAAAAATAACAATTTCACCATAACTCGTTAAAAAAAATATTTTTTAAGACGTATTACAGTGGTCCAAAATTGGAACGCTTCTTCAGATTTTAATGATATTGGTGTCGTCTGATTTTCATATCCTCTTTACGAATCTAAAATTATATCTCCTTGTAGTTAAAAGGTTACAAAAATATCCTTAATCCGTGAGTATATTCTTAATCCTTGAATAACTTACAATATGCAACAAATAAATAAAATAAATTGTGTTCGATATGATATATATTTTGTTTGCATTGTCAAAAGTCAACGCAAAAAATGTTATGGATAATTTTTTTGAATTTCTTACTAAAATTCCGATTGTTTTTATAAATGCTTGGAACTTAACGAAGAAAAATCAATGAATATCTCTAGATTATTCATTCATTCACATATTTTTTGGTGTCAGAAAAAATATATATAAAAAATATTTTCTGGATACTGTTCTCAAACCACTGTTTCAGCTTGAAGTGATATTCTCAACATTTAGTTCCGTCATAATTATCTCTAATTGGACACAGATAAATGAAAATAGTTAACGGACTTATGCTTCCAAAATAGGAGTAAAAATATTAAAGTTTCCCTCAGTGCAAATTAGAATATCAATAAAAAAACAAGTAAGAAGGCGTTAAGTTCGGCCGGGCCGAATCTTATATACCCTCCACCACGGAGTGCATTCCACAGTATTACCAGCAGATTAAAGGAAGTCGACTTTACATAGAAGCACAGTACCATATTACGAAAATTGTGATATTTTTATGCACATTACTATATTTGTATACTATTTCAAACTATAATGTATACTTATGCGCACTGTTTAAAATCAACTACTATATATAAATAAAATGCTGAAATTGTGAAAGTGAACATGCCTAAATATTAGGCGATTGTCAGTCGCCATTAGAAAGAAGCATTTTCAAATACAGACAAAGTGATACGAAAAGTATAAATTTTAAAGATATTTCGAAAAAAAACATTTTTCGAGTCTTCATAGTCAGAATGTATACACCGAAATTCATGATTTCAACTTCAGCAGTTTGTCCCATTTTTATCCCTCTTTTTAAATTATATCCCTTAAACGTACGAATTTCGAAAAATCCCTCTATTTTACGTATCTATGCAATTAGAGGGATGTACACACCGAATGTGTTGCTGTTGTCGTATCATTGGTACCATATTTTATCCCTTTTTGTCCCATTTCGCTAGCTAAAACTTTTATTTTCTTTGCGTTGCTTCCAAGCTACAAGAGGAATGTCTGCAACAAATTTTAACTGTATGAAAATCAGAAATTTAATTAATAAGCCAAGGCTACCAATATTTGTATACTATGTATATATATAATGGAAATAATACTTCAATTCATAAAGTAAAAATAAGGGAGCAATCATAAATACCCTAAATATTGGTGGATAGAGAGTGTATTATCAGCTACAGTCGATTGTTTTGTTTTATTTCCATCCTATTTTAGTTTAAAAAGTATACATTTTGAAAATACCTTATCTCTCACGTACGCAGTATAAGACAACTTCATGATTCTACCATTTTTTGTCGTAAAAGCAACAAACTAAAGTACGAAATTGGAAAAAATATTTTACGTGGCTATGCAGTCAGAGGAATGTATACACCGAATTCCATGATTCTATCAGCAGCCATTTTGTTGGTACCATTTTTATCCCCTTTTTCCAATTTTGCCCCCACAAGAGTACGACTATCTAAAATCTCCTTATTTTACGTAACTACACAATTAGAGGGATGTACACACCGAATTTCATCATTCTAGCTGTATTCGTTTAGTTGGTACTATTTTTATCCCCTATAGCCATTGTATCCCTTGATAGTACGAATTTGGAAAAAAACTTTTTATTTTTCGTGTCTACGCAGTCAGAGGAATGTATACTCCAAATTTCATGATTCTAGCTGCTGTCATTTGGTAGGTACTATTTTTATCCCCTTTTTCCATTTGAACCCCAAAAAGTACGAATTTTGGAAAGTTATTTTATTTTACGTGTCTACGCAATCAGAGGAATGTATACATCGAATTTCATTATTCTAGGTGCAGCCGTTAAGTTGGTACTATTTTTATCCCTCTATACCCATTTAACCCCTTAAAAGTACGAATTTATAAAAAATACTCTTATATTATGTATCTACTCTATTAGAGGAATGTACACGCCAAATTTCGTGTTTCTATCTGTTGTCGTTTGATAGGTACCATTTTTATCCCTTTTTGTCCCATTTCGCCCCCTACAAATAAAAATCACTCTATGGTGCCCTTTTATGCTATAGAGGGAATGCGTATTGCAAATATCAACTAAATACAAGCTAATATGTTCAAAAAACATGCTGAAATACTCTAAATATTAGGGGTATTTTCAGTCCTTGTGAGGGAAAAATTTGTCCCTCTGGCCGATTTCGCCCACTTTCAATCCCAACCGATCTACAACCATAAGACACATTTAGGCAAAATTTTAACCTCCTAGCTCATTTCGTTCGGCCGCTATCGTGCTTTGAACAGACAGACAGACGGACATGGCTAAATCGTCTTAGAATTTTACCACGACCCAGAATATATATACGGAATGACAAAGTGAATATACCCCCATCCAGGAGGTGGAGGGTATAATAAAATATGGATCCATTAATAATATTACACATTGACACATTTTTGTTGCATAGTGTAATTGGTCGCTAAGATGGTGTCCAAGGAGTATAGATTATGTATGAATATATATTTTCTTCTAATCTAGTTGAGGTAATTTTGTTAGTAAGTCATGGGAGGTTTATGCTAAGATATAGCCCGCGAACAAATATGTCTCCGATTTGCTTTATAAATTAAATATATCGTAAAAACAAAAGGTCTTGTGATGCTTGGATTATAATTTGTATTTTTTCAATTATACATATATAACATGAAGGCTTATCACAATGAGACAAATGTTGTATTAATGTTCGTACTAAAACTGAAACTTCCAAACTTAACGACAAAACCTATTGGTTTGTGTCTTTGATTGACTGATTGTAACGCCTGCTGTCAGAAGGTGGCGCTGAATGTTTAATACAAGTTGTCATCTATTTATCTTTTCTGGTCATTAAGTTCACCAATTCCCAACTATCTCCTAAATTGGAAACCCTTAATAAGAAAACAAGTAAGAACGTTGTTATAAACCCTCCACCATGTATTGCATTCCACATATGCTGTCGATTTTAGTAGAAGTGCAGTAACATTACCAGAAATTGTTAATTTTTTTTATATTACCAAACAAAAACAAATAAAAATATTGAAAAAAAACAATTTTATAAATAAATGTACGTTTTTAATTATTTTAAACAACGTTAATTAGTCAAGGCTACATATATGTGTATACTATATTTTATATATCGAAATAATACTTCAAATCAATTCAAAAAGTAAATATAAAAAAGCTCAAATACCCTAAAATACATTTCCAGCTACAGCCTTTTGGTTGGTTGTATTTCCATCTTATTTTAATTCAAAAAGTCATATTATGTAGTATAAATAAATGTTAAAGTATTAGAACAAAAACAATAAACTTGTATCTTTCTAAGCAAAAATTTATAAATTGTTAAAATTATACAAAATTAAACACTGTTTATTTATAAAAGGAATATTTTTTCGAACCCGAGACCTTCTGGGTGAAAAGCGGACACCTTCCCTATGTGAACCTATACTAAAAATTTGTTCCCATTTACTTATGAAAATGTTATTCGTAAAATGTTACGGGATATTAACATATTATAGATTTTTTGGATGTAAAGGATGATTAAATTTTAAGGGCCGTTGTTGATTTTGAATAAAACACAAATTATTTAGGAAATTATTGTAATTTATTTTTATTTATGTATGGAACAAAATATCGGCCAAATGGCCGCCGCGACCTCTGCGGCACACCTCCATCCGATGGTCCAAATTTTCGATGACGCTGAGGCATAATTGAGGTTCTATGCAATTAATGTTCCGAATTATCACATCATTTAGCTTTTGAATTGTTGCTAGCTTATTGACGTACACATTTTCTTTCAAATAACCCCAGAGAAAGAAGTTCAACGGTGTCAAACCACATGATCTTGGCGGCCAATTGACATCGCCACAACGTAAGATTACACGGTCATTGAATTTGTCGCGCAAAAGAGCCATTGTTTCGTTAGCTGTGTGGCAAGTGGCACCGTCCTGTTGAAACCACATATCGTCCACATCCATATCTTCCAATTTTGGCCACAAAAAGTTCTCATCTCACGATAGCGAAGACCATTCACAGTATCTGCCTGACCGGCCTCATTTTGGAAAAAAAATTCGACCCGATGATGCCGCCAGCCTATAAACCGCACCAAACAGTCACTCTTTGTGGGTGCATTGGGTTTCAATCACTCTTGGATTATCATTCACCCAAATGCGGTAATTCTGCTTATTGACGAATCCACTGAGGTGAAAATATGCCTCATAACTGAAGATGAATTTCTTCGAAAATTGATCATCCACTGTTGCCATTTCTTGCCACCATTCTGACCATTGACGACGTTTGGAATGGTCAAGAGGCTTTAGTCCTTGAGTCAATTGCACCTTGTAAGCGTGTAAATGCAAGTCTTTATGCATACTATTCATCAACGACGAGCGTGAGGGATGCAACTGTTGGGCACGACGCACGTTCAGAATCAAAATACATCGGCCAAAATCCAATAACTTTTGTTATAGTACCCATTTTTAAGTTCCGTAAAAAGTCAAAATTAGACAAGGTAGGTCCTTGTTAGAGATATTAACATTAAATATCGGGAAATCTGAAATATTTTAGAAATCGGCCCAAAGTTGACTACTTTTTGTATATTTCGATTTTAAAGAAAATTAATTTTTTATTTATTTGTGTTTATGTTTTTTTAATATATTTTTACGTATTTCTTGATAATTTGAAGAAAAAATTTAAATTTTTTGGTATTACAGATTTTTACGTTTTTCAGATTTTGAAAATTGAAAAAAAGTAATTTCTTTTTTTGACTTTGTCGAACTGTTTCTCACTAATATATTTTTATTATTTGCGCTAAATCTATCCTATCTTCCAAGGGTGGAATTTCGTGCAGGCAAAAGTTACGCCGAAAAAACGGGGAACCATTTAACTTTTCCCAAATATGTATATATTTCGTTAAAGGCTTTTGAAGGAAAAAATTTGTATTGGTCCAAAGTCAGACATTTATTCAAAAAGGATATTTTGTAAAATATTTATTACAAACAAACTGTATTTGGCATAAACATGGCGTCATAATAAAGCTAAGAAATCACAAATTCTAATAAAAAAGATCTGAGTGCAAAATCTCTTAAATGAGAAACAGTTCGACAAAGTCAAAAAAAGAAATTAGGTTTTTTCAATATTCAAAATCTGAAAAACGTGAAAATCTGTTATACAAAAAAAATTAAAATTTTTTCTTCGCATTATGAACAAATACGTACAAATATTAAAAAAAAAACATAAACCAAAAAAATAAAAATTGTAATTTTCTTTAAAATCGAAAAATACGAAAAGTCAAATTTGGGCCGATTTCTAAAATATTTCCGATTAATATATCAAAATAATCCTTGAGTCCTTATCTAATTTTGATTTTTTACAGAATTCAAAAGTGTCTACTATAACAAAAGTTATTGAATTTTGGCCGATGTATTTCGATTCTGAACCACTGTGCGACGATGAGTTGAGGTGGACGGCTCTTCAGCCACACTATCCCGAACAGCACCAATATTTTCTGCAGTACGAGCTGTACGAGCATGCACTAGTGTTTTCACATCTCCTACAGACCCGGTTTGCTCAAATTTTTGCACGATTTTTCCGTTTGCGTTTTGATTTGAACGCCCATTTTCATAAAAAGCCTGGATAACTTTAATGCGTTGCTCGATTGTGTATCTTTCCATGGTTCAAATTGAGTTAGTCGGAAATTGAGAAATGTCAAAGGAAATGCAGAAAAAACTTGACGTTTAGGTGTGGTTCACATTCAACATCGGCTCTTACAATTTAACCACCCTTTAGTTTAACAGAACTTCCTCAACAGCGGGAAAAATGCACATTTGGCTAAGAAGTCAACTGACTTCCGGCGCACAAACGTTCTAAACAATTATTTTGAATTACATTCGACAAAATGTTGATTCAATTCAAAACTCTACTGATCGAATGGAAACGATTGACACTTAATAATATGTGAATATTTACATACATACATATATGTACGTACATATATTGAATGTGTAGCACCATTAATTTTCACATTTAATGAATAGTTAAGTGGAACAAACGTGCTATCGGATTTTTCCCATGATCGAAAATGGCCGAATGCTGTGTTGTACGGAGAGTTGGAGTATAATACCCCGTAAACAAAAAAAATGTGACTGGTTGCATTATGTGAATTAAAACAATATGAAAAATATTATAATATACATACGTATCGCATTTCATGTCTGCTATTAATTATTTCGTATTTAAATTACATTAGATTGGGATTTTTGATGGTTGCAAATGGTGTGTCCATAGAGGTGTGATGGAACTTTGAAGAAAATGTGGACTGACAGAGGGCGACCTATCACATTCTAAGAAACTAGACCCGAATTGACGTTGTCCTGGGCTAGATCAAAAGTCACTTACATGCTTATCCAATCACATGACCATTAATTAAAGAAAAATTCCATTTTGAAGCATCATCGCTCCAAAAGTTCACACTTTTGCAGTCGTATCCAGCGTGCCTAGAAAACGTTATTCATATTTTCAGTGTTCCAATTCATCAATAACCAGAGATCGAGAAATAACAACAAATTACAATCGCATTGTAACACACAATTTTCCAAACTTCAATTTATTTTATTTTTTTATATTGGACAATAGAGCTGAGCGACGATCACTGATCTCCGAAGTTATCGGGCAAAAATAATTGCCAAGCCCATTCAACAACTTTTAAGGCATTTTCCAAAGTATATTCACATCAATTCGGAAATTTCCTATATAAACGACAATATTTGCACGACGAAAACAATTATAGCGAATCCCCTTCCGTGGCAACCAAGTGGTAATTCTATTTGTTACATAAGAGAAATGTTGGCAAAACTTGTTTTCATATTTGTGCTCAGCGCAGTGGTATTGGAAGTAGCTATGGCCTGTGTAAGTTTCCCGAATAATATAAAGGACTTAAAATAGGACGAAGACTTTTGTTTGTTTTAGAATGGCTACAAGGCGAAAATATTGAAGGCTGAGAACTGCGCCGGACCTGATGGCATCATCATCATCGATCCGGATTTCTCTGTTAAGCTCAACAAGAAGTGTGAAATCGTTCCCTCCGGGTGTATGGTGAACAAGGCCTTTACGACAGCCGTCTCCAAGTACAAGGTGACGAAGGACGGCATGGTGCTCAGCGAGGGTAATATGGACTTATGCAGTATGGCCGAGCAGGCTCCTGGCGACGTAAAGGACTACCTGAAAATGTTTGGCGCTCCACAATCGTGCCCAGTGGAAGATGTAGGCTTATGCAAAAGCTCTTGCGGAAAGTTGGTTTAACTTGGTTTCGTTTCTCTTTAGGATAAAGTCTGCGCCAATAAGAACAAGGTTGACCTCTCCAAATACAAGTCCATGTTGAGCGTTGCTCGCGGTCATTTCGTTATCGACTCTGATATCGAACATGACACGGTAAGTGAATGAGTATCGTTGATGATGGCAATTTTACTATCTCTCTCTTTTTTCCTTGAATTTCAGGGTAAATCGTGCTTCCACATTGAAATGGAAATCACCAAGTCTTAAGGCGACAATTCCATAGGAATATTTTGAGTAATATTTCAAGTTTGTGTATTCATTGTTATCACATTATATGTTTCAGTTAATAAAGTGAATTAAATCAATTATTAAAATTGCATGCGTTTTATAATTTAAATTTAGTTGGTTTAAATTGTGGCTCATTTGATAAATATTACACATTAATATATACACAAGAGATGGGAATGGAGTATATCTCAAGTTACTATATTAACTGTTCCTCATATAGCGTTGTCCATCTTTCCCAAGTCATCAGCATTGTCTGTCTGACAGGATAAACTGAGAGAACTTGCAAAGAAAACCAGCTATTTTGTTCCCTCTCAGTCAATATATTCATTCCAGAAAGATGGACAAGTTTAGACAACGGCCCTGAGACTCACCTATCGACGGATCAAAAATGGATGTAGGCACAAGAGCGAAATTTTCAGCGAAGAAATGCATCTGCGTTGCTCGTACAGATTGAGTGATTTCCTAGTGGCAATCTTTGCCCTCAGCAAGGCCGCGTAACTAGTCCACCAACAAGAAATGGCACTGGAAGGGTATACTACTATCTATGTCGATAGTCAGACAGCTCTAGTGACCCTGAACTCTCATTATCAGGCATATCACAGAAATCCAAATCGTACGAATTTGGAAATCAAAACGTATTTAGCTTCTCCAAAAAACGTAAAACGAAAAAATCGATTTGACACCAATCACAAAATCTGAAGTGAAATTGATATTTTAAGTAACTTAAACTCCAATTTTATTGGAATTCTATTCAAAATTGATTGTGAATATTGTTTTTATTAAACAAATATACTAAATACGTTGAGTATGATAATTTTAACATCTTTTTAAACGTATAAAATATCAGACATGTCACAGAAATCAAAATCGTAACAAAACTGAAAAACGTTATTGATGTTGCGTTGTCATCTGCTCAATTGTGTGATCTTGTCATATGTTTTATAAAGGGTGATTTTTTAAAAGCTATAGGAAAGATTTTCAAAAGAAAAACACATAAAATTCAGAAAAATGCATGAAATCTTTATTTGAATCGATAGTACGGTCCATATAATTTAATGTTTGAGGTTATTTCATGCAAATGTTGACTTTGACTGCGCCTCAAATGGTCCATCCGCTTAGTCCAATTTTGGCATTTCCACGTTTTTGAGTAACAGAGGTCCAATTGCTGCGAACATTATTAACACTAGCCGATACAGCTGCGATATTTTCTTCAGTTCGCACTCTACGTAAGCGTGTTGGTGGTTTAATGTCCAACAATGTAAATTTGGTGCGAAATTTAGTCACAATAGCCCGAATAGCCGCTTCAGTGGGTCGATTAAACTGACCATAAAATGGAAGCGCGCGATGAACTTTCTTAACAGACCACGCATTTTGATAATAAAATTCAAAAATTTGCAAGCGTTTGTCGTTTGTAAGACGCTTCATGGTGAAATTATAGACAAAACTG
Source organism: Polietes domitor (assembly GCA_947397865.1). Lineage (NCBI taxonomy): Eukaryota > Metazoa > Arthropoda > Insecta > Diptera > Muscidae > Polietes > Polietes domitor. The sequence goes on along the minus strand of OX377619.1, from coordinate 86,516,721 downwards.
AAGATGTTTGACAGTGAAACATAACACGAAACGTGCGTCAGCTGTTTAAACCAGTGTTGCCAAAAAGATAATTGCTAAAAAATCACCCTTTATAAAAAAGTGGCATCCTTAACCAAAACAACCCTTAAAGCATATAAGAAAAAAAATGGAAATATCTGAAGAATATTCCGCCAAAGAAATGTAAGTTTTTGTTTTAATGTTAAAATTAATAAATAATTTTTATATATTTAAAAGGGCAAATACAAAAACATCGATCGATCCAAAATTGTTGTGGATTTTATGGAATGTCACCCAGACATGGCAAGAGGATATGTGAAAGGAGACAAGCACTGCACTAGCACTGGAAAAATTAAATAGCACTGGACCGCCTTCTAAAAATCTTTCCGAATGAAAAACACGTAAAGAATGGCTAAAGTTGGGAGGGGCAGACTATATGATACCCTACACCACTCCCTGCGTATATACCTGGTTTTGATTACTAAACTAACGTGTTTTATGGGCCGATAAATTATGCATCTTTAGTCAAATTAAACGAATATGGCAAAATTGATTGTCTGTGTTAAATTGAATCTGAAGTGTTGTGTAAACAAATCAGAAACTGATAATGAGCGGTGGCAATTTCTTTGCGCACTGCTCCATCTTCGCTGTAACTGTTCCAACTGGAATATAACGTGATGTATAATGTAAATACGTCTAAAATCGGGATCCATGGTCCACTTTATCAGTAAGTGTTCTTATGCGAAATAATTCATGATCTGAAAATTAAATCCAGATCCTATGTAATATGGAACATTTACGGAGATAATATTGAAAATTGGTGGGACAGTTGTATTTGAAAACATTGACCCATATGGTCCAATTTTCGGCTAGGTATTCCGAGAGTAAATACAATATGATGTGGAAAATTTGACCAAGATCCGATGACAAATGCAGATTTTACAGCGGTAATAGGATAAATTGGACGGACATTTGTAGGGGTCGTATAACAACACTTGGGGGTTGTACCATAACATGGGCCATTTAGTTCCCTTTAGGCATTCCTAGTGGAAATGAGTAATGATCTGCAAAATTTTATGATGATCCGATGTAAGATATGGGTTCTGAAGCGGTAATAGTGTAAAATGGGGGACCATTTGTATGGGGATTGTGCATAATCTGCAAAATTTGATGTAAAATGTGGGTTCTAGAGGGGTAGTACAAAAAATGGGGGCCATTTCTAAGTGCGCTACATTAAAAAGTGGACGCTTGTAGATCACTTTCAAAGTAGGTATTCTTAGTTGAAATATAACATGATCTGCAAAATTGTATCGAGATCAAACGCACGATGTGGGTTCTAGAGCTGTAATAGAGTAGAATGGGGCCCAACTTGTATGGGGGTTATACCAAAATATGGACCCCTACATTTGACCTTCATAGTATGTATTCTTAATTGAAATATAATATACTCTGCAAAATTTGATAAACTTTCGATGTAAAATATGGGTCGTAGAGAGATATTAATAAAAATGGGGGCCCATTTGTAAGGGCGCTACTTTAAAAAGTGGACCCTTGTAGATCACTTTCAAAGTAGGTATTCTTTATTGAAATATAACATAATTTGCAAAATATTATCAAGATCCAATGTAAGATGTGGATTCTAGAGCGAAAATAGTGTAAACTGGGGGCCAATTTGCTGGTTTTCAAAATAGGTGTTTCTAGTCTAAATGTAACATTGTGTGGGAAATGTGCATTTTGGAGCAGAAATAGTGTAAATCGGTGGTACATTTGTATGGGGGCTATATCACACCATAACTGTTTGTATTTAGTTCAAATATAACACCATCCTGAAAATATTGTCATGATCCCATGCAAAATGTGTATTCTAGAACAGTAATTGTGCAAATTATAGGGATATGTGTATGGATCTGATGTGAATCGATTTCCCCCAAATTCAATAATTTGGTCCTTGGACCAAAAAATAACTTCTGCCAAATTTCATGACATTCGGACAACAATTGCGACCTGTAGAGTGCGAACAAGCTTAGATGAACAACAGACGGACGGACAGGCAGACATTGTTAAATCGATTTAGTTGGTGATTCTAAGCCGATCCGTATACTTAAAGGTGAGTTTAGCTCGATTATTTGTTGGTGTTACAAAAATTTGGCGGAAAACTAACTTATAATACCCTAGTCCACGAAGTGGTGTAGAGTATAAAAATGTGTAGATTGGAAGACAAATGTTAAGAACAGGTAAATAAAATTTAAAAAAACTTCCTTGTTTGTTTACTTTATTTTAATTTTAATCACTACCGCAATCAGAATGTGGAGCCAAACCGAAATTATTGCTACCATATTTTTAATAGGAAATATTCGGTTTCACTAAAACCAGGAAGTTTTTAAGAAGCTAAAGTAAAACGTTACGATTTGGAAATACGAAATCAAATGGTTTTCGTAAAATTTCTGTGATATGCCTGTTTGTAAGATCAAAAGTGAGTCTTAAGATCAAAAGCAGTTTGTCACAGCAAGACATCTTTGAGTAGGGAAATTTCTGCTCATATGGAATTAGTAATTTTTCGAAGGAAAAGGAGGGGGAAAGAGGAATGATAATGGTGCAAATTAGTAACATATATGAGGCCAAAGTCGTACCGCTTATGACATCCGAACTACAAACAAAACAAGTAAGGAAAGACGAGACAAACTATATTATACCCTTCACTTTCTCCCCCATTACAATTGAATTCGGGGATGAAAGTGAAACGGGAACGATTTTTGTACGGGAACTATATTGTTAACCGTTGTGACTTTCTTTCACAAACTATGTTTCTTGCAGAAAAATAAGGCAACAGCTCAAATTAGATCAAAATCTGTAATGGTATGTGTCTGAGAGAAAAAAGTTGAAGCGGGAAGGACTTTTGTATGAGGGTTATATTAAAATCTGAGACGATGTGACCATGATGTTTCTAGATGAAATATGATGTGTTTTACAAAATTTGCAGAACATCGGTTAAAATATAAAGTTTCTGGAACGGAGAAAGTCGAATCGGGAGCGACATTTTTATGGGGCCTTTATCTAAAGCTGAACTGACCTGACCCACTTTTACCATAGATGTTTCTAGATGAAATATAAGCTGCTGAGGCAAATTTGAAGAAATTCAGTTAAAATGTATTGTTTTTACAGCGGAAAAAGTGAAATCGGGAGCGAAATTTGTATGGCAGCTATATCTAATTTTGAACCGATCTGACCCAATTTTCCGTACGTGTTGTGGCAAATTTGAAGACAATTGGTTAAAATATTTGATTTCTAGAGCGGAAAAGGGGAACGAAATTTGTATGAGAGCTATATCTAAATCTGAACTGATCTGGCCCAATTTCAACGTGGATGTTTCTAGTTGAATTATATGGAACTTTGGCAAATTTGAAACAAATCGTGTAAAATATGTTGTTTCTAGAGCGGAAAAGACAAATAGGGAGCGACATTTGTATGTCAAAAGTCTTTTCAAGTGTCTTCGCAGCGACTTTCAACATCAAACCCGGCCTCTATAAGGAGATGATGCTCACAAACGAACGAGAAGCACAACTCACTTGCTGAATTTGTGTTTAAAAAATCGCACCAAGTAATAAAGTACACATTCCATCTTACAAGCATCTCATTGAGTTGCATATGTAAGTATGTGTATATGCAGGTATAGTTACCCAGCAATAATTCTGCCGTGCCAACGCTCACTTGTTTAAGATTTTTCGTTTGTATTTTTTGGTCTGTAATCAATATTTAATTTGAACTGAAAAGTCGCTGCGAAGCCATTTGAAAAGACTTTTGACATGGTCGAAATTATGGTCGTGGTAGTCTGCAGCCAAGTAATAAATGTCACCATGCCATTTGTAAATAAATTTGCATTCTATTAAATATAGATGCAAAATGGTCTTGAGCCAGGACAATATCCCAGTTACGATTTTGGAGAAGTACTCATATTGTGCGTGACTAAGAACACAGACGAGTGTACCACTGAATTTCATGCTTCTAGATACAGCCGTGTGCGTGGTACCAATTTTACCCTTGTATAGTACTAGAAAAATACTTTAAGTATGTTAGTAATAATGTAAGAATGACTAATGTTAGCTCTTAAACGCATTTAAATATTGTATTAAGGACATCGAATTCAATAAAGCAAACAAGCAAGGTACCAATTTTATCCCGTTTTGATCCTAAAGGTACGAATATCGAAAGATATCTTTATTTTTCGTGTCTACACAGTCACAGCGATGTACACAACGAATTACACTATTCTAACTGCAACCGTTTGATTGGTACAATTTTTATCCCTTTCGCCCCATTTTCCGCCTAAAAGTAAAATTTCGAAAAAAGTGTTTTATGATTCGCGTCTACGCAGTCAGATAAATGCATGCACCATGATTTTAACTCCAGCGATTTGCTTAGTACCATTTTTATCCCTTTCTTTCCAATTGTATACCTTAAAAGTAAAAAATTAAAAAAACTCTCTATTTTACGTGTCTACGTAATTATAGGGATGTATACACCGAATTTCATGTTTCTAGCTGTTGTCGTATCATTGGTACAATTTTTATCCCTTTTGTCCAATTTCACCCTCTACTTTTTGTATTTTCAAGTGTATAAAAATCAGAAATTTTCAAAACAACTGCTTAAATATTCTAAATATTAGTGTTGTTAGGCCCTCTGTGCCGATTTCGCCCACTTTCAATCCCAACCGATCTGCAACCATAATACACATTTACAGAAAATTTCAGACTTTGGAATTTGAATATCTTTTATAATATACTATTGAAGGTTTAACAGTTTTGATACATATTTGATCTTTTATTCATCATCATCGTATTTGAACTCTGTTGCTAAAATCTATTATTATAAATTGCGGTAGTTGTATCGGAAAGTCCAAGAAATCTATATCTGTCTGTCTGGTGCAACCTTGTGAAATATAAAATATTTAGAGATTTAGGAAGTTATCACGGAACTTTGCGCACCGCTTGCCTCAATTATCATAATTCTGACATAAATAATAGCTACAGACATAATTACTTCATTTAATTTATTTATTAAGTCTATGAAAATAACGCCTTACAGTCTACATATTAAAACAAGTAAGGAGGCCGACTATATAATACACTCAACTTTTTATCCGAATACAATTCAATTCGGAAAAAAATTGAAAACGGGAATGATTTTTGTATGCTTCCTAATCATATGCTAATATGACCTGACCCAATTTGTCGAACCGAGAAGAATATCTGTAATGGGATGATATATCCACACACGGGATGATGTGACCCACTTACACAATATGTTCTTCCAGTTCCATACGTGGTTCAAGCTGTGAGAGAAATTTGTATGGGAGCTATACATAAATCTGAGCCGATCTGACCCATTTTCAACATGGGCGTTTCTAGTGGAAACATAAGATATCTTGCCAAATTTGAAGAAGATCTGTTAAAATATGTGGTTTCTAGAGCAGAAAAAGTCAAATCGGGAGCGAAATTTGAATGGGAGCGAAATTTGAATGGGAGCTATATATAAATCTGAACCGATATGACCTATTTCCACCACAGGTATTCCTAGTTTAAATATAACATGTTTTCCCAATTTTGAAAACAATCTGAAAAAATATGTGGTTTCTAGAGCGGAAAACTCAAATTGGGAGCGAAATTTGTACGGGAGCTATATATAAATCAGAACCGATCTGACCTATTTTCACCACAGGTGAATTCCAAAAGTCCGGGAAAATGAAACCTTACAAGTCACGAAACAGTGGGATTTTTTCTAAATTTGTACCTTAAACGGGAAGTGGAACAAAAAAGACAAAAGTGGTACAACCCAAATTTTGGTCACCAGAATCTGAAATTCGAAGTGGACAATCCTTTGACTATATAGACACGCAATATAATTGGATATGTATACCCTCCACATTATGATGTATATTCATTATACACTCCACGAGAGTATTATGTCTTTGTGCATTTGTTTGTAACACCCAAAAGGATGCGAGATAGACCCACTGTTAATTATACCGATCGACTTAGAATCACTTTTTGAATCGATTTAACAATGTCCGTCTGTCTGTCCATCTAATGTTGTAATCAAATTACAGGTCACAATAATAGTCCGATCTTAACAAAGATTGTCACAAGTAAGTTCCGTGGATCAAGGACGAACGCTATTTAATTTGAGGCATATCGGTTCAGATTTAGATATAGCCCCCATACAAATGTCGCTCCCGATTTGACTTTTGGCGCTCTAGAAACCAAATTTGGCTTAACACCTAATCTAACTAGAAACAGTTATGCTGAAAGTGGGTAATTCGGTTCAGACAAATGTTGCTCCCGATTTGCCTTTTGCCGCTCTACAAAACACATATTGTACCCGATTTTCTTTAAATGTGGCACAACAGCTTATACTCCAACTAAAAACACCTATGGTGAAAGTGGGTAAGATCGGTTCAGATTTAGTTATAGCCCCAATACAAATGTTGCTCCCAAATGTTTAACCGATTTTGGCCAACATACTACTATATTTCACCTATTTCGTTCCAGGTTTCAATATACCACCATACAAATGTCCTTTCCGATTTAACATTTTTTGTCAAACACATACATTTACAGGATACACAAATCCTTCCCGATATCACTTTTTTACAGAATTGAGTTGTAATAGGATAGAAAGTGGAGTGTATCATATAGGAGGAGGAGAGCCAAGAGGCGACATGTTCAGATCCTACGTTCAAACTGCTGCTGATAAAGAATTGAGGAAAAGCCCTATACTTATTACGAAAATATAACAATGTTTTTTTACCCAAGAGGAGCAGATATTGAGCTTGATATCATCAGTTATGATCAAAATATAATTTTTATTCATATTTTTCTTAGAAAATGTTCACTAAATATTAGGTACATTCTATGGTGTCATATTTCTCTGCTCGATAATGATTTATAAACCTTAAACAGCCTAATTATATTTAGGAAATAAGGAACAATTTTGATGAACTCATCTTCTACAATATTAACAGAATGTGCCTAACAAACACTCCAACTTAAAAGTTTTTTTTGAAATTAGCATTGTTATTATTAGGATTTTGTATCAAAACTTAATTCTTTGTGTAAGATTAATAGTCAATAACATTATGTTTGTTTTCCGGTTTCGTATGGGCACTTCCAAAAAGATGCGATATAATGGGTAGATATGTTCAAAGAAATGTCGGGGATGGAAAAATATGACGTAAATCCGTAGAATAATTGTAAAATAATTAACACTCTAGGGGTCACCCAGCATACAGAAGATATTAGAAATACTTGCTTTAAATAATTTTTAACCATTTTAAATTCAAAGACAATTCAAAGATTTTAACAGCTTTTAAATTTTAATTAACTTATAACAAGTAAGGGAAGGCCATAAACAGAACCGACTATATAATACCCTATGCAAAATAAATATTAGTAAAGTTTTTGAAATATGTGTCAATAACATTATAACAAAATTGTGCGTGAAGAGAAATTTAATTAACAATCGACAATTTGGATTTAAATACAAACACTCGACTATACATCTACTTATGTCTGGCATTAACTAGAACCTCAACAAATCATTATACACTGGAGCTTGCCTGATAGATTTTGAAAAAGCCTTCGACAATATTTGGATTCCAGGACTAATTTACAAGCTTTTGAAATACAATATTCCTATGCACTTACTTATACTTATATATAATATGCTAAATAACAAATCATTTATTGTTAGTAATAAGGGACAAACGAGTACTAAAAAATATGTTATTGTGAATGGTTTACAACAGGGTACAGTGAATGCTCCAATTTTATTCAATTTATTTATATTTGATTTATTAATCAGATAGAAAACATAATAGGTTTCGCTGATGATATTATTATCTATCATGCTGACGACAAAGTTAATAAAATCAATGAGAATTTACAGATTCACTTTAACATTGTCGAAAAATATGCTACCGATTGGATGATGAAAATAAATAGCAATAAATGTGAAACCATACTTTTCCGACCTCCTGTAGGAAAATGTAACTACAATATTAGAACGAACTGGAAAAATTTTTGCATAAAGTCAGATACTAATATGGCTATTCCCAACAACCAAATTGTTAAATATCTAGGTGTTAACTTAGATAATTTTTTATATTTTAATAATCACATTAACTTGCAACTAGAAAAGGCAAGAAATGCCTTTTTTGTGCATAAAAATCTATTTTTTTCCAAACATATTGATCCTCAAGTTAAAATCCTACTATATCAAACGTTAATACGTCCTATTTTAACATATGGATGTCAAATATGGTTCAACATCTCCCCATCCTATATGGAAAAACTTCGAAAATCCGAGAGAAAATGTTTGGGAATATGCACGTCACTTTACAGATGTCCAAACAGTGAGTTCACAAAATACATTTCAAATAAAAAACTATATGACGCAGCAAAAGTCAGCAGAATAGATAATTAGCCCCATATTATGTGAGCGAAGAATACATTTGTAAAACGTTGATAAGTGGTTACTTACCACCTGAAGCCTTCTTGTATCTCGATAGAAAAGGATTTATCCAAGATGAAAATGGAGTACCTATAGTCTATCATATATTTAGACGACCCAATAATAAAGCCATAAACTGCAAAGAATTGACAATCGAATCGCAGATTCGACATCAGCATATATGCAGGAGATAGAAATATACTCCCAAACTTAAATATCGAAAAATTTTTGTGGCTCACTGAATGACTTGTGTATACCTCATACATTTTTCTTTTTTTATTCCCACGACGTTATTTTTTATGTTTTTTTATAGGTTATTATCTTATAGGATATTATTATTATCTTATAGGAAAGTTATAGGTTTTTTGTACAGTTTTTTCCTTACTTGTTATCATAATTATATACATATTAGTAGTATAACCCAAATCAATTAATTTAAAAAAAATATTATATTATTATCAAATGAATTTGAGACCTCGAATACGGGGCAGTATACAAAAAAATGTATTATATTATGTACTGTTTGTTTATTTATAGTGTAAATATATTAAATTGTGTATAAAATAAACGATTAAAAAAACCCTATGCAAAATATAATTGTACAAGTAGAAATAAGTGAGTGGTTAAAAGTAAAATCGGGAGAGACATTTGTATGGGGGCTATATTAAAACAAGGGCCGACGTGATCCATTATTATTACAGATGTTCCCATGCAAAATGGAGCGATCTTTTTATAAGATCTATATCTAAATAAAATCTGAAATCTGAATGTTTAAAATAAATTAGCGTCCGAGCTTGGCCCGCAAATCTCACCTGTCATGATCGAACAATAACTATGGCCTGTAATTTAATAACACAGCAAAAATGCCTAAATATGCAAAAATGACATTGTGATTTTTTAACAGGAAGTCCATTGGCACTCTACTATACGAGAAAGCTAAATGTGCATAATTTAAGATAAGGGAAAACTGCACTTTGAAAAAGTTTATAAAGGAATTAATTAAATTTATCCAAATAAAAATAGAATTTACTAAAATTATAAGTTGACAAATTGCAAAAATATATGTATTAAATTTAATGAAACAATAAAACACTACGACGTCAAGATTAGTTTATTGTTATACCATCCACCATATGATGGGGGTATACTAAGTTTGTCACTCTGTTTTTAACACTTTGAAATATCGACATGAGAGAATCATGAAATTTGACGTATGCATTCCTCCGACTGTATAGACGTACAAAATAATAAGATTCTTCCTCAATCGTTCTTTAATATACCTTCCACCATCGGATGGTGGAATACCAAGTTTGTAACGCCTTTAAATAACCGCTAGCTTCTAAACGAAAGGAACTAGGACGTCAATATTTTCCAAGAATATGCCTAGTAGTAGTAAATCGGTTGGGATAGAAATGGACGAAGTAGGGAATCATAAAATTCGGAGTGCAGATTATGCATTGATTGATTGTATAGACGTGCACAATAAAGGAAATTCTCAAACATTTTACTTTAGAGGGAAACGGGGAGAAAGGGAATAAAAATGGTAACAATCGACTGCAGTTAGTATTTATAATGGGCATCGGTGTATACTTCGTTCTGTCTTCGTGGACTCGAAAAATATAGTAATCTAGTAGATTTTGGGACAAAATGGGCAATAAGGGATAAAATTGGTACCGACCAAATGGCTGCAGCTAGAATCGTAAAGTTCCCTGTTTACATTCCTCTGCACATCAGTGCAGCTGGAATCCTGAAATTCAATTCATACAATTCGCTTACATTGTAGAAACTTAAAATTAGAAAATGGGGTAAAAGGGATAAAACTGGTACCAAGAAAATCGTAAAATTAGGTGTGTACATTAAACCGTGAAAGTGAAGAACAATCGGAATGCTCCACTGACTGCGTGGAAGGTTGAAATTGGCAATTGTCGAAATTGGCACAAATGGGTAAACTTTCTTCCCCAACAACGATTGACAATACGTCCAATAATCTTTTAAATCTCATTTCTTGAATATTGCTGCATTTTTTAATACATGGATGTTTATATTTGGTATATTCACTTTGTCATTCCGTTTGTATCACATTGAAATATTCATCAGATACCCAGATATACATATTCTGTATCCTGGTAAAATGCTAAGACGATTTAGTCATGCCTATCTGCTGAAAGCACGATAGCTTCCGAACGAAATGAGCTAGGAGGTTCAGAAGGAAAAATTTTCCTAACAATCAAATGGCTGAAGCTACAATCATGAAATTCGGTTTTTATACTCGTCTGACTGCGAAGACACGCGGATTAAGAGTACTTCTCCAAATTCGTGCTTTTATGGTCGAAATGAAAAAAGAATAAAACTGGTACCAGGTAAAAGGCTGTAGTTAGAATCCTGAAAGTCGGCGTGTGAGTTCCACTGTGCGAAATATAATGGATCTTCAAAATTAGTACTTTTCCAATCAAAAAGTCACAGACATTTGCTCTGTGGCTGTAATCAAAAAATTGCAAATGGAGAAAATCGGTCCTGGGGGAAAATGTTTCTCTTTAATGACGACTGACAACGTCCAGACCAAACGATTGAAGCTAGGAATTTTTAGGGCAATTCCCAAATATAAAGGAGACGCGGACTAAGAAATGGTTTTACGAAATTCGTACTTTTAGGGGGTAAAATGAGAAAAACGAGGGATAAATAGCGAACCGTCGTCCTGACTAAACGGACGAAATTCGATGTTTTCCTTGCACTGACAATGCAGACCAGCTACAAATAGAGATTTTTTCAAAATTTGTACTTTTAAGGGAGGAAAGAGGCAAAAAGGGATACAAATGGTACCAATTTAAGCATTGCAACTATGTTCGTGAAAATCGATATTTAAGCATTGCAACTATGTTCGTGAAAATCGATATTTACATTTCTCTGACAACTTAGACATGCAACATCAACGGATTTTTACGAAATTTGTACTGGGCGATCAGGACATAAGGTGATAAAAATGGAACGAACTAAAGTATTACAGTTAGAATCGTGTAATTTAGTATGTAAATTTCTCTCACCACATAGTAGTGCAATATAAATACATGTTTGTACTTTTAAGGGGTGAGCGGCACAGAAAGGGATAGAAGTGGTACCAACTAAATTACTGCAACTAGAATCGTGAAATTTGATATGTAAATTCCTCTCATCATTAAAAGGGGTGCGGGAGGGACAAAATGGGATAAACGTAGTACCAATTTAAGTATTGCAGCTATAGTCGTGAAATTTGGTGTGTAAATTCCCTTGACAACGTAGAAGCGCAACCTAAATGGATTTTTCGAAATTTGTACTTATAAGGGGTGAGCGAGACAAAAAGGGATACAAATGGTAGCAACTAGTGTATTGTAGCTAGAATCGTGAAATTTGGCGTGTACCACGACCACGTGTACGCGCAACATAAATGTATTTTTTGGAATTTGTATTTTTATGGAGTGATCGCGACAAAAAGGGATACAAAAGGTACCAACTAAAGTACTGAGGTTTTAGCTAAGTAGTGCAATTCGACAATCACATTCCTTTGACTGTGCACGAGGTTTCCAAATTACTATTTTGCATTTGTCTATATCCACCAAAAGAATTTGCAATAAATACTATCCAAAAACAGAGATGGATAAAACTGTTAACAAATATCTGGATCTCCGCGTGCAAAGTAGCGGCCACTGCTAGTATTTGTATATAGTAGAGGACTACACCTTTTCAATTGTAATTCAAAAGACATCACTCGAAATTCAAAAATTCCACTTGAAATTCAAAAAATGTCATTTGAAATTCAAAAATTCCATTTGAAATTCAAAAAATGTCAATTGAAATTCAAAACTCGTCTTTTGTAATTCAAAAGACATCATTTGAAATTAAAAAGACATCATTTGAAATTCAAAAATCTTCATTTGTAATTCAAAACTCGTCATTTGCAATTCGTCATAAGCAATTCAAAAGACACCATTTTAAATTCAAAAATTATTCTATTTGCAAAATATACTTTAGGTTGGGTAGCATTTATTTATGTCTGTACATTTTAATATTCTGCTGTTTAGAAAACAATATTCTGCTGATAATTAAATAAACTAATTAAAGAAAATTATGAATCTTTTAATTTAAACTCATCTCTATAACACAACTTTTTCTGGGTGTGTATTCTAAAATCGGAACAAATTTCTCAATGGGTAATATTTTTATTTTTATATCCTTACCACAAAGAGTGAGAAGTGACCCTAAGTACGTATGGGCCAAATCCATTTCACAACTTTCTAAGCTGTTTGTCTGTCTATCTGCCTGGCTTATGTACACGATAATATTCGAAGGGAGTTAAGGAACTTATTTAAACTTAATTTGCTTTCGCAGATGGGCGACATTGACACGCCCCTTCTGGTGCCGTTCACATAAATGAAATATAATTACTTGGAGCGTACGAAATACAGAGGATTTTGCCACGTACTTCCCATGCAACTCACTTTAACCAATTTAAATTTAAAGATTTTATAACTTCTATACGGACGATCGGAATACTCTGAAATTTGATATTTTGTAATGTTTTCATAGACGGTATGAGCGATATTGCAAGATCTCTCACACAAACTGGCATAAGCTTTGGTTAAAATAAAACTGATCAGTAACAATTTAATATTGGAAATGGTTTTACAATCACTTTATACCTGTAAAATAGTTATGATTTGTTGTACCTCCCACATAAATACTCCGACTCTAAGTAAAATCCAAGTCCTTATAAATGATATGCAGATGCTCTCTGAGCTGTTGAAGGTTATAAACTATATATGAAATTATTACATTTTACATCATTATAATTATTAGTTGCTTATCATTTTATTAAATCTGTTTTCAAAGCTGCAGAATATCCAAATTTGCAGAAAAAATGAATGCTACCCCACCTAATGTATATTTTTCTTAAATAATTTTGTTTACATTTTTATACCCTCCACCTCCATGATGCGGGTATACTAACTTTGTCATTCCGTTTGTAACACCTTGAAATATCGACCTGAGACCCTATAAAGTATATATATTCTTGATCGTCATAAAATTCTAAGACGATCTAGCCATGTCCGTCCGTCCGTCCGACTGTCCGTCTGTTGAAAGCACGCTAGCATCTAAACGAAAGGAGCTAGAACGTTCAAATGTTCCATAAATGCGTCTTATAGTCGTAGATCGGTTGGGATTGAAACGGGGCGAAATTGGCCCAAAGGGAAAATTTTTTCCCTTACTAGGACTAAAAATACCAACAATCATCCCAAATATTTATTACTTTATATGACTGCTTGTACATACTTGATATCGGGAATGCGCATTCCCCCGATAACAAAAACGTGCACCATAAAGTGATTCTTTTTTGTAGGGGGTGAAATGGGCCAAAAAAGGGATAAAAATGGTACATATTAAACGACAACAGCTAGAAACACAAAATTCGGTGTGTACATTCCTCTAATTGAGTAGATACATAATATAAAAGTATTTTGTCCAAATTCATACTTTTAAGGGGTCAAATGGGAACAGAGGGATACAAATGGTACCAACCATACGGCTGGACCTAGAATAATGAAATTCGGTGTATATATTCCTCTGATTGCGTAGACACGTCAAATAAACGGATTTTTCGAAATTCGTACTTTTTGGGGTTAAAATGAAAAAAAGGGGATAAAAATAGTACCAATCAAATGGCCGCAGCTAGAGTCATGAAATTTGGAGTATACATTCCTCTGACTGTGTAGACACGGAAAATAAACTGATTTTTCGAAATTCGTACCTTTTGGGGTCAAAACGGAAAAAGGGGATAAAAATAGTACCACCCAAATGACCGCAGCTAGAGGCATGAAATTCGGAGTATACATTCCTTTGACTACGTAGACATGGAAAATAAAAGGTTTTTTTTCGAAATTCGTACTTTCAATGGATACAATGTGTACAGAGTGATACAAATGGTACCAACCAAGCGGTTACACATAGAATAATGAAATTAGGTGTATACATACATTCCTCTGACTGTGTAGACACGGATAATAAACAGATTTTTCGAAATTCGTACTTCTTGGGGTTAAAATGAAAAAGGGAGTACAAATAGTACCAACCAAATGACCACAGCTAGAGTCATGAAATTCGGAGTATACATTCCTCTGACTGTGTAGACACGGAAAATAAACGGATTTTTCGAAATTCGTACTTTCAAGGGATACAATGGTACAGAGGGATAAAAATAGTACTAACTAAACGACTACAGCTAGAATGATGAAATTCTAATTGGGCAGAAACGTCAAATAAAGAGATTTTAGATAGTCGTACTTTTAAGGGGGTAAAAATGGTACCAACCAAATGGCCGCAGCTGGAATCATGGAATTCGGTGTATACATTCCTCTTACTGCATAGACACGCAAAATAAAAAGTTTTTTCCAAATTCGTACTTTTTCTTTTAAGGCAAAAATTGGTTGAATCATGAAGTTAGGTTATTTTTCACTATGTACGTCTAATAATGAATTTTCAAAATTTGTACTTTTGGAAAATGGTGTAGTAATATTATAATAAGGAAGCATGCAAATTTTTTTAAAACAGTGCCCGTAAGCGTGCTTTATAGTTTGAAATAGTAATCAAATTTCGTAATGTGGAAACAAAATATCACAAATTTCCTAATACATTTCTGCATTTCTATGTATAGTCGACAGCCTCTAAACTGCCAGTAAGACTGTGGAATGCAATCCATTAACACCTTTTTACTTTTTATACCCTAGGGTACACTAGGGTATTATGTCTTCGTGCATTTGTTTGTAACACCCATCTAACACATGTTAGACCCATCGTTTATTATACAGATCGGCTTAGTATCATATTCTGATTCGATTTAAAAAAGTCCGTCTGTCCATCTATTGTTGTGATCAAAGTACAGGTCGTAATTATTATCCGATCTTAATTAAAATTGGAAAGTAAGTTTTGTTTATGGAAATCTGTCTCAGTGTAGAATTTTGAGTTAAAGTTTATTTATTCGTGTTTGAAATGAATGTTAGTGCTTAATTCATACAGATAGAAATGTGGAATTAAGTATTTGTAACTTTTTATTCTTCTCTTTCATTTGATACCCATATTGTTATAATATCACTTTCATAAAAACGGTGAAAATTCATGGATGGGAACATGTCCTTTGCGATTGCGATGGCCTTTTCAAATGACTCGACCAGAGAATGAAACACCTAGTATGCGGTTTTGGTATGTTGGGGTGCAGTCTTCATAAAAATAGTTTGCTCTTGAATGGTATAAACTCCTTAAAGCTACAAAATATTTAAGTCTTTGTAAATTTCCTGAACCTTGGTAAGATTCGAGCCCTTTTCCTATTCCTATTTCGGTACTTGAAATGCTCTACGACTTGATATTTAATATTTTTTCGGTTTATCCGAATTAAACATTCTTATATTTCCCTTTAACCCTTGTGATTTGTGTATAAAATAAATAATGAATGCTTTTTGCAACTTGGGAAGGCCAAATGTCATAAAGTTGATTCTTTGTCATTCATCTTTCGGTCTAGGTTTTCCAAAGGTTTTCATTTTGTCATAGGAAAATGTGCCCATATTGGACTATAAAAATAAAGTCCACCTTTTAGATGTCCTCAAAAAATCTAGATACATATACACATATGCAGATGGAAAACAGTTTGCTAGTAACACGTTTGCTACATGGAATTCTACAAGGTCGCTGCAATAATGCATGATTTCATGGATATCACATGTTGTGATGGATAATTGGGTACTGCTTAAAAGCACAAGTCAGTAATGATGATGAATAACCCAAAAATTTTCCACACAAAAACAAAACAATTACACGTACATCCAATAATTTTTGATTATTTTGTTTGGCATTGTACGGCCGAGCAAGCTGAACGATCAGCGATAGCGGATAATTTCAAAATACAAATGTACGCACCGAATGCATTAAAAAGCGTTTCAGGGGACAAAGTACACCAAATCGAGGCCACAGATTTTCCTATAAAAACGCCGGCATTTCAACTGTGAAACTAACTATTGCGACAACCTTTCCAGACGATCCAAGAGAAATTTTCAATTGCTCCGCAAGAAAAATGTTGGCTAAAACAATTTTCAACTTTGTCCTCTTCGCTGTGGCACTCGAAGTAGCCTTGGCCTGTGTAAGTTGGTGATCATTTACACATATCCTTCGTACGACAGAAAAACAATTAATTAAAAAAATGTCCTCCCTTAGAACGGCTACAAGGCGACTCTTTTGAAGGCTGAGAACTGCGCAGGCGCCGATGGTATCATCACCATCGATCCCGAGTTCTCTGTCAAGCTTAACAAGCAATGTGAAATCATACCCTCCGGTTGTATAATGAACAAACCCTTCAAGACGGCCGTCTCCAAGTTTAAGGTGACCAAGGACGGCATCGTAGTCAAGGAGGGTAAGATGGACTTGTGCAATATGGCCGATCATGCTACTGGCGAGGTAAAGGATTACCTGAAAATGTTTGGCGCTCCATCGTCGTGCCCCGTCGAAGAGGTAGGGTTCTGCCAGTAACTCTTATGTTGATTGTTAATTCTTGCTTTCTCTTTTTTAGACTAAAGTTTGCGCTCATGACAACAAAGTTGATCTCTCCAAATACAAGGCGCTCTTGAGCATTGCTGCCGGTCACATCGTTATCGAATCTACCATCGAACACGATACTGTAAGTGACTGCGTTCGCTAGAGGAAGATGGTGTTATTTTAATTATTTTTGTGTCTTATTTTCCTTTTCTAGGGTAAATCGTGCTTCCATATCGAAATGGAAATCACAAAGGCTTAGGGCCATAATGTCGTGAAAATATTTAGAGAAATATTGCAATTTTATATATTCAATGTTATCAAAGTATATGTTATTTATATGGTTATGAATGTTAATAAAGTGAATTGGACCAATTATTAAAGAAAACGCTGCATCTTTTATTAAAATAACTCCCATGATGTAAATTTCTCCGTAGTATTTTTAAAGCTTCTTAAATCTCACCCACAACAATTAAAGAGCAAAGAAACAATAATGCAAACATTTTCGGTTGAATATCAATCAATAACCATCCATAGGATACTACATTGATCAAATTTACATGGATGATGTTACATATTAAGCCCAATTAAAAATTTCCTTTATAGGTTTTCGTCGATTTTAGACCTCTTTTCCACATCACGTCATATTTCACCTACAGTAAAGGTGTGTCCCTCCGATTTGTCTACTTGTCAGGTTACATTTATTACAGTCAATTTTGGTGAAATTGGCTACATATCTATATATAAAAGAGTTGCGTTACTAACTGACTTCCAGGGTCATGAAATTTTCGGGGTATGACGGAGACGCGGACTAAGAAAGGGTTTTACAAAATGCGTACTTTTAGGGGATAAAATGGGACAAAAAGGGATAAACATCGAACCTTCGTCCTGACTAAAAATAGTAGATAGTAATATGAAAATCGGTGTTTGCCTTGCACTGGCCATTCAGACGATCTACAAATAGGGATTTTTCGAAATTTGTACTTTTAAAGGAGGAAAGAGACAAAAAGGGATAAGAATTGTACCAATTTAAGTTCTTGAGCTATATTCGTGAAAATCGTTATTTATATTTCTCTGACAACGTAGACTTTCAACATGTGAGCGACCACGTAGACAGCATCATAAATTTATTTTTTTGAATTTGTAAGAGGAGGTGGAAAAAAGGGATAAAAATGGTACCAACTAAAGTATTACAGCTAGAATCGTGAAATTTGGTATGCAAATTCCTCTGACCACGTAGAAGTGCAGTAAAATTAGATTTTTCTAAATTTGTACTCTTAAGGGGTGCACGGGACAACCAGGGATGTGAATGGTGTACATCCCCATGTTTTTGGGGGAAGCAAAAACATATCGAGGGCTTATATTCATAAGTGGCTATGAACAAAAACACAACTTTTCAGGAGAGCGAAAAAACTGATTTTCTCCTTAATTTTATAAGTAATTATGAATCATTCTTCTATATTATAATCTAAAAAGGATTACTAATTGCTACGGTTAAAAAGTTTTCGAAATGTCCTATTATTCGTGGTCTTATGTTTCATAGCCACTTTTGCACGTTTAAAATTGAGCTCTATGAATGGTGAAATAAGCACAAGCCATTAATGCTCAAAAATATAAAAGTAAGACTTATTGTAAACTCGATAAAGTTTTTTATGAAATGTTGGCAATGTTGTGTAGAAAACGCATTTTCTGGGATGTACACAGCGAATTTAAAGATCCCACCATCATCCGTCAGATTAGTACCATTTGTATCCCTTTTTCCAATTTTTTTTACAAAATGTCGATATTTTGGTAGGGCGTGGTTAACAAAAAATACAAATTGGATATTTTTGGAAAATTTTCATTTTCCCGGCAAATATGGCTAAAATGATTTTCACACATGACATTTTTGTTTTATGATTTTCTCGCGATCTAGCCGACGGATCCGACGCGAAAATCGCTGCAATAGTTGAAAAAATCCAAAATTCGCGGATGCAATTGCCTCTATTTTCTTGTTCTTTCTCCGTTCAGGATTCTGAAACTTTTCTAGCACAAATATTCCGAATGAAGTCAGCAATCATAAGCCAAAAAATATTTTGGTATTCTCAATATGATAAAAAGTTACGCGGTTTTTTCTAAAGATACACAATTCACAATTTATGACTTTAAACCCACTATTTATACTATTTTAGCCTGAAAGCTTGGGAACCAAAATGCTTTTAACCGCGAAATGATGTTATTTGATAATGCGATATGCCCTAAATCTAGAAAAATTTTTAGCCACTTTTGTAGTCACAAATTAACGTGTGAGTAGATAGCCATATCAGAAAACAAATTTTGCCATCAAAAACTCATTTTCGAGAAAATGGTTCACATGATTGGTCCACAAGATTTCCACCCAGCATAGATTTCGACACTCTTCGACTACATACATTCTGCTAGTGATTGCGGGTAATATACCGTTTACCGTAGCTCAAAGTAGTACGTGGTTTAAGTTTTACAGTGGTCCAAAGTTGGTTATCTCTGGTTTTTATGAAAATATGGCTTCCTTATCGATGTAATAGCGTCATCAGATTTTAATGATATTGATATATCTGAATCTGAAAGATTTACACCTCCGCATTTTCACCGAATATACTTGCCTATTATCTTCAATGCTTAGGGTGGCCCCCATGCGAATTTTTTATAATTTTTGTTATGACAGTAAGGCCCAAAACTGCCGTGGAGTCGCCCCTAATGTAAGACCGACCTCCACTAATTTTCCATCCCCAACATATTTTTCTGTATGAAAATATGAATGTACTTGTGGTTCAAGGACTCCAAAATTAAAAATAATTTTAATCCTTGAATATCCTGAAGACATATCTATAATTTTCTTTATTTAGATTTCTATTTAACTTATTTTATTCTCTAAAAAAGAGTGAGTGGGTTGGCATAGGTTAAGAAATTGTGGGTGTAATTATGTAAAGTATTGCGTTATTTAGCAAGGTCTTAATTTTTCATTCACATCTATTGTTGGATGTATTGGATGTTGTATTGATCGTCAATTGCAATTTTAAGAACTTCTTAACCCATTGATGGTCGTAAATTTGTATACACTCCACGAGAGTATTATGTCTTTGTGCATTTGTTTGTAACACCCAAAAGGAAGCGAGATAGACCCATTGTTAATTATACCGATCGACTTAGAATCACTTTTTGAATCGATTTAACGATGTCCGTCCGTCTGTCCATCTATTCTTGTAATCAAAGTGCAGGTCGCAATTGTAGCCAGAACCAAATGAAACTTTGCACAACAAAGTTTTTCGGGATAAGGACGAACGGTATTTAATTTGAAGAAAATCGGTTCAGATTTGGATATAGCCCCCATACGAATTTCACTCCCAATTTGACTCTTTTCACTCTAGATACCACATATTACAACAGATTTTCCTCAAACTTGGCAAAACACCTTACATTTCAACTAGAAACACCTATGGTGAAAATTGGTCAGATCGGTTCAGATTTAGATATAGCCCCCATACGAATTTCACTCCCGATTTGACTTTTTCTGCTGTAGAAACCACATATTATAACAGATGTGCTTCAAAATTGGCAAAACATCTTATACTTCAACTAGAAACACCCACGGTGAAAATGAGCCAGATCGGTTTAGATTTAGATATAGCCCCCATACGAATTTCACTCCCGATTTGACTCTTTTCCCGCTAGATACCACATATTACAACAGATTTTCCTCAAACTTGGCAAAACATCTTACATTTCAACTAGAAACACCTATGGTGAAGAAACCACATATTTTAACAGATTTTCTGCAAATGTGGCAAAATATCTTATATTTGCATGAGAAACACCCAGGATGAAAATGAGTCAGATCGGTTCAGATTTATATATAGCTCCTATACAAATTTCGCTCCCGACTTGATTTTTCCGCCCCAGAAACCACTTCAAATTGAGAACTGGAAGAACCTATTGTGAAATGGGTCACTTCATTCCCTGATACAAATATTCTTTTCGATTAGGAAACATACAAAAATTCTTCCCGTTTTCACTTTTTTCCGAATTGAATTGCATTCTGATAGAAAATGGAGTGTATCATATAGTCGGCCCCGCCTGACTTTAGTCTTTCCTTACTGGTTTCCAATGGGTTAGATGTGAAATAACAACTGACATATGGAGTCATTGGCGTCGTAAAAACATTCTAGTCTTATGCATAGCTAAATATTCAAGGATTAAAATTATTTTGAATTTTTGGAGTCCTTGAACCACAACGACATTCATCTTTCATACAGATTCGGAAAGAGGAGATGATATCAATATCTTTAAAATCTGATGTCGCTATTCAAAGTTATAACATCGATAAGAAAGCCATTTCTTAAAAAACCCTCGAGATAACCAACTTTGGACCACTGTAAAACTTAAACTATGTACTACTTTGAAACTGTAAACCCGCAACCTCTACACACTGGTCCCAAATCCATTTTTTATGGTATATAGTCGAAAAATAAAGACATAACATACTTAAAAAATAAAAAAATTAAATTGGGCCGCATATATCCAACATAATTATCACCCTGTATTAGTAAATGGTGACCAAAAACAAAAGTTTATGAAAGCTTAAAAAAATGAAACTTATTTCGCTGTGGCGAACAATGAGCATTATTACAAAAGCAAATTATAGTAAACAAATATTCTACTTGACACTGCAATTTAAATAATTATTTCAGGAAATAATATAAAATGTCTACATATGTACAGAAAAGTGAACGGCGTCATATACCATTTTAAAGGTACTTGCAATACCTTTGAAATGAGATGTTGAAGGGTCTCATACATAAATCTGATTCAGAGATATGATCAAATATGTGTACAATGGATAATGGAAAATGGTGCTAAAATAAAGTGACAATTGTAGGAGTTTGCCGGAAAATGCTGACGGAATATTAATTCCACCATAAAGTACACACTCAGACGAACACTTTCACATTTACACTTTGAGTCACGTTGAGTCCTACATATAACTTTTTGTCCACGACATTTATAGGTTATGCTCACTACGAATCACAAAATTACAACACTTCAGAAAACTGACAAGACTACAATAAATCAAGATGTTAAATATAATTTTTCTACTACTTACGCCGGCCATCAATTTCAATAATTTAGTCACTTCATTATTTTCTTTTTACGCCTTAATTTTAAGTACTTTGTACAACTGCTTTATACCCGAATTAACGGCAAACTTTAAATGCCTCTCAGGCTTGCGGTGTTGCCACCTAGTTTTCTCCAATACATTTTCTTGATAGATTGTAGTATTACCATTAAGAAAATATATACACATTTAACAATTTCCTGTTGGGACCATAGTGCACTAGTAGAATGTATGTGCCAAATTTCATCAAAATCGCAGAGGATGAAAATCCAATACTATGGTTTTTGGGTCGTTTTCTGTTGGAATTACCCTATAGTGATTTTTCAAAATGTGTACTTTCTGGGGAAAGAGGTGCAAAAAGTTATAAAATGTCTGGTTGCATGTAGAAACGTGTGCTTGAGGATATAAAAGGCTACCCACTAGGGTATTATGTCATTGTGCATTTGTTTATAACACCCACAAGGAAACGAGATAGACCCATCGTTTATTATACAGATCGGCTTAGAATCACTTTCTGAGTTGATTTATTGACCGATTCTAACCATGTCGCTTAAACTAATTGTAAGAGTTTTATCAAAAAAACCGATTATTCGTATGAAAATTATATTGGTATTGTTTTATCAACAGACTTTGCGAAAAAAATGTGGAAGTACTAATTGCTCCACTTAATCTAAATATGAGGTAAATGTTATACGGTGAACTCGTGGTTATACTTCACTTTATCGTATTTTTTTACGCTAGCAGAAATTTAAAGCATAGTCTAACAGTAAAATAAAACTTAAACAGTTATTAGAGCTTATGTACTCTGAATAAAAGTGCAGATTTAAAATAAAATTACAGACTTCAGTCCATTGGGTGGTCTTCTTCAGTTGCTATTTCAAAATATTTTCCAAGAATAAGCTAAGGTTGCCAGCCAACTCGCCTTTATTCTGCTTCCAAAAGTGCAATTGCTACTTTAAGTGTTAGTTAATTCACGTCAATCGCACTACTTTGCAATGATTGTTGCTAGAAGACCGATAGAAGTATATCTTCAATAAAAAACGTATCATATCATATCATGAAATTTTCCAAATTCGTACTTTTAAGGGGTAAAATGGGAATAGAGGGATAAAAAGGGTACCAACCAAACGGCTGCACCTACAATAATGCAATTCGGTGTATACATTCGTCTGATTGCGTTGAGACGTAAAATAGAAGGATATTTCGAGATTCGTACTTTTTGTGGTTCAAATGGAAAAATGGGATAAAAATAGTACCAACCAAATGACAGCAGCTAGAGTCATGAAATTCGGAGTATACATTCCTCTGTGTGCGTATACACGAAAAATAAACGGTTTTTTCCAAATTCGTACTTTCAAGGGATACAATAGGTACAGGGGATAAAAATAGTACCAACTAAACGAATACAGCTAGAATGACGAAATTCGGTGTGTACATTTCTATAATTACGTAGACACGTAAAATAAAGAGATTTTAGATAGTAGTACTCTTGAGGGGGTAAAATTGAAAAAAAAAAAAAAATGCGACAAAAATGGTAAGAACCATGACAGCAGCTAGAGTCATGAAATTCGGAGTATACATTCGTCTGACTGCATATATATTAAAACATGTTTTTATTCCTTCCACCATATGATGTTATTTGTTTGTAACACCTTGAAATATCGATTTTAGCCATGTCCGTCCGTCCGTGTGTTGAATGCAAGCATCTAGAGGAAAATAGCAATATATACAAATTTTCCAACAATACTTCTATTAGTTATAGATCGGTTGGGATTGAAAATGGGAGAATTTGGTACAAATGGAATTTGTATACCCTCCACTTGGGTATTATGTATTTGTGTATTTGTTTGTAACATTTAAAAGGAAACGAGTTAGACCCATGCTTTATTATACATATCGGCTTAGAATCATTATCCGTCTGTCTGTCCGTTTATTGTTGTCTATATATTGTTAATCAAATTACAGGTCGCAATTATAGTCCGATCGTAACGAAAATTGGCACAAGTAAGTTTTGTTGATCAAGGACGAACGGTTCGGATTTACATATAGCCCTCATACAAATGTCGCTCCCGATTTGCATTTTTCCGCTCTAGAGACCACACATTGTACTCGATTTTCTTTAAATTTTGCACACCTTCTTATAATCCCACTGAAAATACCTTTGGTGAAAACGGGTAAGATCGGTTCAGATTTAGATATAGCCCCATAAAAATGACTCTCCCGGTTTGACTTTTTCCACTCGCTCTTGTCGCCAAGGCTTGAAATATAATGTGATCTTTCGATACTCGACCAAATGGCTGCAGCGAGAATCATAAAATGTGGCGTGCAGGGCCGTCCGCAGGGGGGGGGGGGGGGGGTTTGGGGGTTCAAACCCCCCCCCCAGAGAGGTTTCGAACATATACTTTTTAAAACCTTCTAGACTTTCTGAAGCAATAAAATATAGAATTTTTAAGATTTTTTTAAAATAACTCGTCTGAAATGGTAATTTTGCAGTAAAATCATGAAAACACGAAAATTACATAGAAAAATCGTGGACACTTTCTTGAATTTCGGACAAAGGTTATGAAAAATACAAACAAACTAAACGAATTTCAAGATTGTGTAGTGCTAATTTCGCTAATGGACACCCAATTGTTCGGAAAATTTTCATTTTTATTAACCGATACCACTTCTTGACATTCGACTAGAGCTATATCTTATGAACTTTTAATTATGTACCGCAATAAAAGTTTGGAAATTTAATAACAAAATTTTTTAGTAATTTTATAAAAGTGTAGATAAGAATCATAATGAAATCTAAAATATTCTTAATAAAAGCAAATAATTTTTTTGATGCTTGTAGAGCGCTAGAGCGATGTAACATTTGCGATTGGACATTTTTATGGAGCTGTATCTAAATATGAACCGATGTGTCCTATTTTCATCACAGATGCAACAACAACGGTTTCTGTTACTTCCAATGTTGTGGGAGTTTGCAATTATAATACAAATCCATTTCGACAAATGAAGAAAGTTGTTTGATATACATAAACTTATTTCTCTTTGTTCATTTACATCAACTGATGACATGTTTACCGCAAACAAACTAATTTTTCCCACAAAAGAAATGCATTTTTTTCTGCGTGTAGGTCTCTATTTTAAAATCTACTTTAAAGTTGCGAAACAATAAGAAATGAGTTTTAACTTACTAAAATTTTTGTTATATTTATCACTTATGTAAAAATATTTTCAGAGTTAGTATTTTTGTGTACAAGTATTATTCAAAAGAGAAACAACAAATTCAGTAACTTGGATCTACGTAGGAAAACGAAACTCTAAAATACCAATTATTTGTTTTTTTTTTTTTTGAATTAAAATTTATAGTTGTTTCTTCTTGCATTTCATCGAATAAAAAACTGTATTTGTTATTTGAATTTATACATATTTAAGATTATAACAAGTAAGGAAAGGCTAATGTCGGGCGGGGCCGACTCTATGATACACTCCACTTTCAATCCAAATACAATTTAATTCGGTGAAAAAGTGAAAGCGGGAAGGATTTTTGTATCCTGTAAATGTATGTGTTTGACAAAAATGTTAAATCGGAAAGGACATTTGTATGCGGGTATATTGAAATCTGGAACGAAATAGGTGAAATATAATATGTATAGTTTGGACAAAATCGGTTAAACATTTGGGAGCAACATTTGTATTTGCGCTATATCTAAATCTGAACCGATCTTAGCCACTTTCACCATAGGTTTTTTACTTGGATTATAAGCTGTTGTGCCAAATTTAAAGAAAATCGAGTACAGTATGCGGATTTTAGAGCGGAAAAAGTCAAATCGGGAGCGACATTTGTTTGGGGGCTATATCTAAATCTGAACCGATCCAAATTCAATACCGATCGTCCTTGGCCCAAAAAAGTAACATTTGCCAAATTTCATGATAATCGGGCAACAATTGCGACCTGTAGAGTGCGAACAAGCTTAGATGGACAGCAGACGGATAGGCGGACGGACAGACAGAAATCGTTAAATCGCTTCAGCTGGTGATTCTAAGCCGATCCGAATACTTAAAGGTGGGTCTAGCTCGATTATTTCTTGGTGTTACAAACATTTGGCGGAAAACTAACTTATAATACCCTAGACCACGAAGTGGTGTAGGGTATAAAAATAGATAAGTGTTCGTAAGCGAGTTTAGCTCGAATTTTCTTTTATATTAGCTTGGGACAAAATGCGTATCATATATATTGCTAAAAACAGCAAACGGCTGTTTACCATCTCAACAGATACAACTCTGCTGTGTCTTTTTAACAGCAGAAAATCTGCTCTTTCAGTAGACTTTATGCTTTCTTTTACTGACATATTCCTTTGAATGTACTGATAGATGGATTACTGAAATGCAATTTTGCCGACAATGAGAAAAGTAAAAAAAATCTGAAACTTTTTGTATGGAAAAAATTAAAATTTACTTTATCTTAAAAATGTGTTTTTTCCTAAAATGAAGTTAAAATGTTTACTGAAATTTATGCCGAGTTCTTCATACATTTAAGTATTAATGAACTTATAAAAAATATTTGAAATTGTTAAGAAAATCTTCAATATTAATCTAAGAAGCAATTCTCGTTCGTTTGCAGAGACTTATTTCTTAAATACTTTATTAATTATTCTAAACAACCACTGTGAAGGCGCCTATCTTGCCTTCGTAACAATCATGGAGTAATAGCTCAACTCTTTATGGCAGAGGTATCATGAAACTTTTGAGAAATATTTCATGTTGTCATTTTTTGTATCAGTTTTGCATACTCTGAAGCAAAACTATTTGTTTGATTTTTTAGTTAAAAAGAACTTATTTTAATTTCACCTTTTTTCTTGAATAGAATAAAATTGTCCTCAGTTTGAGTAAAAATTTACTTGATTTGAGTAAACATTCACTTAGGTTTAGGAAATTTTTTTCAGCAAAATTTTACTAAAATTTACTTAGATTTAGGAAAATTTCAGCAAAATTCTACTTATTTAGTAAAAATGTACTTGGTTTCCTAAATTTTAGTTAATTTTATTTTAACTCATTATAGGCAAATTTTTGTTTGAGTGTACATGAAACCCCCCCTCAGGGGAAAATCCTGCGCACGGGCCTGGTGGCGTGTACACTCAACTGATTGTGTAGACCGATCAAACAGCTGCAGCTAGAATCATGCGACTTTCAAATCAGAATACAATCATTCAACTTTCTATAGACGTCATCATATAGTGGGATACTAAATTCTAAGAAAGATCCATATATTTCACAGTAGTAGGTT
Source organism: Polietes domitor (assembly GCA_947397865.1). Classification (NCBI taxonomy): domain Eukaryota; kingdom Metazoa; phylum Arthropoda; class Insecta; order Diptera; family Muscidae; genus Polietes; species Polietes domitor. The sequence continues at coordinate 86,489,260 of OX377619.1, read as the reverse complement.
GCCTGTTGGTGGACAGTTTTTTGTAATTTTAAGTGGGTTGTCTATTTTGGTGGCGTGTTTGAAGTCGATGTAAGCTGATGAAATCGACGGGGGCACGGCTCGTACAGAAACATGCGGCGGGGGCCTTGTCGGCTTAAATTTTTTGATCGACAGTATGGCGGTAAATATTACTTTTTTACACGCTCACTCTACAGAGTTGGAGGGTATATATCATTTGGAACAGAAATTATTATGAGGCATAATTGAGGTTCTATCCCGTTAATGTGCCGAATTATCTCATCCTTTAGCTCTTGAATTGTTGCTGGCTTATCGACGTACACCTTTTCTTTGAAATAACCCCAAAGAAAGAAGTTCAACGTTGTCAAATCATATGATCTTAGCTGCCAATTAAAATCGCCACCACGTGAGATAACACGGCCATTGAATTTGTCGCGCAAAAGAGCCATTTTTTCGTTAACAAGTGGCACCGTCCTGTTGAAACCACGTATCGTCCACATCCATGTCTTCCAATTCGGGCCATAAAAAGTTCGTTATCATCTCACGATAGCGAGACCATTCACAGTAATTGGTTTTTCAACAATCACTCTTGGATTATCATTAGCCCAAATGCGGCTATTCTGCTAATTAACGAATTCACTGAAGTGAAAATGTGCCTCATCACTGAAGATTTTTCTTCGAAGTGCACGATATGCATTTCCATAATAAGCCTGAATAACTTTAACGATTGTGTATCTTTCCATGGTTCAAATTGAGTTAGTCTGAAATTGAGAAATGTCAAATGAAATGCAGAAAAAACTTGACGTTTAGGTGTGGTTCACATTCAACATCGACCCTTACAATTTAACCACCCTTTATATAGAAGAAATTATTTGCACATTTATTCCAAAAGCTGTGATAAACTTAAAACTTGACGTTTAGGCCCTTACAATTTAACCACCTTTATAAATATAAGAATATTTATTTTTTGAATTGACTTGAAGTATTATTTCTATATATAGTGTAAATGTATTGGTAGCCTTGCCTTAAATGCGTGGGTTGAAATAATAACAGTGGTTCAGAATCAAAATTCATCGGCTAAAATTCAATAACTTTTGTTGTAGTAAACATTTTTGAGTTCTGTAAAAAATCAAAATTAGACAAGAGATTATTTTGAGATATTGGCATTACAAATCTGGAAATCGGATATATTTTAGAAATCGGCCCAAAGTTGAATACTTTTTGTATTCGATTTGTCAGCTAATTTTGTTTTTTCATATTTCCGGCAAATGAACTCCGATTGTTTTAAAATTTAGCATGGGGATAAAGGAAATTTACTCACGTTTTTATCTGCGAACCTACTATTCAGAATTTAATGAGACGAAAATGACTATATTGCGTTTTGAAACTAAAAAATCTGACATCCAAGGCACATCTCGTGCGGGAAACCCTTCAACCTTTCTAAATATGTATACATTTCGTTAAAGGCGTTTGAAGGAAAAAAGTTGTATTGGTCCAAAATCAAACATTTGTTCAAAAAGGATATTTTTTACAATATTCATTACAAACAAACTATATTTGGCACAAACGTAGTTTTGGCGCCATTATAATGCTAAGAAACCACAATTTCTAGTAAAAAATACAAAAAACATTGATACCAAACATTTAACTAGTTTATTTAAAATTTTATAAGCAATCTACCTATATAATTTGAACAATGGGGCTAATAATGAGATCGGAAGGATAAATATACCAAACCAACCTCGCCAAAAAATATGACATTATATATATACATATCATATCACTCATATACATATCGATTAAACTAGAAATTGATATATTTACGAGTTACGTTGATGACATATGCTCCACAAGGAGTCAAATGGAAAATTATGATGGTGATGATCACTGACATTCATATTACAATTTTACAGGGTTGAGGTTACCAATCTTGGAATGTTAACCATTTTGCAAATCATCTGGAAAATACTACTGCTCTGGACATGTGAAATTTCGTCACAATGGTCCATGATTAAGTGTCATACAGAAATTCTTCCCGATTTCACTTTTTTACCCAATTGAATTGCAAAGGGGTAGAAAGCGGCACACTTCAAATTATTTAGAAAATTTTTGGATATTAATCAAAGAAGCAATTCTCGTTCGTTTGCCGCGACTTATATCTTAAATACTTCAAGTATTTTTTTAAACAACCACTGCGAAGTCGCCAATCTTGCCTTCGCAGCAATCATGGAGTAATAGCTCATCTCTTTATGGCAGAGGTTTCATGAAACTTTTGAGAAATATTTCATGTTGTCATTTTTTTTGTGTTAGTTTTGCATAACACTGTGCAACATTTTTGAAGTCATTTCAAAATAACCATATACGGACACCGCTACATGATAAAAGACCAAAAAAAAAAGACCCGTGTTTTTTTTTCCCCAAAGTCATGCACTTTTTTTTTATGGGCCCCCAGAGATTTGAGGCCTCGGTGTAATTTTTGGATCATATTCTCAGGCTCATATCTTGCAAACCGTTCGGAAACACATGACAAACACATGTAGCCGGCTACATATGTGTTGTTAATGTTGTTGGTACAAATGGATTGCGACTACTTCGCTGCTTTGAATTGTCATGTGTTTTGTTAGTGCAAATTTTTGGACCGACGACTTTGTTGTTGTTTGTTGAATGGCATCGATGATGTCGTGTGGGTAAGAAATACTGGAATAAACAATTTTTCACTTTTGCGGCTACCTAAGCGCTACCTAAACGGTGTTAAGAATAATTCCTAGGAAGTTCATATGTTCTAGAAAGTTGTTTATTGAGATCTTAGGTACATTTTTGTAGTTGATTGTTTCCCTGAATTTTCAACGGTTTGCTACCTATGGACCTGAACAGGGGAAAAAAGGTTAAAAAAATCGATTTTTTTAACCTTGAAGATGAAATTTTTTTGATTTTATATGTTCACAATTTTTGTTCTTTATGACAAGAGCTAGAACTTTGCCTCAGAGAGTAAATCAAAATTCCGAACGGTTTGCAAGATATGAGCCTGAGAATATGATCACTTTTTTCCAAAAATTACACCGAGGCCTCAAATCTCTGGGGGCCCATAAAAAAAAGTGCATGACTTTGGGGGGAAAAAAAACACGGGTCTTTTTTTTTGGTCTTTTATCATGTAGCGGTGTCCGTATATGGTTATTTTTTTTCGTGTTGCACTGTGTAATCTGAAGCAAAATCATTTGTTTGAATTATTTTAGTTAAATTGAACTAATTTTAAGTTCACTTTTTATACACTCCACGAGAGTATTATGTATTTGTTCATTTGTTTGTAACACCCAAAAGGAAGGGAGATAGACCCATTGTTAATTATACCGATCGGCTTAGAATCACTTTCTGAGTCGATTTAGCAATGTCCGTCTGTCCATCTATTGTTGTAATCACGATACAGGTAGCAATTGTAGCCAGAACCAAACGAAACTTTGCACAACGAAGTTTTTCGGGACAAGGACGAATGCTATTTAATTTGAAGAAAATCGGTTCAGATTTAGATATAGCCCCCATACGAATTTCACTCCCGATTTGACCCTTTTCACTCTAGATACCACATATTTCAACAGATTTTCTTCAAAATTGGCAAAACATCTTATAGTTCCACTAGAAAAACCTGCGGTAAAAATGTGTTAGATCGGTTCAGATTTATATATAGCTCCCATACAAATTTCGCTCCCAATTTGAATTTTTCGGCTCTAGAATCCACATATTTTAACAGATTTTCTTCTAAATTTGCAAAAAAAAACTTATATTTCAACTGGAAACACTTGTGGTAAAAATGTGTTAGATCGGTTCAGATTTATATATAGCTCCAATACAAATTCCGCTCCCAATTTGAATTTTTTCGCTCCAGAATCCACATATTTTAACAGATTTTCATCAAAATTGGCAAAACATCATATATTTAAACTAGGTACACCTATGCTAAAAATGGGTCACATCGGTTCAGATTTATATATAGCTCCCATTCAAAGTTTGTGTTCAAATTTTCTTACAAGTACAGATAGAAGTAATTAATTTGTAGTATATTCTTCTATTATAGCTGTATCATATACTCTACACCACGAGGTATAATGACTAGGTGTAGGGTACCATATAGTCGGCCACGCCCGACTTGAACCTTCCTTGCTTGTTTTATAATGACTTTAAACCTATAAAATATTTACGCTTTTGCCACAGGTACTAGAAGACCTACCACACAATTGCTCATATCCTTGGAAAATTAAATTCTTTATTACTTCTATACTGGTGCCTGAATCCACTATGACGTCATATATGATAATGTTTATACCCTCCACTAGGGTATTGCGTATTTGTTTGTAACATCCAAATGGAAACGAGATAGGCCCATTGTTAAGTGTTTAGCCATGTCTGACTGTTTGTCTGTCTGTCCATCTATTCTTGTATTCAAAGTACAGTTCGCAATTGTTGCCCGATCTTTACAAAAATTGGCACAAGTACGTTTTGTGAATCAAGGACGAACGCTATTCAATTTATTCAGATTTAGATATAGCCTCCCATACAAATGTCATACAATGACATTTGTAAAATGGGACGCTATATGTCCAAAGTAGTGAGTCTTAACGCAAACTGTAAGAAACTGAAAATCGAGTTTTCAGATCAATCAATAAGCAAAATTGCCGCATATGTGACTATTGAGAAGCCAATGCATTCACAGCAAGTCACTGTTTGGTGTGGATTTTGAGCTGGCGGCATCATTGGGTTATTTTTCTTCGAAAATGAGCAAGGAGCCGCCGTTACCGTCAACGGTGAGCGTTACCGTATCATGCTCAACTAATTTTTGTTGAGCCGATTCTAATTTAAAAATTTAAATGGCACACCCTGCAATATTTGATAGCTTCTGGTTGAAATCCACTATGACAATTGCCTCGAACTTTCTTCACCTCCCACACAAACAATTCGGTCCTAAGTATAATTAAAGTCCTTTTATCTTTCATATAGGTTCTCGGAAGTCTGTGGGTGACAGGGTTGTCAGATTATTTTGTACCTCTATCACCAAATCAAGTGACAGAAATCGCCAAATACCGCCAAATTTAAAAACTTCAGTTAAAAAATCGACAAATTCCAATTTATATTTAGTTCTTGTTAAAAATGTATGGAATTCAGATATTACATTTGAATTGAATATTTTCAACATTTCAAGACAAAGAATTAAAACATGTTTTCTTGGCATTTATTATCTATATAATAAAAACAAGCAAGGAAAGGCTAAAGTCGGGCGGGGCCAAATATGTGATACACTCCACTTCATATCCGAATACATTTCAATTCGGTAAAAAAGTGAAAACGGGAAGAATTTTTGTATGTTTTCTAATCATAGGCTAATATGAGCTATATATAAATCTGAACCGATCTGACCTATTTTCACCACAGGTATTCCTAGTTTAAATATAAGATGTTTTGCCAAATCTGAAGACAATCTGATACAATATGTGGTTTCTAGAGCGGAAAAAGTCAACTCGGGAGCGAAATTTGAATGGGAGCTATATATAAATCTGAACCGATCTAACACATTTTTACCGCAGGTGTTTCTAGTTGAAATATATGTAATTTTGAAAGATTTGAAGAAGATCTGTAAAAATATGTGGTTTCTAGAGCGGAAAAAGTAAAATCGGGAGCGAAATTTGTATGGGAGCTATATATAAATCTGAACCGATCTAACACATTTTTACCACAGGTGTTTCTATTTGAAATATAAGATGTTTTGCCAATTTTGAAGAAAATCTGTTGTAATATACCACATATGGAAGTGAAAAGAGTCAAATCTGGAGTGAAATTCGTATGGGGGCTGTATTTAAATCTGAACCGATTTTCTTCAAATTAAATAGCGTTCGTCCTTATCCCGAAAAATTTTGTTGTGCAAAGTTTCATTTGGTTCTGTCAACAATTGCGACCTGTATCGTGATTACAAGAATAGATGGACAGACAGACGGACATTGCTAAATCGATTCAAAAAGTGATTCTAAGTCGATCGGTATACTTAACAATGGGTATATCTCCCTTCCCTTTGGGTGTTACAAACAAATGCACAAAGACATAATACTCTCGTGGAGTGTATAATGAAATGATGTTCGTTGGTAATCGCATCACTTGAGAAAGGCCGCACAGATTTGGCTGATCTTTGTTACAAACTATTCTTGGTAGTCCGAACTAGGTTTTAAGATAAAAAACATTGGAATAGTTGACCGCAAAATTCTATAGAATTTTTGAATGAACTCAAGGCTATAAGTCTCAATTCAAGCAATGGATATGCGAGATTCTTTCATGTTATGTTCGTTATGATTCTGCGAACGTTTTCGAAACACAAAAGTTCAGATAATTACAAAGAAAAGTCAAACGATTCGGAAAAAATTTGTGAATTTTCAGAAACGTGCTCTTTGACATTTCTGAAAATTCACAATGAATGAAGACATGTCAACTAGGAATGACAGTGTCACACTATCCGATGCATTAAAAATTTAATCAAGAGTTGGAATGCAATGCAAAAACGATGTGAATACGATGGATTGCACGAATAAGATGCTTTCGAAACACACGGCTTATGAACGATTGAACTATAGTGATTTTCTTCTTGGACGCTCTCAAAAATTCGCAAAATTCAAGCGATGCTTGCTTCATCTGATATTTCAGCTGCGTTCTTCGAAGACTGCCGAAATGCACTCAGATTGCGATGAATATGGAAATTAACGAAAGGTGGCAAACTTTTTGATCGGTCCGGAGGAGTGTACTATGGCGCACTGTTCAATGATTCTGTTGGAAGGTGATTTTCGATTTATGGACAGAATCATGTGTTATGGAACGGCCAATCTGGAGTACTTTCAAAACAATTGCTGGACATTTGCACTAGAAAAATGTTGTTGATTTTGCAAATGTTGATATTTAGATTTTTTCAATTCATGTTCACATACGTTGCTGCAAATCGTGCGTCGTTGAGCGAAAAACATTGAATTGGAAGATTTTGTTTCTAGAGAAAATTATGTTAACAACCGCAGACTATCGTCTCAGAATCTTCATTTAATGTCAAATTATTTTTTGCAATGACTCTGGGAAGTGGGGAAATTAACGAATAGCATATTGAAGAAACGCTTCTTAAAGGAAAGCACGAATATGAAAACAGTTTGAGAATACACTCAGCTGTTAAATCGGCAATTAACGTGCGACACTCATGAAACTTTTGAACGATGCAATTGTAGTGATTATCCTGTGGACGATCACATTGGAACGATAGGACTATTTTGATCATGTAGATTTTGGCTACGATACTCTCGCAGAATTTAATTTTCCAGCCTTCATCTGAAATTGCAGCTAAGTTGTTGAAAAAGGCCGAACAGCTCATTCAGCTATCAAATTGCCGTTGAATACGCCTATTAAAGAACTTCCAACGTGTAAACTGTCGAAGAACTGTGCCGGGGATCATGGTTGGGTGGTAACGTAAAATGATCGCTCGGTATGAATATACGATGTCTCACATAAAGTCTTTGAAGAAATTAGACCGAATAATGACTAGACTGGCGATTTTTATGCAAAAGTATATTTTGAGAGGATGATTACAATTGGATGACGACTTCACGTAAATGATTCTCATGATCTCAATATTAAAAAAATCGATATAACCAATAGTATGTTAGCATATGTTGCATAGATTAAAAATGCAATGATAAAAAATATAATTTGCATAAAAATCCGCTGTCTATTAATGTTTTTTGGTGATTTATACCAAACACCTCCAGCGACTCCACGGCCTACTTCACCCAATAAACTAAATGAATGCTCGAATACGTCCTTTTTGTGGAAAACATCATGACATTTAAAGTAAGTACTATATATTTAAAACACTTGCTTGAAAGTGTCAATGGCAAAATCGCCTTTGAAATGTCTACCTCTGCATTATATTCCCACCAGGTTTGCTCAAACATTTGAAATCGCCTTTAAACAATTCACACGACGATCACAAACAAACTAATTGAAATATGGACAGGAAAATTTTTGTCGGGTCAGCTAGTTCTTAATAAAAGTTAAAAATTTTCTTATACCGTGAGTTTATGCAATTCATAATACAGAATACACTTGCAACGCAGGGATTACTGGTTAAAAACAATTTTCCTCCATTATGAAGATCCGTTTTCATGGACCAATGTCTCCTAAATATTATTTCAGGTATTTTAAATGGGACGAAAAAGATACAAATCTCAATAAAAGCATATAGATGCATTTTGAAAAATCTGGTCGTCTTCGGTCGTCTACATTTATTACAGTTTTTTAATTATTATTATTTCTCAATTCTAAAATGTAAATGGTTTGTTTATAATCGACGGGAATACGCCTATTTTTGGAATTTTAAGTTAACAAAATACAATTATCTTTAAAATAAGCTTTCATTCTTTGAATTGTGCCTACGCGTTTTCATACAATACCATTTTCAATGTTCCTACCACGAACCTTTTATTTTGATTTTACAAACTGTAAGTTGGTCATATCTTTTATCTTTCTATCGTCCTCTATAAATCAAATATTTTATAGAGTGCAGTTGTCCTACTAAGTTGCAAAGAAATCGGAAATGGTAATTTAAAAAGTGTTCGGTTTGACATGAACGCATATCTATGACTTGCATACAAATTGTAATATATTTCTCTACAAAGTAACGACAATATAACAAAATCGGAGGAAAGATTTCAAATTTTCTAAAATTAGCCAAGAAAATCGCCAACTATTTTATAAATCGTCATGTCGCCAAATCGAAAATAAAGTCGCCACGTTTGGCGAGAAATCGCCATATCTGACAACCCTGGTGGGTGAGGGTATTTGTTTTTAAATAAACCCATTACTTTGACCTGTGCTGTGCATAACTGTTTTTATTTTATCGGATATCCTGGAAATTAAGTGCATTTCAATTGCAAGCTGACTTACTGCAATGCAAGCCATTACATCCCATTTACCATGTAAATGTATCATTCTGGAAAGTATTTACTTATTTTTCCTCAGCTTTTAATTTGTTCATGCGTTTGGTATATATATTTATATGTACGGGTATGTCGTGAAGTGTTTTATTTACTTACTTTTTTCTATTTTTTTTTGTCAGAGTGAGTGAATATTTTTTGGTGGCACAATAATTCAACCATATCTGAGTGAAGCGGGGGAGAACACTCCAACCCACGTAGTCATGATGATAATCCAAAAATAAAAATCGATATGTATGTTTACTTACACACAGGCAAAAAGAGGGGAAAGCAATACAATTCCAAACTCCAAATAATATTTCAATATTTTGTTTGACATTGAACATTCTAGCTGAACTATCGCTGATCGCCGAAGTTATCCGAAGCGGATAATTTCGAATAATTATCGGATGCACTTAAAAGCTTCCAAGAACCCAAACTGACGTGTACGTTGTTTGGCTCAACGAATTTCCCTATATAAAGAGAAGATTTTTCATTTGGAAAACACTATTCCACAACTTGTGCAAGGCAACAAAGCTCAAGTTTCATTTTGTCCGCGAGAAACATGTACGCGAAGCTAATTTTCAATTTTGTACTCTGCGCTGTTTTGCTGGAAGTAGCCTTGGCCTGTGTAAGTTGTCTGCAACTAAAACTAAGCTCTCATTTTGTAAAACGCAGCTCTGGCCTCATTGTCAACCTTTAAAAAGGTGAACCAGGCAACGCTCTCGTTTTGCAAAATGAGGGGCAACAATCACTGAAGTTCGCCAGAGCGTTAAGTATGGGGCATACACAGGAGCTTTTACGCTTGTAGCTGACATCCAGAAATTGTGTAGTTTTTTGAAGCTTTTCTGTGAAAGCTGACAACGAACAACGCCAGAGCCCAGCGTAAAATACGACTCCATAAGCCCAAAACTCAAAGCTTCGCCGAACTTTAGTGATCAAAGACAATTAAATATGTAATTGCACTTTTTTGATCCCTTAGAATGGTTACAAAGTGAAAGTACTGAAGTCTGAAAACTGCGGTGACGGTGATCCTGTCATCACCATCGATCCCGAGTTCACTCTTAAGCTCAACAAGAAATGTGAAATCATACCCAGTGGGTGTGTGCTGAACAAAGCTTTTAAGACAGCCGTCAGCAAATATAAAGTGGTCAAGGACGGCATCGTGGTCAAGGAGGGCAAGGCGGATTTGTGCACTTTGGCTGAACAGGCTCCTGGCGAAATAAAGTCGTACATGAAAGTATTTGGTGCACCAACCTCGTGCCCCATCGAAGAAGTATGTTTGCACTAAAGCCCTCGCGGGACGCTTGATTGATATCTGAGTCTTCTTTTCTTTAGGGTAAAATCTGTGCTAATGACAACAAGGTGGACATCTCCCAATTCAAGGCCCTGCTGGGCGTTGCTCGTGGTAAAATCGTTATCGATTCTGATGTTCAACACGACACCGTAAGTTATTGTGTGCTACCAATTGGCCTTTATTAATACTCATTTAAATCTTTATCGTCCAATTTAGGGTAAGTCGTGCTTCCACATTGAGCTCGAGATCACCAAGTGACTTTAAGTCAATGCAAATTTTGTGTTTTTAATGTTAACACATTTCAAATATGTTTCAACAGTTCTAATATTGAATAAAGTGAATTGGAACAATCAACCTAAAAAAACATTTCTTGTGAATTATTTTTTATTCTGATTATTAGGTGAGTGGTCCGTGGTGACAGCTTTTTCATAGCCCCCAACTTCGCAACACCTTGAAATATTCGGGGTCTTGGTAAAATTCTACGACAGTCTAGCCATGTCAGTTCCAGATCGGTTACATTCATACTTTCAGGTTGTGAAACGGGAGAAATGCTATACAAATGGTACGAATCAAATGACAACAGCTAGCAACATGAAATTCGGTTGGTAAATCCCTCTAATTACATACACTTGTAAAATAGAAGAATATTACGAAATTCGAAATTTTAAGGGGTATACATGTGAATAGCGGGATAAAAACTGTATCAATCAGAAAACATAAATTGAAATCATAAAATTCGTTTGGCCGCGCAACATAGAGGAATGTTTCGAAATTTTTACTTTTACGCACTTATAGTTGATTGTTGAAATTGAGGTCCAACAAAAATAAATAAAATTCTAAAGAACAGAAAACAAGTAAGGAAAGGCTAAAGTCGGATGGAGCCGACTGTATGAAAGCATCCACTTTCTACTGCATTACAATTGAATTCGTGAAATCGGGAACGATTTTATACGATTAATACTATATCATGGACCGATGTGACCTACTTTCACAATGTATGTCACCAGATGCAATATATCATCTATTCTGCCAAATTACTTAAAAATATGTAAAGGTATGTATGTGTTTGAGAGCAAAAAATTATATCTGGAAGGACATTTATGCTAAAGTCATTGACAGACGTATGGAAATAACTGGGTAATTCCATCAGAAAACGACCCAAAAGCCTCGATTATGATGGAATTTGGTATGTACACTTGGGTTTTGGGTAATGTAGCGTTTACCGTCATGGTTTTATGTTTATAGTGGTTCAAAATTGGTGTTGGTGGGGGTTTTTGTGAAAAGATGGTTTCCTTAACGTTATCATAACTGTGGCTCCCTGAACGTCCTGAAAGCCATATATTTTATTCTCTATTTAGATTGGGTGATCACCGGTTCAGAAACTAAAATTGTTTTCCAAAATTAACAATAATTTTTATTTTTTTTTTTTTTTCGTTTGTATTTTTTGGTCTGTAATAAAAATTTGATTTGATTCTAGCTGGGCCATTTGATTGGTACAATTTTTACCCCGTTTTCCATTTTACCCCCTAGAAGTACGAATTTCGAAAAATCGCGAACTATAACATAAATAATCCCTCAAACCCCTTTATTTTAATAAGAGGTATGTATACACCGAAATTCATTATTCTAGGTGCAGCCGCTTGGTTAATACCATTATTATTCGCATTTTACCCCTTAAAAGTACGAATTTGGAAAAAAAACGTTTATATTAGGTACCTACTAAATTAGGTAGGTACCATTTTTATCCATTTGTTGCCCCATTTCACCCGCTACGAATAAAAATCACTTTATGATGCACGTTTTTATTATAAGGGGAATGAACATTCAAAATATCAAGTAAGTATAAGCAGACATATTAAAAAACATGATTTAATACACTAAATGTTACGGTTTATTAGTCCCCTCGTGAGGGGGAACATTTTTCCCTTAGGACCGATTCCGCCCAGTTGCAATCCCAACCGATCTACGACTAAAATTATATAATTAATTTAATTGCTACCATGCTTTTAACAGACGGATTGACTGACGGACGGACATGGCTAGATCGTCTTCGAATTTTAAGACGTTCGAACAAACATAGTATACCCCCATCTTGTGGTGGAGGGTATACAAAAAAGCGCTAATTGATTTGTTTGCAGTAGACCATCCATTCCAGTAGACATTCCATGTCGATTGCTAGACGTGATAATTTGGTGTCAATTCAAGGAGGGTCGCTATTGGATTTGAAGCATATCGATGTACATTTATGTCTAGAATTGAAAGTAGGTCACGATGGACGTACATGTGTCTGGCGTTAACCTAATCAAAATTTGAAGGGTGTATTTAAACTTAAGAATCGGATTGTATATCAATCAATGTGTGTTTGCATGTTTGTTTGTTATAGGGAGCCAAACTGTTGGACCGTAAATTTTACTCTAGCTAACGTTTGTAGAGGTGATGGTTCCTGGCTATACTAGGTCATGATACGTTAAAGTGCTAAGCACCGCCCATACAAGAGATCACAAATTACACCGTATGTTACTGTTGCCGTAAACACATTTTAGATATACTTGGATGCCACAACACATGCCGTTTTGATCATTCGCTTGAATATTCACTTGACTTTACAAATAGGGGAGCAATATATATTTCCCTATGCACGTGTTATTGGGCTGGTGCGCTGTTAGAGAATAGTTCCTGCTTATGGTGGGTATGATGAGGCAAATACATAGACATAGACAATAATTTTAAACTATCGCAGAATTGGGTGGATTCGCTTGAATATTGTCCTGCTGCTAACTACTAGTCAGGGAAAGATTCTTGACTATAACTGACATTTAATAATAAATTTCTTGTAATCAAATGGAAAGTGGTATTGTTTGTTTTGTTTATTTTATTTTGTTTTGTTTCAAAAAAGTTTTAAATCTTCTGGAGCTATTTTATGGGTAGTCAAGTGTGGTAGTCATGACCGTACTTCTTTATTTTGTCATATTTTCAAAAAAGTTTTAAATCATCTGGTGCTATTTTTTGTGTTGGCCTTCATTTATATAATGTCAATCTCCTTAGCGGCTTCTATCATACCGACAAAACCGTCCAACACTTCTTTGGCCACGGGCAAGATCATTTCGGGGGGTAAAATGAAACCATAATCACCCTTGTCACGCAGTTCAATGGTATAGGGAATGGGAATGCCCTTAACGCCATAAGCCCATTCTTTACCCGATCCGGACACCTTATCTACAAAATAAATTCATTGAAATGATATATATATATAAATGCAAATGAAAACTCACAAAGTGTGGTGGCACTGGAGCCATAAGTGAAGACGGTGCCATATCTGCGAACTAAAGCATCGGCATAACCCTTGGCCACGTGCATCATTTGATCGTAGTGTTCGGGGAATTCGGTGTCGGTGTGACCCCAAGGCGACAACACGTACTGGCCGTAGGAGTGCAGTGATATGTAAATCTTGATTGTATCCTCGGGTATTGTGGTGTTGATGAATTGCAGCATTTGCTTAATTTCAGGATCCGATTCAGCATAAGGACCGGCATAGGTCTCCGAACAGGGATCATCAGAGGCACCGGTAACTGAAAGATTTAAATATATCTCATGAATTGATGGGCAAAGATCACCCCCATTTAGAACACTTACGCATCCACAAAAAGTCGAAATTACGATTTAAATCTGTACCAATGCAGGCTCCCGTTGGATCCGATGGCAATCGTGATTTGCGCCACATGCGGTTCTATATAAAGATAATCCCATTATTACTAGTAATACTATGATGACCCACATTATGTTACATTACTAATTGTTACGATTACAGTAACTTTTCAAGCACTTAATCACAATCTTATCGCAGTTTGTCACTTACCACTTCATGAGAATGCACGAAACCGTCCACATTCAGCACCGGTATTATCCACCAGTCAACACTTTCGGCCATCTTTCGAACACCCGGATTACGTGAAACCAACAATTCGTCGATGACATAGGTGATTGTGGCCGATGTGATCCATTCACGGGCATGAATATTCGACTCAATGAAAACGGCCTTGTTGCCTGGCTTATATGAAATTTTGATACCCTTAATCAAACGTCCCTCGTAAGAGTAGCCGATGTCAAAGGGTGTCACAATGTCGGGAAAGCGTTCGATGATCTCATCCAGCCATTGATTGATCTCGTCCAATGTATGGAAATTGTGCCAATCTAAACCATACGACCTATGTTTGGGTTGTTCGTTATCTATGCGACTAAAAAGATAGACGGTTATTTTCCCACATTTTAAAAATCAAACACAATATACATATGTATGTTTTCTACAAAGGTTAATGTATGATGTTTCTAGAGCGAAAAAGGTTAAACAGGGAAGGTGGAAGGAAGGGAAGGTGGGCTATACAAATATATATTAATAAAACAAGTTTTCAGTCCTTTGTGGGAAAACAATTTTCCCTCTGGACCTATTTTGCCAATATTCAATGCCAATCGGCGGCCATGACTAGATCATGAGGTCTTCGGTGAATAGTTTAAGGCATTGCAAACGATTTACTCCAGGTAGAGGGTTTAAAAATTCCATGGAAAAAGCGTGAAACTCTTCAACATTTCTAGATATGTATTAGATTTTTGAAAAACATTTGAAGGAGCTGAACAATTTTGACAAATAAATTTATCGTACAAAATCTGATCGATATTATAAGTGAGAAACTACTACTGTGGAAGAAAAAGAGAACACGTGGACGAAGAAAATGAAAGAAGAACAGATTATCACGTCGCGATGAGATATCCAAAACATTTTTTGATGACAAATGTGGAATTCCTATATTAATTTTGATATTCAGAAATCGATCCAATTTCCATGCTGTGTATACATAATTTGACCACATACTTGTCTATTGAATAGAATACAATGGTAGAAGAAGATGTAATGACATATCCGCATTATGGAATATATTGTCAGATAATAATCTTACTAAATTAAAAACGTGAAGAGATTCTTGTGTTTCTCAGAATAAAAAGTCAAATTAAGAAAAGCTAGTAGGTCCACGACATTCAAAATTTTGGTAAATACACAACAACTAGTTTTAACTTCATCAAGTAAAAAGGCGTTAAGTTCGACCAGGTCGAATCTAATATACCCTCCACCACGGAGATCGCCTTAGAATTTTACCACATCACAGAATATATATACTTGCTGGGGTCTCCGACGAATATTTCAAGGTATTAAATGACAAAGTGAATATACCCCCATCCTAAGGTGTTCCATTGAGTTCTTTAGGAATTCGCAATTCTAGCAGAGAGTATATGAACTTGAATATTATTTAGATTTCAAAACTGAACATTTCAAATCTAAATATATAAAATTATTCCCAATTTGCCACATTGAGCCAATCTCAAAACCAAGAATCATATCTGTCTAAATTAGGTCTTCTGATATATGTGTGCTGCTGACATTTTGTTCTATTATTTTTTAGATCTAAACGAAAGGAGCTAGGACGTCCAAATTTTCCCAGAATACGTCTAATAGTTGTGATCGGTTGGGATTGAAAGTGGGCGAAATTGGTCCAGAGGGAAAAAAATTTCACTCATAAGCACTGAAAACATCCCTAATATTTCGAGTATTTAAGCATGTTTTTTGAAGATGTCTGCTTATATTTGCTTGATATTTGGTATGCGCATTCCCTTTATAGCAAAAACGTGCATCATAATGTGTTTTTTTTGTTAAGGGACAAGAAGGAATAAAAATTGCACCTATCAAACGACAACAGCTAGAAACATGCAAATCGGTGTCTACATTCATCTAATTGAGTGGATACATAATATGTAAGTTTTTTTCTACGAAGTGTATAAAGAGACCTACAAAAAGAAATGTTCCAATCAAAGATGCAAATGGCGCATGGCAAAGGTCAGATGAGAAAAAGGCCCAGACATTACAAGATTACTTGGAAGATTTAAAAAATCGATTTAAAAAATGCCACTGAAATCGATGCTCCTTGTCAAATGGACCTTCCTATTAAATCCATTACATCTACAGAAGTATCAACAGAGATTAAACAAGTAAGGAAAGGCTAAAGTCGGGCGGGGCCGACTATATAATACCCTACACCACTCCCTGCGTATGTACCTCGCTTTGATTACTAAACCCACGTATTTCATGGGAGCAATTTTATGTAGTTCATACAAATTACATAAATTATATTCATATAATTTATATGCTATAAATTCATCTTCAGTCAAATTTAACGAGTATGGTAAATAATGTGGTAATTGATCTAATTGTCCGACAGACAAATACAAATTATACAGTAGTATACCAAAGTCATTTCAAAGTATGGACATATGGACATCACCCAAACAATTCTCATTGCAATTCAATTCGGTAAAAAAGTGAAATCGGGAAGGATTTTTGCATCCTGTAAATGTATGTGTTTGACAAAAAATATTAAATCGGAAAGGACATTTGTATGGGGGTATATTGAAACCTGGAACGATGTGACCCGCATTCACCATGTCTGTTTATTGGTGAAATACAATATGTAAAATTTGGCCAAAATCGGTTAAACATTAGGGAGCAACATTTGTATGAGGGCTATATCTAAATCTGAACCTATCTTACCCACTTTCACCATAGATGTTTCTAGTTCGATTATAAGATGTTGAGTCAATTTTAAAGAAAAACGGGTACTATGTGTGGATTTTAGAGCGGAAAAAGTGAAATCGGGAGCGACATTTGTATGGGGGCTATATCTAAATCTGAACCGATCTTACCCAATTTGTGCATACGTATTTCGAGTTGGATTATAAGATGTTCTGCAAAATTTAAAGAAAATTGGGTACAATATGTCGTTTCTAGAGCGGAAAATGTCAAATCGGGAGCGACATTTGTATGGGGGCTATATCTAAATCTGAACCGATCTTACCCAATTTGTGCATACGTATTTCGAGTTGGATTATAAGATGTTCTGCAAAATTTAAAGAAAATTGGGTACAATATGTCGTTTCTAGAGCGGAAAATGTCAAATCGGGAGCGACATTTGTATGGGGGCTATATCTAAATCTGAACCGATCTTAACCAATTTTTGCACAGGTGTTTCTAGTTGGATTATAAGATGCTGTGCCAATTTTAAAGAAAATAGGGTACAATAAGTGGTTTCTAAAGCGGAAAAAGTGAAATCGGGAGCGACATTTGTATGGGGGCTATATCTAAATCTGAACCGATCTTACCCAATTTTTGCATAGGTGTTTCTAGTTGGATTATAAGATGTTGTGCTGAATTTAAAAAAAATCGGGTACTATATGTGCTTTATAGGGTGGAAAAAGTCAAATCGGGAGCGACATTTGTATGGGGGCTATATCTAAATCTGAACCGATTTCCTCCAAATTCAATACCGATGGTCATTGGCCAGAAAAAATAACTTCTGCAAAGTTTCATGACAATCGGACAAAAATTGCGACCTGTAGAGTGCGAACAAGCTTAGATGGACAGCAGACGGACAGACAGACATCGTTAAATCGACTCAGCTGGTGATTCTAAGCCGATCGGTATACTTAAAGGTGGGTCTAGCTCGATTATTTCTTGGTGTTACAAACTTTTGGGGCGAAACTAACTTATAATACCCTAGCCCACGAAGTGGTGATTCTAAAATAGTAAAGGCATTGCCGCTGTTGTGTTCTTAACTACACTATTTAATTCAATATTAAGATTAAGACATTTCCCATCACAATGGAAATATGCTAAAATAATCATGATTCTAAAGCCTAATAAACCGGAACATTTCACTACGTTATATAGGCCTATAAGCCTATTACCAATATTCTCCAAAATGTTCGAAAGACTCTTCCAAAAAAGATTAATCCCCATTTTAGAGAAACAAAATATAATCCCGGAATATCAGTTTGGATTCAGACATAAGCATGGCACACCTGAACAATGTCATCTAATTGTAAAGGTAATAAGAAATACTTTAGAACGGAAGTACTACTGCTTGCCTGTATTCTTAGACATAAAGCAAGCATTTGACTAGGTATGGCACTGTGGTTTGTTGTATAAATTAAAGAAAATACTACCAACACCATTTTATTTAGTACTCAAATCATATCTACAAGAGCGATATTTTTATGCTAATATTAAAAGCGAAAACTCCGAATTTGGTTAATTTGAATTTGTTTAAAAATATTACCAACTAAAGTATTGCTACTAGAATCGTGAAATTTGAATCACAGTCAAATTGGATTTGTCGAAATTTGTACTCTTTAGGTGCGCGCGGGACAAAAAGAGGATACAAATGGTGTACAACCCTTTAATTACGTAAACGCGGAACATAAATGGATATTACAAAATTTTTACTTATAAGGAGGATGCGAGACGACAAGGGATAAACATGGTACCAAATAAAGTACATGTTTTTAGGGGAAGCAAAAAACATGTTAATAATTTTTCAAAATGTGTATTGTTTGGGAAAGAGGTGCAAAAAGTTATAAACTTGTCGGCTGCATCTAGAAACATGAGGTCGAGGATATAAAGGGCTATGCGGTTGTAATTTGTTGTTCAAAACTGGGTAGAAAATGATCAAAATTATACATACCTCCTTTCGTATGTATAATTTTTATAATTTTCCGCTAAAATAGTGAAAATAGTTAGATTTATCTATATCCACCAAAATAAAATCAAGTAAATACAATCCGACAAAACAGAGACGGACAAAACTTATAACAAATAACTAGCTTTTTCGCGTGCGAAGCAGCAGGTACTGCTAGTTATCTATATACGAAATTGCCGAAAATTTACATCTTTTTAATTATTATCTGCTATTATTATTATCACTACATCTGTTTTGTAAACTTGAGAATATCAAAATTTTCAGAAATAAATAAATGGTATCCCACATAATATACATTTTGCTTAAATGGAAATTTTTGAATTGCAAATGACGAGTTTTGAATTACAATTAACGAGTTTTGAATTTCAAATGATGTCTTTTGAATTTCAAATGATGTCCCTTAAATTTCAAATTGAATTTTTGAATTTCAATTGATTTTTTTTGATTTCACCTGATATTATTTGAATTTCAAGTGCTGTCTTTATACACTCCACGAGAGTATTATGTCTTTGTGCATTTGTTTGTAACACCCAAAAGGAAAAGAGATAGACCCATTGTTAATTATACCGATCGTCTTAGAATCACTTTCTGAGTCGATTTAGTAATGTCCGTCTGTCTGTCTGTCTGTCTGTCTGTCTGTCTGTCTGTCCGTCCATCTATTCTTGTAATCACGATACAGGTCGCAATTGTAGACAGAACCAAATGAAACTTTGCACAACGATGTTTTTCGGGATAAGGACGGACGCTATTTAATTTGAAGAAAATCGGTTCAGATTTAGATATAGCCCCCATACGAATATCACTCCCGATTTGACTCTTTTCACTATAGATACCACATATTACAACAGATTTTCTTTAAAATTGGCAAAACATATTATATTGTAACTAGAAACACCTGTGGTAAAAATGTGTTAGATCTGTTCAGATTTATATATAGCTCCCATACAAATGTCGCTCCCGATTTGACTTTTTCCGCTCTAGAGACCACATAATGTATCAGATTGTCTTCAGATTTGGTAAAACATCTTATATTTCCACTAGAAACACCCATGGTCAATATCGGTCAGATCGGTTCAGAATTATATATAGCTCCCATACAAATTTCGCTCCCGATTTGACTTTTTCCGCTCTAGAAACCACATATTGTATCAGATTGTCTTCAGATTTGGTAAAACATCTTATATTCCCACTAGAAACTCCCATGGTGAATATCGGCCAGATCGGTTCAGATTTATATATAGCTCCCATACAAATTTCGCTCCCGATTTGACTTTTTCCGCTCTAGAAACCACATAATGTATCAGATTGTCTTCAGATTTGGTAAAACATCTTATATTTCCACTAGAAACACCCATGGTGAATATCGGTCAAATCGGTTCAGATTTAGATATAACCCCCATACAAATGTCGTTCCCGATTTGACATTTTCCTCTGTAGAAACCACATATTGTACTCGATTTTCATTAAATTTGGCTCAAACTCTTATAATCTTACTAGAAACACATATGCAGAAATTGGGTAAGATCGGTTCAGATTTAGATATAGCCCCCATATAAATGTCGCTCCCGATTTGACTTTTTCCGCTTTAAATGCCACATATTCTAATCGATTTTCTTTACATTTGGCACAACATCTTATAATCTAACTAGAAACACCTGTGGCTAAAGCGGGCTAGATCGGTTCAGATTTAGATATAGGCCCCATACAAATGTCGCTCCCGATTTGAATTTTGCGCTCTAAAAACCATATATTGTACCCGATTTTCTTTAAATTTGGGACAACATCTTATAATCCAACTAAAGAGTGATTTTTTTGAGGTTAGGATTTTCATGCATTAGTATTTGACAGATCACGTGGGATTTCAGACATGGTGTCAAAGAGAAAGATGCTCAGTATGCTTTGACATTTCATCATGAATAGACTTACTAACGAGCAACGCTTGCAAATCATTGAATTTTATTACCAAAATCAGTGTTCGGTTCGAAATTTTTTATCGACAAATTTTGTTCAGCGATGAGGCTCATTTCTGGTTGAATGGCTACGTAAATAAACAAAATTGCCGCATTTGGAGTGAAGAGCAACCAGAAGCCGTTCAAGAACTGCCCATGCATCCCGAAAAATGCACTGTTTGGTGTGGTTTGTACGCTGGTGGAATCATTGGACCGTATTTTTTCAAAGATGCTGTTGGACGCAACGTTACGGTGAATGGCGATCGCTATCGTTCGATGCTAACAAACTTTTTGTTGCCAAAAATGGAAGAACTGAACTTGGTTGACATGTGGTTTCAACAAGATGGCGCTACATGCCACACAGCTCGCGATTCTATGGCCATTTTGAGGGAAAACTTCGGAGAACAATTCATCTCAAGAAATGGACCGGTAAGTTGGCCACCAAGATCATGCGATTTGACGCCTTTAGACTATTTTTTGTGGGGCTACGTCAAGTCTAAAGTCTACAGAAATAAACCAGCAACTATTCCAGCTTTGGAAGACAACATTTCCGAAGAAATTCGGGCTATTCCGGCCGAAATGCTCGTAAAAGTTGCCCAAAATTGGACTTTCCGAATGGACCACCTAAGACGCAGCCGCGGTCAACATTTAAATGAAATTATCTTCAAAAAGTAAATGTCATGGACCAATCTAACGTTTCAAATAAAGAACCGATGAGATTTTGCAAATTTTATGCGTTTTTTAAAAAAAAAAGTTATCAAGCTCTTAAAAAATCACCCTTTAGAAACACTATGCAGAAATTGGGTAAGATCGGTTCAGATTTAGATATAGCCCCCATACAAATGTCGCTCCCGATTTGACTTTTGCCGCTTTAAAAGCCACATATTGTGCTCGATTTTCTTTAAATTTAAAATCGCACAACATCTTATAATCTAACTAAACAAAACTATGGTGAAAGTGGGTAAGATCGGTTCAGATTTAAATATAGCCCAAATTCAAATGTTGCTCCAATAAGTTTAACTGATTTTGGCCAAACTATACATTTTATATTTCACCTATTTCGTTCCAGGTTTCAATATATCCTCATACAAATGTCCTTTCCGATATAAAATTTTTAGTCAAACACATACATTTACAGGATACAAAAAACCTTCCCGTTTTCACTTTTTCACCAAATTGAATTGTATTCGGATTGAAAGTGGTGTGTATCATAGAGTCGGCCCGCCCGACTTTAGCCTTTCCTTACTGGTTTTAATTACAATTGTTGTAGATCAAAAGCTAATGTATTTGGGCCATATATGTAAATTGATTCTATACCACTGTACGTCGAAGAATTGAAAGTGTAGATTTGTTGTAACGATCACGAATACGTGAGTGTGTTTTGGGAGATTAAGTTTAGCAAAGTTTGTTTTCGCTTTCTTAATACGTACAGAACGTCTATTATTCCACATTTGCTACATATCGGACATCAGGATTGATCATCGGGTAGAATTTCATTTCAATTCGATCATGTCATAACATTCGTCAGCAGATTTTTATGCAAAATCAAAGTATAACAAAATCGACATAAACAATTTTACATTTTTAAGAATATATGCATTGTATGCTATATTTTATGCAGATAAGGATTAAGAATTGGATTTGCATTACAAATCCGCTGACTACTTATCAGACACACACGCTCTCGTTACTAACCTTTGGACATTCTCAATTTTCACCTTATAAGTGATGTTGTGTAGCTTCAGAAGACCTTCGAATGTCGCCTGTTCATCGGGTTTGACCATCACGTCGTAGCGGTCACCGAATTGGTGAATGTCATTCCAGAAATCCAGCTAAAGAAAATTCAATATTTTAGTTATGTTATGCAACACCTCAGCAACACCCTTTAGTACCGTTAATTCGTTTTCCATGTCCTGCAATAGCTTGTACTGTTCCATATTCTCAACGAGGGTTTCGTAGACTTTGTAATTATCATAGCGAATCTGTTGCGGTACCACCGAGGCCCCGAAGGCCAAATGGGCCATAACACTGACAATGAACAGCTTTTTAAGGCCAATCATTTTCTCCAAATAAAACTTCTTCTTTCTTCCGCACAAAACCTTCTTCACACGATCTCATAAATACTACTGAATATCGGTGGTTGTTTTGGCCATGTACTTTAGCTAATTTAGTGGCAGTAGGTAGGTAAAATAATTACAAGTGCTATAAACAAAGAAAAGTAGCAACAACTAATCTTTGATTCACTATATTTGTATATTAGAGTGCCGCGCGGAAAATTTGACCGATATAAACTTTGGTTTGTTTTGACGTGATGATTTTTAAAACGGCTGACAGATAGAAAACACTGTGAAACAAAAATGAATGAAGTTGAAAACTCTGGGAAGTGATGTTATTTTATACCCTCCACCTAAGGATGGGGTATATTAACTTTGTCATTCCATTTGTAACATAAATATTCATCGGATACTCCATAAAGTATATATATCCTGTGTCGTGGTAAAATTCTAAGACGATCTAGCCATGTCAGTCTTTCTGTTGAAAGCAAGCTAGCGGCCAAACGAGGTGAGCTAGGAGGTTAAAATTTTCTCTGAATGTGTCTTATGGCTGAAGGTCGGCTAAATTGAAAGTGGGCGAAATCGGCCAGAGGGAAAAAAATTTTCCTAACAAGCACTGAAATACCCCCTAAATTTTAGACTATTTAAGCATTTTTTGAAAATTTCTGATTTATATGCAATTGAAATTTGTTGTAGCTTGAAAGCAAATAAAAGATTTAGATAATACGACAGCAGCTACATAGAAACATGAAATGCGGTGTGTACATTCCTCTAATTGCGTACACACGTAAAACAGAGGGATTTTTCAAAATTCGTACTTTTTAGAACTGCGTAAACACATAAAATATAAGGATTGAATAGAAGGCTGAAGTTGAAATTATGAAATTCGGTGTATACATTAATCTGACTACGTAAACTTGAAACATAAAGGCATTTTTCTAAATTTGTATTTTTAGGGGGAAATGGCGCGGAATGGGACGAAGAGAGATAGTATCAACCAAACGGTTGCGTTTAGATAGTGATGTGTATTTTCTGACTGAGAAGACTCGAAAAATAAAGATATCTTTCTATATTCGGAATGAAATTGGTACCAAACAAACCGCTGAAGTTGAACTCATGAAATTCGGTGCATGCATTCATTTGACTAAATAGACGCGAAACATAAAATAATTTTTCGAAATTTGTACTTTTAAACGGAAAATGGAGTGATTGGAGAGTGGGCTGGAGCTAGCATCATGAAAATAGTCTGACTGCGTAGATGCGGAAAATAAGAGGACTTTTTCAAATCCGTACTTTTAGAGTCAAAATGACAAAAAAACAAGTAAAAATGCGTTAAGTTCGGCCGGGCAGAATCCTATATACCCTCCATCATAGATTGCATTCTACAGTATTACCGGCAAAGGTGTATTTATGCGCACTGTTTTCCATAAATTCTATTGCTTCATTATTAAAATAAAACAAGTAAGGAAACGCTAAAGTCGGGCGGGGCCGACTATATGATACACTACACT
Organism: Polietes domitor; assembly: GCA_947397865.1. NCBI lineage: Eukaryota > Metazoa > Arthropoda > Insecta > Diptera > Muscidae > Polietes > Polietes domitor. Next base: position 86,464,889 of record OX377619.1, on the reverse strand, counting down.
TTCTACCGATTACAATTCTATTCGGTAAAGAAGTGAAAACGGGAAGAATTTTTGTATGTTTCCTAATCATAGGCTAATATGACCTGTATCGGGGCTATATCCAAACATGGAATAAAGTGACTAACTTTCACAATGAGTTCTAGTATAACGTGTTATGATCACTTTGAAGATATTTGGTGAAAATTCGAATTTCATGATTTCAACTTCAGCTGTTTGGTTGGTACCATTTTTATCCCTCTTTTCCAATTAAATCCCTTAAAAGTAAGATTTTCGAATCTCTCTATTTTACGTGTTGTCGTATCATTGGTACCATTTTTATCCCATGTGTACATTCTACTGCGAACGCGAAACGAATTTGATATTAGTATATTAAATATTAGTACTTTTCCTATCAAAATGTTACGGACATTTGGACTGCACCTGGAATCAAGAAAATTCAAATGGGAAATCGGCCCTTAGGGAAATTGTTTCTACCTAATAACGACTGAAAATGTACCTTATATTTAAGATATATTTTAGAAGATTTGCTGATTCATGTTCTATTTTTGATTACTCTTGAAGTTTTATATTTATATAACAGAGGACTACTAATATTATAATAATGAACCAGCATTATTTATTTAAGAAAGTGCACATAACTATGCCTCATAAAAATTTTAAACAAATATTCTGATGTGCATAAAAATATCACAATTTGTTTAATATGTTAGTGCACTTCTATGTAAAGTTGACAGCCTCTGATCTTCCGGTAATACTGTGGAATGCACTCCGTGGTGGAGGGTATATAAGATTCGGCCCGGCCGAACTTAACGCCTTTTTACTTGTTCTTGTAGATATTGTCGAATGAATAATCTGTTATTGAAATTTCCCAGACTCCCCCAAATCTTGACTTACGGGTAAAAATCCGGTTTTGCATATCTTTTTGCACCGATTTTCAGTTTCTCACCAGATTAAAAAAGGAAGATACTTGTACCCTACGAACGATGCATGTATATGCCATTTATTGAAACTTGAGGAATGTGTGTTTATTTGCCCATCAATCACATATCATTTACATTTTCTCGCAATTTTCTTACTTTGGAAATGTTTTTCAATTTAGTTTATTTGGCAGCCGTAATAATTGTTAACTTATTTCAAAAGGGTCTTTGGAAGAGAGAAAACGATACTTTATTTCGTCGGTAATTAACTGAGTTATTGAACTTTTCGTTAAACACAATACGTGTTTTGATCATTCCAGTTCACAGCTCTCAAAATTTTACGAATTTGAAGTCCAAGAAAAGTAGTATCACTTCCCAGGACTGTCGCACGATGTAATGTATCTTTATAAGCCCTCCACCATGGCTTGCATTCTACAGAGGCTGTCGATAACGTCCATTTGGTTGGTACCATTTGTATAACCTTTCCCCCTTAAAAGTACGACTTTCGAAAATAACTTTGTTTTACGTGTCTACGCAATTAGAGGGATGTATACACCGAATTTCATTATTTTAAGTCTAGCCGTTTGGTGTGTACCACTTTTATCTCTCTATGCCCATTTTACTTCTTAAAATACGAATGTAGAAAAAAAACTTTCTATTTTGCGCGTCTATGCAATTAAAGGAATGTGTGCCACGAATTTCATGATTCTATCTGCGGCCATTTGGTTGGTACCATTTTTATCCCTTTTTCCCATTGTAGCCCCTTAAAAGTGTGAATTTCGAAATATTCTCTATTATACGTGTCGACGCAAATATAGGTTCTAGCTGTAGCCGATTGGTTTGTACCATTTTTAATCCCTACGTTCCCATTTTATCCCTTGAAAGCATGCAATGTGGAAAAATATTTATATTTTGCTTATCAGGGGAATGTATACGTCGTTGGTACTATTTTTATCCCTCTCTGTCCATTTTACCCATTAATCGTACGAATTTTGAAAATATAATTTTAATTTATACATAATAGTATCTACTCAATTAGAGAAATGTACACATTTCTCGCGTGTGTCTAGCTGTTGCGTCCTAGTTCTCCCCATACAAATAAAAATCACTATATGGTTAACTTTGATGCTATCAGGGGAATGCGCATTTGAAATATCAAGTAAATATTCGAAAAACATGCTTAAATACTCTAAAATATTAAACGGGGTATTTTCAGTTATTGTGAGCCAAAATTTTTTCCCTGTGGACCGATTTTATCCACTTTCAATCAAAACCGACTACAATTCATCTTGGTGGTGGAGGGAATTCAAATTTAAAAATTAATTTCCATTAAAGGAAAACACAACTTTCCATTTCTATTTAAAAAAACAGCCGCTACCGGGAGTAGAACAGCGGACCTTCCGGTTGATACTATGGTACACTAACCACCTCTCCATCCTCTGCTGTGAGCAACCCTTTAGATAGAATTGACAATAGGAAACTTAACAAAATATTTGGTTATTGTGTAAATCGGAAATATATTTGTATGAGGGCTATATTAAAACATGAACCCATGAAGTCCACTTTCACGTTAGCTGTTTCGAGATCAAATATAAAATTATTCCGAACATTTGTGTCAAGATCCAATGTAAAATGTGTATTCTAGAGCAAAAATAAGGTAAATTGGATGGATATTTTTATGGAGGCTATATCTAAATCTGAACCGATTTCCACTAGAAATGGCCTTGGTTTTTTGAACGTCAAAAAGTTCCGCCGAAATTGATTTATAGTTTTGAAAATTTTCGTAAAAAGTCGTTGTCAGTAACCATTTTTTGGAAAAATTCGTTCTCCATTTGGCTGGATGGTTGCAATTTTGATGTGTTCCGGTTTAAAAGGTAATAGGTGACCATAAAATAAAAAACAAGTAAGTAAGGGCTATGTGATACCCTCCACTTTCTATCCCATTACAATTCAATTCTGTAAAAAAGTGAAATCAGAAAGGATTTTTGTATGGGGTCTAATCATGGACCATTGTGTCCCACCCTCATATCATTCAGGCAAAATATTTAAAAGTATTCTGTAAATGTATGGGTTTGATAAAAAATGTTCAATCGGAAAGGACATTTGTATGAGGGCTATATCTAATTCTTAACCGATCTTACCCGCTTTCACCACAAGTGCTTTTAGCGGGAAATTTAAAGAGCATTGGGTATAATATGTGATTTATAGAGCGGAAAAGTTAATTCGGGAGCGACATTTGTATGGGGGCTATATCTAAATCTGAACCGATCTTACCCACTTTCGGCATTGGTGTTTCTAGTTGGATTATAATGTGTTAAGCCAAATTTGAAGAAAACTATATGTGGTTTCTAGAGCGGAAAAAGTCAGACAGACAGACATTCTTCTTGTAGCTCGAAAGCACCAACAAGTAAACACAAGTTTTAGCGGGCGAAACGGGACAAAAGGGATAAAATGGTACCAATGATACGACAATAACTAGAGTCATGAAATTCGAAGTGTACATTCTTCGTACCTTTGGGACAAAAGGGATAAAAAATATTACCAATGATACGAAAACAGCTAGAATCATAAAATTCCTATAATTACTTAGACACATAAAACAGAGGGATTTTTTGAAATTCGTAATTTTAAGGGATACAAATGAGAAAGAGGGATACAAATGGTACCAACCAAACCACAAGAGTTGAAATCTTAAAATTTGGTGTATACATTAATCTGGCTGTATGCTCGTGAAACATAAAGGAATTTTTCGAAATTTTTACTTTTAGGAGTAAAATGATGCGAATGAGGATTTTTTGAAATTCGTAATTTTAAGGGATACAAATGAGAAAGAGGGATACAAATGGTACCAACCAAACCACAAGAGTTGAAATCTTAAAATTTGGTGTATACATTAATCTGGCTGTATGCTCGTGAAACATAAAGGAATTTTTCGAAATTTTTACTTTTAGGAGTAAAATGATGCGAATGAGGATAAAAGTGGTACCAACCAAACGGCTACAGTTAGGATAGTAAAATTCAATATGTGCATTGGTCTGACTACATAGACCCGAAAAATAAAGATATCTTTTGACATTCGTACCTTTAGGATAAAAGTGGGTTAAAATTGGAATCAACCAAGCGGCTAAAATCATGAACTTAATTGTTTACACTCGTCTGACTTCGTAGACTCACAAAAAAGAGGAATTTTTCAAATTCGTACTTTTAGGGCCAAAATGAAGAGAGGTAAACAAACGGCTGTAGCTGGAAGCATGAAATAAGGTGTGCACATAAATATGCCTTATAGTTTGAAATGATAAAAAATATCGTAACGTGTATAAAAATATCAAAAATATCCTCACGTCACTTTTAATGTCGTTAGCCCCTAATCTGTCGGTAATACTGTGGAACGAACGAACTTAACGCCTTTTTACTTGATTAAAATAAGTTCATTTTTTAATAAATACATTATACATTTTTCCTGTGATTCGAATGGACAGGGGAAAAGATGTCACAATCATAAATTCAATCCACCAAAAATAGTATAGGAAGCAATAGAAACTGCTCTTAAGTATCATACACTCTACTGAAAGGTTTAATAAATTCAAATTCCATTGAAGTGCTGAAGAAAGACTGTGAATACCTTATGGTTGAGACACTCTAATATATGTGTTTGTTTTAACAACAAGTACCCGTATATAACCCAATTTAGATAAGGGGGCTGCGTACTCGAAATCGAATTAAAGTCATATCAATGTGTGTTGATTGTGGGAAACTTAGCTGATATTTGCCTTAACTGGCTTGTCCAACACTTTATACATAAATGTTAAAACGTTAAATTGCAGCGTGTTTCATATCCAGCTGTTCCCCCAGCAGATAAACATACTTTTGTGTATGTTTAATGTAAACAAAGCCATAAGAAATCGGGGGTTTCGTTGGTCTGTTGACACCGTTTAAACAAAACCCTAAATCATATGATATGTAAATTGTGGCTGCTGTTGACATATCGACAGAAATCAAAACATTTGGAACCATGTTCACGACACTACTGAGTCTGTTGATGGTTTTTGACATTCAGTTTCTTCTTTTGGTAAATTGTATTTCCTTATATCTTCAACAAAGCAAATTCAGTACCTTTTTATACCCTCCACCTCCAGGATGGGGGTATATTCACTTTGTCATTCCGTTTGTAACACCTTGAAATATTCATCGGAGACCCCATAAAGTATATATATTCTGGGTCGTGGTAAAATTCTAAGACAATATAGCCATGTCCGTCTGTCTGTCTGTTGAAAGCACGATAGCGGCCGAACGAAATGAGCTAGGAGCTTCAAATTTTTCCTAAATGTGTCTTGTGGTTGTAGATCGGTTGGGATTGAAAGTGGACGAAATCGGCCCAGACGGAAAAATTTTTCCCTCACAAGGACTGAAAATACTCCTAATATTTAGAGTATTTCAGCATGTTTTTTGAACATATTAGCTTGTATTTACCTGATAATTGCAATGCGCATTCCCTTTATAGCATAAATGGGCACCATAGAGTGATTTGTATTTGTAGGGGGCGAAATGGGACAAAAAGGGATAAAAATGGTACCTATCAAACGACAACAGATAGAAACACGAAATTTGGCGTGTACATTCCTCTAATAGAGTAGATAAATAATATAAAAGTATTTTTTCTAAATTCGTACTTTTAACGGGTTAAATGGGGCTAAAGGGATAAAAGTAGTACCAACCTAACGGCTGCACCTAGAAGAGTGAAATTCGATATATACATTCCTCTGATTGCGTAGACACGTAAAATAAAAGAACTTTCCAAAATTCGTACTTTTTGGGGTTCAAATGGAAAAAGGGGATAAAAATAGTACCTACCAAATGACAGCAGCTAGAATCATGAAATTCGGAGTATACATTCCTCTGTCTGCGTAGACACGAAAAATAAAACGTTTTTTCCAAATTCGTACTTTCAAGGGATACAATGGCTACAGGGGATAAAAATAGTACCAACTAAACGAATACAGCTAGAATGATGAAATTCAGTGTGTACGTCCCTCTAATTGTGTAGATACGTAAAATAAAGAGATTTTAGATAGTCGTACTCTTGAGGGGGCAAAATTGGAAAAAGGGGATAAAAATGGTACCAACAAAATGACCGCTGATAGAATCATGGAATTCGGTGTATACATTCCTCTGACTGCATAGCCACGTAAAATATTTTTTTTTCCAACTACTTTATTTTGTTGCTTTTACGACAAAAAATGGTAGAATCATGAAGTTGTCTTATACAGCGTACGTGAGAGATAAGGTATTTTGAAAATTTATACGTTTGAAATTAAAATAGGATGGAAATACAACCAACCAAACGACTGTAGCTGAAAATACACTCTCTATCCCACAATATTTAGGGTATTTATGATTGCTCCCTTATATTTACTTTATGAATTGAAGTATATTATATATATATATATTAGACCGGTCCTTATTTCTTTTTTTTTGAATTCGTATGACGGCAAGCGCTAAAACTACTCTATTTGAACCTAAAAATACACAAAAAAATTTGAGCTTGATTGGACAATTTTTAGGCGTGCCCCCGCCAACAATTGTTTGTCATTAAAGTTAGTTACTATCATATAGGGGAAATTATCACCTTTGGTGCTCTTTTTTTGACATAACTCGAGAACCACTAGTCCGATTTTGTTTAAATAAATTGAAAAATAATTAAGAATTAGAATTCCTTTAAAATGTGTATATATAGCGTTTTTCTATATAATCAACAGTTTAGCCGGTAAAAATAAATGTATGAAGAAAATAAATATTTTTTGCCTAAAATATTAATATTTTTTATTTTTTAAATTCATAGAAAATCCAAAACGAACAAATACATTTTAAAATTAAAAATCTAAAGCGATGACAACCAAAAGACTTCGATCGGATGATGACATTATGTTAATTGGCGTAATGGACCACCAAATTACTGGAGCTAAATTACCAGGAAGAAAACAAGTGCTACAAGTTTTATTTTATAATTTAAGAATAGTTGGCTTAAATTTAAGAGAAAGTTCTAGATTAGTTGTTGCTGAGGTCAGCACGTTTTGGCAAAAACCACGAATTCCAACACACCATGAAAAACACTGCATTGAGCAGCTGGAAAAATTATACAACAAGTGGAGAGATATTACAAAGCATCATGGTCGAAAAACAGAATGTCAAAACAGGAAAGAAACTGAATTTCAAGATAAATTAGATGATTTATTCGATATCGCACATGCAAACGCGTTTGAATTAATTAAAATACAAGAAGACAAAGAGTTCTTAAAAAAGCAACGAGAAAAAGGAAGACCAGCTTGTATGCTAGGAACGGATAAAATTGCAATGCAGAAAGAAAAGCGAAAGGCAGTCCAGAAATAACAAGAAAACCAGCGTCGAATAAAAGAAGATGAACGAAAAGATTTATATGAACAACAGATTCAAAGAGGTATACAATTAAATATTCTATCTTTTAAGCAAATCAGAATTATTGTTGTAAAACAGGTATGATTGACATTGACGACGAAAACGATATTGAAGTTGTAGCATCAACATCAACATCTGTATCAAATCCAAATCCAGGTATATCAGGTATCTCCAGAGGTAAAACAATTTTTTTTACACCAAGACTGCTTTCAACTTTGGATAAGTGGAAAATCACTGATGGTGCTGCAGTTCATATCCTAAGCGCAACTGCTGACGCGTTGGGCTATGATATCGAAGATCTTATACTAAATAGATCATCAATTCGTCGAATGCGTCAGAAGCATCGTGCAACAACAGCACAAAACATTGCACCAAACTTTGATGTAAGTACTGTAATGTGGGTTTTCCCTATGCTTCTTTTTTTATGTTTTGAGTATAAATTAAGAAACTTGAGTTTTTATTTCCAGATTCCACGTAGTTTTGTTTTGCACTGGGATGGTACAATGTTACCAGAAATTAGTGGCAGGGAAAAAGTTGACCGCTTGCCAATCATAGTCTCATCTCAAGGTATCGATAAACTACTTGGCATTCCAAAGTTAAAATCTTCGAGTGGAAAAGAAATATCAGATGCCGTGTTTAATTCAATAAATGAATATGAAATGCTTGATCTAGTTCAAATAATCTGCTTCGACACAACTGCTCATAATACAGGAGTTCAAAGCGGTGCTGCTGCTCTGCTTGAAGGAAAACTAGGTCGCGATTTATTATATTTTCCCTGCAGACACCATATTTACGAGTTGTGGATCCGTAAAGTGTTTGAAATTAGAGTGGCTACTACAGCCGGTCCAGAAGTGCTAATTTTTAATCGCTTTAGCAAATACTGGATTAATATTGACAAATTAAATTACAAGAGTTGTTTAGAAGATGAACACATTATTACAGTATTGACTGCTGAAGAACGTGGAACAATTTTAAATTACTGTCTAGATAACTTAAAACAAGCTCATAGCAGACGCGACTACAAAGAATTATTGCAATTAGTTGTCACTTTTCTTGGTGGTACGGTGCCGAATTTTAACACCTTTCGTAGACCTGGTGCAACTTCTCATGCTCGATGGATGTCAAAATGTATTTATGCACTTAAAATGTATTTGTTTCGTAATGAATTCAATATGACCAACCAAGAGTTAAACGGTATACGTAGTGTCTGTCTGTTCGTAGTTCGTATTTATGTAAAAGCCTGGTTTGGATGCACTAAAGCAATTGAAGCACCAAATCAAGACTTAAATTTAATTAAAAATATTATGGCTTATCCTGAAAGGGATATAGCTCTTGCTTTGCTACAAAAAATCAGGAATCATTTCTGGTATTTGTCGGAAGAAGCAGTCGGTCTTTCATTCTTCGATCCTAATGTAAGTGTTGCAATTAAAAAAAATGGTTCAGGCAATTAATGTTGAAGCAAATACAGAAAAATGCAAGCGAATAATAACTAATCCAACAAATATCGGCACATTTGCGCAAAAAGATTTAAGCGATTTTGTAAATTCCAATACACACGCATTCTTTGATCGTTTAGAAATTTCAAAAGAATTTTTGCAAGTCGATCCATCGGATTGGAATGAAAGATTTGACTACGCTCACGGATCACAAATTTGTAAAAACCTATCTGTAGTAAATGATGCAGCTGAAAGAGGCGCCAAATTCATTATAGATTATAATAATAAATTAACCCACAACGAAGAGGAGAAACAATTCCTTTTTCAGGTGGTTAAAGAATATAACATGAATTATCCCACTTTTAAAAAGACTTCACTATTAAATTAAAATAATATTAATGTTACTATGAGTATGTAATTAATAAAAATATTTAAGTTTATTCTTAATTTTCAAATAAATGTAAATAAAATAAAAAATATATATATTTTTGCCTTATTTCTCATAATAAAAACAAAAAGGTGCTTGTGGCACGGCTAAAAATTATCCAATCGTTGTCAAATTTTTTTTATGCTTTTTGACTAAAACGAATATTTTTAGCGCTTGCCGTAACATATATTCGAGAAAATAAATTTGTCCATATAAATAAGGACCGGTCTAATATATATATATATATATATATATATAGTATACAAATATTGGTAGCCTTGGCTTATTAATTAAATTTCTTATTTTCATACAGTTAAAATTTTTTGCGGACATTCCTCTTGTAGCTTGGAAGCACCTACCAAACCGCTGAAGTTGAAATCATTCTGACTATGAAGATTCGAAAAAGGGTTTTTTCGAAATTTGTACATTTGGGCGGAGAATGGGGCGAATGGGGATATCTTTAAAATGTATACTTTTCTTATCACTTTGTCTGTATCTGAAAATGCTTCTTTCTAATGGCGACTGACAATCGCCTAATATTTAGTTATGTTCACTTTCACAATTTCAGCATTTTATTTATATATAGTAGTTGATTTTAAACAGTGCGCATAAGTATACATTATAGTTTGAAATAGTATACAAATATAGTAATGTGCATAAAAATATCACAATTTTCGTAATATGGTACTGTGCTTCTATGTAAAGTCGACTTCCTTTAATCTGCTGGTAATACTATGGAATGCACTCCGTGGTGGAGGGTATATAAGATTCGGCCCGGCCGAACTTAACGCCTTCTTACTTGTTCATATGTACAAATGAATTTTGCTTTGCTATATGAGTCAAGTGAAAGCTATGAAAAACCAAGAGATTCTCCGTGATAATTTAGGAAACAATTATAAAATAATATAAGATGCCGTGAAATAATATCTAGAAAATACCATCAAGAATTAAGACATTACTTCAGAAATCGTCCGAAGTCGGTAAGACTCGACGGCAGAAAGATTAGAATTTGTCCATTCCCGTCGGTCAGACTTCTTGTCAACCACTCCATTGGTTCTTGGTAATGATGTCGGTCCGAATTCGGAACAGAAATCGGAAGTTTTAGCCGACTGTCGTACCAATTTAGCTCGATTTTTTAAGTAAACAAATATGTACCTTGTTCTTCATGAATACAAAGTAATAGACACAAGTGGTAATTACCACTTGTCTAGAATATGATGGAATATGAAGATAGCCATTGTTTGAGGTCAGTAGCTTTCTAAGGCATAATGAACGATTTCAATAGAAGAAATTGATAAATCATAAATACTAGCCATTGTTTGGGATAAGGTGAAGTACATAATTGTTTATTTTTTCCTGGACATGGGACCCTATATATACTTTATATTCTTGATCGTCATAAAATTCAAAAAAGATCTGGTCCGTCTGTAGCACGCTAGCTTCTAAACGAAAGGAGCTAGGACGTCAAAATTTTGCATGAATACGTCTTATAAAGGGTGATCTTTTAAAAGCTATAGGAAAGTTTTTCAAAAAAAAAAAAACACATAAAATTCAAAAAAATGCATGAAATCTTTATTTGAATCGATAGTACGGTCCATATAATTTAATGTTTGAAGATTATTTCATGCAAATGTTGACCTCAAATGGTCCTTCCGCTTAGTCCAATTTTGGTATACGCAAAATTGTCCACTTTGTTGAGTAACAGAGGCCCAATTGCTGCGAACGGCGACGAATCGATAATTGATGGTCATCATTAACACTGGCCGATACAGCTGCGATATTTTCTTCAGTTCGCACTCTACGTAAGCGTGTTGTTGGTTTAATGTCCAACAATGTAAATTTGGTGCGAAATTTAGTCACAATAGCCCAAATAGCCGCTTCAGTGGGTCGATTAAACTGACAATAAAATGGAAGCGCGCGATGAACTTTCTTAACAGAACACGAATTTTGATAATAAAATTCAATAATTTGCAAGCGTTGTTCGTTTGTAAGACAATTCATGGTTAAATTAAAGACCAAACTGAAGATGTTTGACAGTGAAACAAAACACGAAACGTGCGTCAGCTGTTTAAACCAGTGTTGCCAAAAAGATAATAGCTAAAAAATCACCCTTTAGTAGTACATCGGTTGGGATTGCAACTTGGCGAAATTGGTCCAAAGATACATCTAATATTTAGAGTATTTCAGGGTGTTTTTTCAATATGATATTGGGGGTATGTGCATTCGTCATACAGCAGAAACGTGCACCATAAAGTGATTCGTATTCGTAGGGAGTGAAATGAGCATATGGAGCAGAAGTTTTCTGCAAACGAAGAGGCCATATATGATTTAATTGGCATAAAGGAGTCAGTGGAAGATGTGGCCAACACGTTTGGGTTAGGCTCTTCAACTTCCACAAGACAGAACCCAGATAGCCTTCCACCTGCATTTCTGGAGTTGCTAGAGCCAGACGATGAAGAGGCCGAAAGTACTGCCGTGTACAGTGACAAAGACACGCTCCAAATGCCATCGGTGAAAAAATTAAAATAAATGGACCTTTTCGTGCACAGGTCTCCGATCGCGACGTCCTTTCAGAAGATATAGCCATCCAAAGAAATATGCTGGAAGTAATGATGGAGCAGCAACAAAATTTATGATGTCAAGAAGGAAGTGCTTAAAGAACAAAAAAGGAACAATTTGGTCATGGAATAGTTGTGGCTAAGAGAAGTGAAGGATAAAATTAAAAAAAAACGCCGACTTTTAGAATTAGAAGACCAGAAATAATAGTGATAACATATATATAGTGGCTCACATCAAAAGTCGGGCAAGGTATTTAAACAAATGTTTATACCTATAAAAATCTAATATACTTATAATTTTTGTGAAATAAATAAATCATTTATTAAGGAAAAGAATGAAAAAAAACCAAGTAAGGAAAGGCTAAAGTCGACGGGCCGACTATATAATACCCTACACCACTCCCTGAGTATATACCTCGCTTTGATTACTAAACCCAGGTATTTCATAGGAGCAGTTTTATGTAGTTCATATAAATTATAAAGTTACTATAAATTCATCTTTAGTCAAATTTAATGAATATGGTAAATAATAAAGTAATTGATCCAACGTTTCAGCAGATATTCCGAGTAAAGTGAATATAACATGATGTGGAAAAATTGATCAAGATCCAATGATAAATACAGATTATACAGCGGTAATAGGATGAATCGGACGGACATTTGAAGGGGGCCTATAACAAAACTTGAGGCCTTTGCCAAAATATGGGCCTGCATAGTTTTCATTCTCGGTATGTATTCCTAGTTGAAACATATAATGATCTGCAAAATTTAATGAAGATCCGATCTAAGATGAAATTCTAGAGCTGTAATAGAGTAGAATGGGGCCCCATTTGGGTTATTCCAAAGTATGGACATATGGACATCTCCCAAATAAGTAAGGAAAGGCTAAAGACGGACGTAGCCACTATATAATACACCCCACTTTCTATCTCATTACAATTCAATTCAGTAAAAAAAGGAATCGGAAAGGATTTTTGAATCATGTAAATGTATGTGTTTGACAAAAAATGTTAAATCGGAAAGGACATTTGTGCGGTGGTATATTGAAACCTGGAATTATATGACCCACTTTCACAATGTATGTTTATTGGTGAAATATAATATGTAAAGTTTGGCCAAAATCGGTTAAACATTCGGGAGCAACATTTGTATATATCTAAATCTGAACCGATCTAACCCGTACTCATCACAGGTATTTCTAGTTAAGGTGTTATGCAAAATTTGAAGAAAATCGGGTACTATATGTGTTTTTTAGAGCGGAAAATGTCAAATCGGGAGCGACATTTGTATGGGGGCTATATCTAAATCTGAACCGATTTGCCTCAAATTAAATAGCGTTCGTCCTTGATCCACAAAACTTACTTGTTCCAATTTTTGTTAAGATCGGACTATAATTGCGACCTGTAATTTGATTACATCAATAGATGGACAGACGGACAAACGGACAGACAGACGGACATTGCTAAATCGACTCAGAAAGTGATTCTAAGCCGATCTGTATAATAAACTATGGGACTAACTCGTTTCCTTTTGGGTGTTACAAACAAATGCACAAAGACATAATACTCTCGTGGAGTGTATAAAAACATCGAATTTGGAAAAATCTTTTTATTTGCGTGTCTACGCAGTCAGAGGAATGTATACCCCGAATTTCACGATTCTAACTGCGGCCATTTGAATGCTACCATTTTTATCCCCCTTTTCTTAGTTTACACCCTTAAGAGTACGACTTTCTAAAATCTCTTTATTTTACGTGTCTACTCGATTACAGGGATGTGCTTGAATTTTTTCTCCCCAGAAGCCACGTATTTTCACCGAATTTCTTCAAATTGACCATAACACGTAATACTTGAACTGAAATAATCTATTGTTAAAGTGTGTCACTTCATTTCATGTTTGGATATAACCCCGATACAAATATTTTTCTCGATTTGACAAATTTGGTCAGTTAATATTAGCCTATGATTAGGAAACATACAAAAATCCTTCCCATTTTTACTTTTTTACCGAATTGAATTGAATTCGGAGAGAAAGTGGAGTGTATCATAAAGTCGGCCCCGCCCGACTTTAGCCTTTCCTTACTTGTTATTCTAGAGGCTGACCTGCGAAACTTTATTTTTTTATGGGGTGTGACCCCATGGGTATACACACCTAATTTCATTATTTTTGGCTACAGCCGTTTGCTTGGTACCAGTTTCACTCCTTTTCCATCTTGACCATAAAAGAACGAATTTAGAAAAAATCGTACCTCTTATTTTCAGACGATTTCAAATATTGAATATCATGATTCTAGCTAGCTAGCAAGGTGCGAGTATCGAAACAATGTACACACCGAATTTCACTATTCTAACTGCAGCCGTTTGGTTGGTACCTTTTTATCCCCCTTTGTACCATTTTCTGTCTAAAAGTATAAATTTCGAAAAATGCCTTTATGTTTCGCGTCTACAAAGTCAGATAAATGCATACACAGAATTTCATGATTTTATCTTCAGCGGTTTGGTTGGTACAAATTTCGAAAAATCTCTGTATTTTACGTGTCTACGTAACTATAGGGACGTACACACCGAATATCATGTTTCCAGCTGTTGTCGTATCAGTGGTATTATTTTTATCCCTTTTGTCCCATTTCATCCGCTAAATATTTTTTGTACTTTTTGGTGCTTACACGTTACTAGAGGAATGTACAAAACAAATTTCAAGTGCATAAAAATCAGAAATTTCCAAAAAAAATCATAAATAGTTTAAATATTACGGGTATTTTCAGACTTGTTAGGGAAAAATGTGTACCTCTGGGTCGATTTCGCCCACTTTCAATCCCAACCGATTTGCAAACATAAGACACGTTTGGGAGAAATTTGAACCTGCTAGCTCATTTCACTCGGAAGCTAGCGTGCTTTCAATAGACACACAGACATAAAAGGAATCGTTGCATAAATCCATGTACATACATAAAAATTACAATGCACTCATGAGTTGTTGGACTTTTCTAATCTTTGACAACAATTATCAAAATTTGGATTCAAAAACAGATACATTTTTGCCTTGTTCTACTTTTCAGTCAGATTATTAGAAACTAGCAGTACCCGCTGCTTCGCACGCGAAAAAGCCAGTTATTTGTTAATTTTATCCGTCTTTGTTTTTGGATAGTATTATTTAATTTTCTTTTGGTGGATATAGATAAATCTAAAATAGTAATTTGGAAACCTCCTATTAGCTGGCACTCATACACAGTCAAAGGAATGTGCTTGTCGATATGCACTATTTTAGCTGAACTACTTCGTATGTATAATTTTTTACCATGTTTTGAACAAAATATTACAACCATTTATATCCTCGATCTCATGTTTCTAGATTCAGCCAGCCAGTTTATAACTATTAGCACTTCTTTCCCAAAAAGTACACATTTTGAAAAATCACTATAGGTAAAATGTGTTTTTGCTTCCCCTAAAAATATGTACTTTATTTGGTAACACATTTATTCCTTGTTTCCCGTATCCCCCTTTTAAGTACAAATTTTAAAATATCCATTTATATTCCGCGCTTACGTAATTAAATGCTTGTACAGCATTTACACACTAATTTTCACGATTCTAGCTGTAATACTAAAGTTGGTACCATTTTTATCCCTTTTTGTCCCGCTAGCAACTTAAAAGTACAAATTTCGAGAAATCCATTTATGTTGCTAGTCTACGTTGTCAGAGAAATTTAAACACAAAATTTCACGACTATAGCTGAAATATTTTATTTAGTACTATATTTATCCCGCTCAAAATTAGAAAAATTCGTTTAGATTTGCGCTTCTCGTTGTCAGTGGAACTTACACACCACATTTCACGACTATAGCTCAATACTTTAGTTGGTACTACTTTTATCCCTTATTGCTCACCCCCTATAAGAAAATTTCAAAAAATCCATTTAGATTGCGCTTTACACACAGTTTACACTCCAAATTTCCCGACTATAGCTGCAATTCTTAAATTGGAACCCTTCTTGTCCCGCCTACCCCCTAAAAAGTACAAATTTCGAACAATTCAATTATACTGCGCTTCTACATGGTCAGAGGAATTTACATACCAAATTTCACGATTCTAGCTGTAATACTCTAGTTGGTACCATTTTTATCCCTTTTTGTCCCGCTCTCCCCTTAAAAGTACAAATTTTCGAAAAATCCAATTTTACTTCGTTTCTATATGGTCAGAGGAATTTACATACTAAATTTCATGTTTCTAGCTGTAATTATTTAGTTGGTACCATTTTTATCCCTTTTTGTCCCGCTCGTCCCTTAAAAGTACAAATTTCGAAAAATCCAATTTTACTTCGTTTCTATATGGTCAGAGGAATTTACATACCAAATTTCACGATTCTAGCTGTAATACTCTTGTTGGTACCATTTTTATTCATTTTTGTCCCGCTCGCCCCTTAAAAGTACAAATTTCGAAAAATCCAATTTTACTTCGTTTCTATATGGTCAGAGGAATTTACATACCAAATTTCACAATTCCAGTTGTAATACATTAGTTGGTACCATTTTTATCCCTTTTTGTCTCGCTCGCCCCTTAAAAGTACAAATTTCGAAAAATCCAATTTTACTTCGTTTCTATATGGTCAGAGGAATTTACATACCAAATTTCACGATTCTAGCTGTAATACTCTAGTTGGTACCATTTTTATTCCTTTTTGTCCCGCTCGCCCCTTAAAAGTACAAATTTCGAAAAATCCAATTTTACTTCGTTTCTATATGGTCAGAGGAATTTACATACCAAATTTCACGATTCCAGTTGTAATACATTAGTTGGTCCCATTTTTATCCCTTTTTGTCTCGCTCGCCCCTTAAAAGTACAAATTTCGAAAAATCCAATTTTACTTCGTTTCTATATGGTCAGAGGAATTTACATACCAAATTTCACGATTCCAGTTGTAATACATTAGTTGGTACCATTTTTATCCCTTTTTGTCCCGCTCGCCCCTTAAAAGTACAAATTTCGAAAAATCCAATTTTACTTCGTTTCTATATGGTCAGAGGAATTTACATACCAAATTTCATGTTTCTAGCTGTAATACTTTAGTTGGTACCATTTTTATCCCTTTTTGTCCCGCTCGCCCCTTAAAAGTACAAATTTCGAAAAATCCCTATTTGTAGCTCTTCTGCATGGTCAGTGCAAGGAACACACCGAATTACACGTGTCTAGCTACTGCCGTTTAGTCAGGACGAAGGTTCGATGATTATCCCTTTATGGGCCATTTTACCCCCTAAAAGTACGAATTTCGTAAAACCCTTTCTTAGTCGACGTCTACGTCAAATTTGGGAACTACGCTGAAAATTTCATGACCCTAGCTCCAGCCGTTTGGTCTGGGGGCTGGTCAATGATAAGTCAGTCAGTCAGTCAGTAACGCAACTCTTTTATATATATATAGATTTCACTTACGAATTTTCGGAATTTTCCTGGATTCTGAGCAAATATTTCCTGAAAATTAAATCCATGATATGTCTTATTATTAATTTTGGCCTGATGGCAACCATAAATCGAATATTTCACTTCGCTATATTTTCGAGGTCATCTTGGTTTTATAATACAGCAAAATTTGCAAAATTTGGCTGCACTTCGTAGATATGACAGATCCCTGGAATATCATGGAATCAACTAGTTCTAGTCCACTAAAATGTTAAATTGATGTTGAAATACTGTACTGAAAACCCCGATTTCACTCATACAACATTGTACATTTTATAAGATTATTTATATTTTCAATGTTTACACTAGTAGTATAAGTCGAAAAAATCAAATATGATAAGAAACTAAAATTGTGCAGTAGATTGAAATTACCATGTGGTGATAAAATAAAGCTTTGATTCTTCTTCCTACAAATATTGCAATGTTAGAAGTATAGTTAAGTCTATATTGCAAGCATTTTCCCCTAAAAAACTATCCCACACCGCATTTTGAATAATAATAAAACAACGGGTGTGTCCACTTACAATTCTATTAAAATTCTGACTAGCCAAACAACATTCGATTTTTATGAAATCCTTCGTTTTTATTGGGAAATAGGTAAACATCTTTAGTTGAATAGACCTTCAGCTGTAGCTTGTTGGACCATGGCAATCAAACCATCGGTTACTTCGGCGCACACCTCCAGGATCTGGGAAGCAGGCAAGAAGAAACCGTACTTTTTGCCATCATCACGCAACTCGAGAGTGGCGGTAAATGGAATATTTTTAACACCATAAGCCCAATCCTTAGCGGCACCCGATACTGGATCTATAGAACAAACAAACACACACACAATTATTATAAATTCAAGGAAGACACTTGTTGAACTACTTACAATTCAAGACACCACTGGCACCACTCTGGAAAACGGTTCCATAGCGTACTTCGGCACCTGCTGCAAAGGCATTGGCAATGCGCATCATTTGATCGTAATTTGGAGGGACGATCTCATTGGTGTGGCCATAGGGCAACAGAACATAATTGCCATACGAATGCATAGCCAAATACATGCGAATGTAGTTGCTGGGGAAGGAGTTCACAAATCTCTCCAAAGCTTGAACTTCAGGTTCAGAGTCAGCTGCAGCACCACCATACCAATGATCGCAGGGCACATCAATATTGTAACCGGCACCAGTAAAATGTGTGACATAGACACTAGATCACTAGGGTAATTGATCAATTTAGGAATAATATACATACCACCCCACACGAAGTCGAAGTTGCGATTTAAATCGACGCCATAGCAAATGCCTGAGGAATTTGTGAAGCCAGTAGGTTTGCGATTCTTACGCCACAAGCGTTCCACGTTGTGGCTGTATTCGAAACCATCAGGATTGACAACTGGAACAAAGATCCAATCGTAGTGCACCAACAGATGCAGCATTTCGAAATTTTCAGCCTTCAGCAAGTTGTCAATGAAACAGGTGCTGGTGGCAGAAGAGATCCATTCGATGGCATGAATGTTGGATTCGATGAAAATGGCCTTGTTAAAAGGTTTCATTGAGATCTTAACCGCCTTTATGGGACGACCTTCGTACGAGTATCCAATCGTGATGGGGGTCACAATGAGAGGTTTTGTTTTCACCAAATATGACATCCAATCGTAAATGTCATCCAAGCCATGGTAGTGGGTCCAATTCATTGGGTGCTTGAAGAGGGGAGATAGAAGCCTTGTGCTGGGTGCGCTTTCATCAAGGACCCTATAGGAAATTGATAAAAACAATTTAACCAAATTCCAACTAATACTCATACGAATACCCACTGTTGCAAATCATCTATGATGCATTCAAAAGTCAAGTCATTGTCTTGCATGAGCGCTTCCAAAGCTTGCTGATTGGCGACCAGGACCACTGATATCGTTCAAAAAGCGAACCTGTACCAAGATTGAGTATTAGTCGGTTATCACAATTTGTTGGACATTTGCTTGAATTTACTCAATTGCTGATCGTCCTTGACGAAGACTTGTAAAGTCATCGTATCGGGTCTTGGCTGGTTTAGAGGCCTGTGCCAGACCTAAGACAGCCAATACTACGAGAATTTTCATGATGTTTCCTCAGGATAGAAAACTTTGACTATGAGTTCAATACATATAATTTCGGGTATTTTATATGAATTTCGAGCGACTAGATTTTGACGATTTCATAAAAATCTTTACGATTCACTGGGCAATATGTTTGGGTTTATAATCAGTCATAATAAGCTGCAGTTCTTATCGGTTTATAATGTTTATAATTACTTTATGCATTTAAAAATACAGAATAATTTTGATAATACTAAATGGTGTTGATTTATATCCAGCTGGGACTATAAATAGAAATAAATATTAGGCATTGGTTTGTATTTATTTATTAAGAAGTAAAGGACAGATTAAATTTATATTATAATTTTGGGGCCAGAGCTTGTAGCAACAGACCAGAGCAGGTGGGAATCGTGATTATATATATTAGACCGTTCCTTATTTCTTTGTTTTTTTTGAATACGCTAAAACTACTCTATTTGAACCTAAAAATACACAAAAAAAATTTGAGCTTGATTGGACAATTTTTAGGCTTGCCCCCGCCAACAAATGTTTGTCATTAAAGTTAGTTACTATCATATAGGGGAAATTATCACCTTTGGTGCTCTTTTTTTGACATAACTGACTTGTTTAAATAAATTGAAAAATAATTAAGAATTAGAATTCCTTTAAAATGTGTATATATAGCGTTTTTCTATATAATCAACAGTTTAGCCGGTAAAAATAAATGTATGAAGAAAATAAATATTTTTTGCCTAAAATATTAATATTTCTTATTTTTTAAATTCATAGAAAATCCAAAACGAACAAATACATTTTAAAATTAAAAATCTAAAGCGATGACAACCAAAAGACTTCGATCGGATGATGACATTATGTTAATTGGCGTAATGGACCACCAAATTACTGGAGCTAAATTACCAGGAAGAAAACAAGTGCTACAAGTTTTATTTTATAATTTAAGAATAGTTGGCTTAAATTTAAGAGAAAGTTCTAGATTAGTTGTTGCTGAGGTCAGCACGTTTTGGCAAAAACCACGAATTCCAACACACCATGAAAAACACTGCATTGAGCAGCTGGAAAAATTATACAACAAGTGGAGAGATATTACAAAGCATCATGGTCGAAAAACAGAATGTCAAAACAGGAAAGAAACTGAATTTCAAGATAAATTAGATGATTTATTCGATATCGCACATGCAAACGCGTTTGAATTAATTAAAATACAAGAAGACAAAGAGTTCTTAAAAAAGCAACGAGAAAAAGGAAGACCAGCTTGTATGCTAGGAACGGATAAAATTGCAATGCAGAAAGAAAAGCGAAAGGCAGTCCAGAAATAACAAGAAAACCAGCGTCGAATAAAAGAAGATGAACGAAAAGATTTATATGAACAACAGATTCAAAGAGGTATACAATTAAATATTCTATCTTTTAAGCAAATCAGAATTATTGTTGTAAAACAGGTATGATTGACATTGACGACGAAAACGATATTGAAGTTGTAGCATCAACATCAACATCTGTATCAAATCCAAATCCAGGTATATCAGGTATCTCCAGAGGTAAAACAATTTTTTTTACACCAAGACTGCTTTCAACTTTGGATAAGTGGAAAATCACTGATGGTGCTGCAGTTCATATCCTAAGCGCAACTGCTGACGCGTTGGGCTATGATATCGAAGATCTTATACTAAATAGATCATCAATTCGTCGAATGCGTCAGAAGCATCGTGCAACAACAGCACAAAACATTGCAGCAAACTTTGATGTAAGTACTGTAATGTGGGTTTTCCCTATGCTTCTTTTTTTATGTTTTGAGTATAAATTAAGAAACTTGAGTTTTTATTTCCAGATTCCACGTAGTTTTGTTTTGCACTGGGATGGTACAATGTTACCAGAAATTAGTGGCAGGGAAAAAGTTGACCACTTGCCAATCATAGTCTCATCTCAAGGTATAGATAAACTACTTGGCATTCCAAAGTTAAAATCTTCGAGTGGAAAAGAAATATCAGATGCCGTGTTTAATTCAATAAATGAATATGAAATGCTTGATCTAGTTCAAATAATCTATAATACAGGAGTTCAAAGCGGTGCTGCTGCTCTGCTTGAAGGAAAACTAGGTCGCGATTTATTATATTTTCCCTGCAGACACCATATTTACGAGTTGTTGATCCGTAAAGTGTTTGAAATTAGAGTGGCTACTACAGCCGGTCCAGAAGTGCTAATTTTTAATCGCTTTAGCAAATACTGGATTAATATTGACAAATTAAATTACAAGAGTTGTTTAGAAGATGAACACATTATTACAGTATTGACTGCTGAAGAACGTGGAACAATTTTAAATTACTGTCTAGATAACTTAAAACAAGCTCATAGCAGACGCGACTACAAAGAATTATTGCAATTAGTTGTCACTTTTCTTGGTGGTACGGTGCCGAATTTTAACACCTTTCGTATACCTGGTGCAACTTCTCATGCTCGATGGATGTCAAAATGTATTTATGCACTTAAAATGTATTTGTTTCGTAATGAATTCAATATGACCAACCAAGAGTTAAACGGTATACGTAGTGTCTGTCTGTTCGTAGTTCGTATTTATGTAAAAGCCTGGTTTGGATGCACTAAAGCAATTGAAGCACCAAATCAAGACTTAAATTTAATTAAAAATATTATGGCTTATCCTGAAAGGGATATAGCTCTTGCTTTGCTACAAAAAATCAGCAATCATTTGTGGTATTTGTCGGAAGAAGCAGTCGATCTTTCATTCTTCGATCCTAATGTAAGTGTTGCAATTAAAAAAAAATGGTTCAGGCAATTAATGTTGAAGCAAATACAGAAAAATGCAAGCGAATAATAACTAATCCAACAAATATCGGCACATTTGCGCAAAAAGATTTAAGCGATTTTGTAAATTCCAATACACACGCATTCTTTGATCGTTTAGAAATTTCAAAAGAATTTTTGCAAGTCGATCCATCGGATTGGAATGAAAGATTTGACTACGCTCACGGATCACAAATTTGTAAAAACCTATCTGTAGTGAATGATGCAGCTGAAAGAGGCGCCAAATTCATTACAGATTATAATAATAAATTAACCCACAACGAAGAGGAGAAACAATTCCTTTTTCAGGTGGTTAAAGAATATAACATGAATTATCCCACTTTTAAAAAGACTTCACTATTAAATTAAAATAATATTAATGTTACTATGAGTATGTAATTAATAAAAATATTTAAGTTTATTCTTAATTTTCAAATAAATGTAAATAAAATAAAAAATATATATATTTTTGCCTTATTTCTCATAATAAAAACAAAATGGTGCTTGGGGCACGGCTAAAAATTATCCAATCGTTGTCAAATTTTTTTTATGCTTTTTGGGACTAAAAAGAATATTTTTAGCGCTTGCCGTAACATATATTCGAGAAAATAAATTTGTCCGTATAAATAAGGACCGGTCTAATATATATATATATATATATATATATATATATATATATATATATATATATATTGGCTTGAGATATGAACGATGGTAGACTAGTTAGTCAGACCTTCTAATTTTACTCTTTTATTATTTATTCGTATTGTTTATCGTATTCTGCTATTGATGTTGCTACGTAGTCCTGTCTATTCCATTGTGGAACCACCCTACATTATGAGACACAATAAAAAATGTGCAGATAAAAAATTAGAAAAGTAAGTCAACCCACTTTCTCTTGTCCGCATCATGAACTAATAAAAACAATTTAAAAAGCTCTACACATTAGCAAGTATTCGTGTCTTGCGCCGTGGAAGTTGGTCGATAAGAGTGCAATAAACATTTCTGATTTTTTAATTGTTTTAAAAACAACCCCCTATAGACCAAAGTAAAATAAACGAAAACAACTCCATGACATTGGTTCCAAATCGATTTTGAATACGCTCCATTAGGACGGCATAGCGTTATTTCGCCCAAAATGACAAATGTCATTAAGTCCAAATCGCGCCATAAGACCACCCAAAAAAACAAGCTACGGAAATGTCATATCGCCCAAACGTATGTCACAAAGCCCAAATATTTTTTAGGCCAGATGTTATTTAAAGCATAAAAAGCGTCACGTTACCCAAAATCAACAATGTCAGATTGCCCAAGAAATGTTGACAAAAATGACATAAAGCTTCGATCTTCTGTGTTTCGAGTGCACCGATCGGCTTAGAATCACCAGCTAAACCGATTTATCAATGTCTGTCTGTCCGTATGTTCGTTCGTCCGTTTGCTGTCCATCTAAACATTGTTCGCACTCTACAGGTCACAATTGTACTACATTTCGGATTTGTGTATAGAAGTCCAAACTCGGAAAGGGAGGCATCCCTAAATGGCTTCGACGCCCCTGATCGTTTCTTAACTTCACGCCGTAAAAAGTATGAAGCTGATGTTCTTGCACCTCTTGGTATTTCGCATCACTGTATCGTTTAAGCATTTTTTTCGTATTCCGCTCTTCGTGTCGCTTAGACTCCAGCCCAAAGCGGAAAATTTATGTTTACGAAAAGGCACGTTGGGCCGAGCTCAACAGCTTTTTCCTGCATTTCAATTGGAAACTTTGCTTTCTAAATGACGATATAGATGCTGCGGCTGAAATCAGGCCGGTGCGCAGGGGGGGGGTGGGGGTGGGGTTTGGGTGTTCAAACCCCCCCCAGAGAGGTTTCGAACATATACTTTTTAAAACCTTCTAGACTTTCTGAAGCAATAAAATATAGAATTTTTAAGGTCTTTTTAAAATAACTCGTCTGAAATGGTAATTTTGCAGTAAAATCATGAAAACACGAAAATTACATAAAAAATCGTGGACACATTCTTGAATTTCGGACAAAGGTTATGTAAAATACAAACTAACTAAATGAATTGTGCCAATTTCATGATTGTGTAGTGCTAATTTCACTAATGGACACCAAATTGTTCGGAAAATTTTCATTTTTATTAACCGATACCACTTCTTGACATTCGACTAGAGCTATATCTTATGAAATTTTAATTGTGTACTGCAATAAATGTTTGGAAATTTAATAACAAAATCATTAGTAATTTAAAAAACTTTAGATAAGAATCACTATGATACCATAATGAAATCTAAATCTAACAACGATTTCTGTTACTACCAATGTATTGGGAGTTTAGACCCATACCTTGGCAAAAAGCATATAGATATAGAAAAAATGCGGGACTGAAGGGTTTATCGGCGAGGAATTTGATCGTTTTTTGTGTAATATTTCTTCAAAATATATATCAAGGGCTAATGTTCAAAAGTGGCTATGAACCATTTTCTCGAAAATGAGTTTTTGATGCCAAACTATTCTCAGATTTGGATGTCATCTGTCATTTAAATGTGGAAAAGATATTTTCTAAAGCCATTTTTTTTAATTTTCTGATTTGGCTATCCCCTCGCACGTTAGTTTGTGCCTGCATAAGTGGCTATGAACATAAAAATAATAGAAATAAAATAGTTCAACAATGGTGCAGCATAAAACCGAAGGTTATAATTCGCTACAACGATTTTGTTTAAAACATTTTTCTAGGTTTAGGGCATATCGTACTATCATATTCCATCATTTCGCGTTAATAGCATTTTGATTCCCAAGTTATCAGGCTAAATTAGGATAAATAGTGGCTGTAAAGTCAAAAATTGTGAAAAATATCTTTAGAAAAAACGCGAAAAGTATCTTTATTATATTGAGAATACGAAAATATTTCTTTGGCATGTGATTGCTGACTTCATGGGAAATATTTGTGTATGAAAAGTTTCAGACTTATGAATGAAGAAGGTTAAAATATAAGGAATTGCAACCGCGAATTTTGGATTTTTCATCAATTGCAGCGATTTTCGCGACTGGCTACTTATATATTACAAGCGACCAATCTGACGGATTGCTAAGATTTCATGAAAAAAGTTATGGAGTTTACAATTAATCGTATTCTTATTTCAACATTCATAGTGCTCAATTTTAAACTTTTTAATCGTAGCAATTAGTAATCCTTTTTAGATTAAACTGTAGAAGAATGATTAATAATTTCTCTTCAAATTAAGGAGAAAATCAGTTTTTTCGCTCTCATGAAAAGTTATGTTTTTGTTTATAGCCACTTATGAATATAAGCACTCGATATGTATGTATGTAATTTCAAGCAACTATTTAAAAAAAGTTCTACACTTAGAGAACAAGTCTGTTAAAAACGCAGCGATTGTCTGCTGCCTATCAGCAGACACTTTTCTGCTATTACAGCTGTTTTTTGGCTTAACAGCAGTTTTCTGCAATCTTACATCACCATTCACACTGCTAAAGAGTTTGCAGTCTGCTAAAATTGGCTGTTGTTAATTAAAATATAAATATATATAGTTTAGCTCGAATTTTCTTTTATATTAGCTTGGGACAATATGCGTATCAGCAAACAGCTGTTTACCATCTCAGCAGATACAAATCAGCTATCTCTTTTTTAACAGCAGAAAGTCTTCTCTTTCAGTAGACTTTACTGACATATTCCTTTGAGTGTACTGATAGATGGATTACTGAAATGCAATTTTGCCGACATTGTCTGTCGGTCGAATGTATCAAAATATTTCCTGGCAATAAAATATGTGCGGTTTCCAAACGCTCCTGTAAAAATTTCCTAAAAATTTGGAAAATTAACTAAGTATGAGTAAAGTTTCCTTCTTTCAAAGCCATAGTAAATTGTTCATTTACTAGAAAAAGGTTAATAGATTTACTTAAAAACATTTCTTTGGATCTAATAAAAAATTCTTACAATTGAGTAAATTCAAATTTATGTGGAAGAATATTTTCAAGGTTTTAAGTGAAAAAAAAAAATCTGATTTTTTTTGTATGGAAAAAATTCCATTTAGTTGAATTTTAACTTAAAAATGCGTGTTTTCCTAAAATGAAGTTAAAATGTTTACTGAAATTTATGCCGAGTTCTTCATACATTTAATTATTAATGAACTTATAAAAAACATTTGAAATTGTTTGAATATTAATCTAAGAAGCAATTCTCGTTCGTTTGGCGCCTATCTTGCCTTCGCAGTAATCATGGAGTAATAGCTCAACTCTTGATGTCAGAGGTATAATGAAACTTTTGAGAAATATTTAATTTTTTGTATTAGTTTTGCATACTCTGAAGAAAAATCATTTGTTTGAATAATTTTAGTTAAATAGAACTTATTTTAATTTCACCTTCTTTCCTTGTATAAAAAACAATTTCCTCAGTTTAAGTAAAAATTTACTCGTTTTGAGGAAAAAAATCAGCAAAATTGTCCTCAGTTTGAGTAAAAATATTTACTTGATTTGAGTAAACATTTACTTAGTTTTAGGAAATTTTCAGCAAAATTTTACTAAGATTTAGTAAAAATTTACTTAGTTTTAGGAAAATTTTGCTTAAATTTAGTAAAAAATTACTTGGTTTTAGGAAAAATTTACATAGATTTAGGAAAATTTTAGCAAAATTCTACTTATATTTAGTAAAAATGTACTTGGTTTCCTAAATTTTAGTTAATTTTAACTCATTATAGGGTTAACTTTTTTATAAGTGTAGATGAAAACCCCCCCCCAGGGAAAAATCCTGCGCACGGGCCTGGCTGAAATGATATAAAATAGTATATTGATTGTAATGAAGTCATTTATTCCAACTAAAGTTATTTCGGATAAACCATCTAATACAAGTTGGTTTAACCAGATATGCAAGACTGCTGTCAGATTCAAAGAGGAAGCGTTCAAGAAATGGCGTTTGAATAAAAATGCCACCACTGATCTGCTACGCAAACAGACAAGAACCATATGTTCCCGGGTGCTTAGACGTGAAAAGTTTCTGTACGAACAACGTCTTCGTGCCAAAGTTCTTTCTTCTCCCAGGGGAAGTAAGTGTTTTTGGCCATTTGTAAAAAGAGTGAAGGATAACTCCTCATCTATCCTAACTCTTAAAGATGACCAGATATTCACTAACCCGGTTGCCAAAGCTAACCTATTGGTTGAAATTTTTGCAAGGAATTCATCCTTGCCGTGATCGAAAATGTATCTAGTTACATGCCTCAGATGTTTTTTCGAAATGGTGGAGTTAAAATGGTTCTCGCAAATCTCGACGTAATTTTTATACACGTAAGACCCAGTGCTGCTTGTTGTCTCACAAGCGATTCACTGATCCAATGGTGTCGTCGATTTCTATGAACGGTGTAGATATTGAGCAATCTGACACTCTAGATTTTCTGGGCATGAAGATACATTGCGATGTTCGTTGGATAAAACATGTATCTGATGTGTCGAAAGAAGCATTCAAGTGTCTTGGCATTTTAAAGCGTTGTAAGAAATTCTTCACTCCCTCCAATATTCTCAATAGCGACATTACGTTCATCAGACCTAAGATGGAATACAACTTTCATATATGGTCAGGTGCTCCAAGATCTTCCTTGGAGCTACTTGACAGTGTTCAGAGGAAGGTGTTGATGGCGACAATAGTATATCCAATCCTATTGTATTCCTTGAACATCGTCGTAATGTGGGATGTGTGTCTCTGTTTTATCGATTCTTTTATGGTGTTTGTTCCTCGGATATTCGAGATCTCATACGGGTCGTGAAGACGTTCGTTAGAGATACGCGACTTTCAAGGACGCACTACACATTACAGAAAGAATTCGTTCTTTGCTTGCGCAACTCGTATGTGAAATCGACTACCAGCAAATATCTTTCCCGCCAATTATGACATCCTGAGATTCAAATCAGACGCAATGCACTGCATTTATAGGGGACATCCCCTGAGTGTTGGTTCAGTGAAAAAAAAAACAAAAAGTCATGAAACGGATTTGGTCCAAACATACTTAGGGTCCTCCTTTGTACAGTGAGGAAAGAAGTTTCAAAGTCTTTATTACGTACTTTATAAACATATTAAATCACCGAAAAACCATTTAAATCGTTCCGTGTATTATTTACCTTTTTATACCCTACACCACTTCGTGGACTAGGGTACTATAAGTTAGTTTAGTTACTTTATAGGTCCATGCTGTGGTACAACCCACAAGTGTTGTTACAGGCCCCTACAAATGTCCGCCCGATTTATCCAATTACCAAAATCTGCATTTGTCATCGGATCTTGGGTCAAAATTTCCAGATCATGTTATATTTACTTTCGGAGTACCTACCGGAAAATTGAACGACATTGGTCAATGTTTTCAAATACAACTGTACCACTAATTTTCAGGGACCATGGGTTCCTGTTTTACTAAAGATGTATTTATAGTATACTGTATAATTTATATGAAGTAGATAAAATTGCCCCCACACAGGGAGTGGTGTAGGGTATCATGCCGACTTAACCTTTTTGACTTCTTCATTATTAAAGTTCAGTTTGCTTTGAAGCGATTTTAATATTACATTCTTCTACGAACCATAATTTCCGGATTTGCTCGGATCCAGGTTGTGATATATTCCCCATATAAATGTCCTTCTCGATTTGATTTTTTCCTCTCTAGAAATCACATATTCCAACCGATTTTCTTAAAATTTGACACATCACGTTATATCTCAACTAGAAGCACGTATGTTGATAGTCGGTTTTAGATGAGAGCTACTACATACAAATATCGTTCTATTTCACATAGAAACAAATATTGTGAATGGCCCATGTTTTCATATAGTGTAAATGTTCATTCCGATTTAACGGTTTTCGCTCTAAAAACTGAACACTTTCACCGATTTTTGACTATTTTTGCAAACATATATTGCGAAAGTTGGTCTTATATGCCTTTATTTTGCAGATGATTTTCAAGATTCCAGTGACCCCCCAAGTTAGTCACGATCCACCCGGAGTACATTTCACAGTAATACTGGCAGATTAGAGGCTGTGGTTGGGATTGAAAATAGGCGAAATCGGCCCAGAGGGAAAAATTAATACCTAACAAGGACTGGGAATATTTTGCGTAGTTAAATATGTTTTTCAAATATGTATGATTAGACTTACTTGATATTTGGGGTATACTTTTCCCTTATAGCATAAACGTGCTCCATTAAGCGATTTTTATTTGTAGGGTGTGAAATGGGGCAAAAAGGGATTAAAATTTCGTGTTTCAGAGCTAGAAACACGGGGGGACATTTTTAAACTAGTAAATCAAAAAAATTTTTTTTTTTTCAAATCCATGCTTTATGCAAGCAGAATTCTATTGGGCCTAGAAATTCTTTTTTAGTTATCTTTTGTAGAAGGAAAAATTACTGCAAAATTTCAGTTTTTTATCTGCCATAGAACGGCATATATTCGAAAATGGGTTTTAACTTCGTATGGGAGGTGCCACGCCCACATTTCCATTACCGCCCATTTTTGTCACAACTACGCACATTAATGCTAGATGCACTTACACAAAATTACAGTAGGTGTAATTTTGGTTTTAACTTCATATGGGAGGTGCCACGCCCACTTTTGCATTACCGCGATTTTAGGCGCAACTACGCACATTGATGCTAGATGCACTTACACAAAATTTGAGCACTATACGTGTCATAGAACTGACACTATTCGATAATATGTTTTAACTTCGTATGGGAGGTGGTACGCCCACTATTCCAATACCGCCCATTTTTGGCAGAACTACGCACATTGATGGTAGATGCACTTACACAAAATTTCAGCACTCTAGGTGTCATAGAACTGACAATATTCAATAATAGGTTTTAACTTCGTATGGGAGGTGCCACGCCCATTTTTCCAATACCGCCCATTTTTGGCACAACTATGCGAATTGATGCTAGATGCACTTACACAAAATTTCAGCACTCTAGGTGTCATAGAACTGACAATATTCAATAATAGGTTTTAACTTCGTATGGGAGGTGCCACGCCCACTTTTCCAATACCGCCCCTTTTTGGCACAACTATGCGAATTGATGCTAGATACACTTACACAAAATTTCAGCACTCTAGGTGTCATAGAACTGACAATATTCAATAATAGGTTTTAACTTCGTATGGGAGGTTCCACGCACACTTTTCCAATACCGCCCATTTTTGGCACAACTATGCACATTGATGTTAGATGCACTTACACAAAATTACAGCACTCTAGGTATCATAGAACTGACTATATTCAATAATAGGTTTTAACTTCGTATGGGAGGTGCCACGCCCACTTTTCCAATACCGCCCATTTTTGGCACAACTATGCGAATTGATGCTAGATGCACTTACACAAAATTTCAGCACTCTAGGTGTCATAGAACTGACAATATTCGATAATAGGTTTTAACTTCGTATGGGAGGTGCCACGCCCACTTTTCCAATACCGCCCCTTTTTGGCACAACTATGCGAATTGATGCTAGATGCACTTACACAAAATTTCAGCACTCTAGGTGTCATAGAACTGACAATATTCAATAATAGGTTTTAACTTCGTATGGGAGATGCCACGCACACTTTTCCAATACCGCCCATTTTTGGCACAACTATGCGAATTGATGCTAGATGCACTTACACAAAATTTCAGCAGTCTAGGTGTCATAGAACTGACAATATTCAATAATAGGTTTTAACTTCGTATGGGAGGTGCCACGCCCACTTTTCCAATACCGCCCCTTTTTGGCACAACTATGCAAATTGATGCTAGATACACTTACACAAAATTTCAGCACTCTAGGTGTCATAGAACTGACAATATTCAATAATAGGTTTTAACTTCGTATGGGAGGTTCCACGCACACTTTTCCAATACCGCCCATTTTTGGCACAACTATGCACATTGATGTTAGATGCACTTACACAAAATTACAGCACTCTAGGTGTCATAGAACTGACTATATTCAATAATAGGTTTTAACTTCGTATGGGAGGTGCCACGCCCACTTTTCCAATACCGCCCATTTTTGCCACAACTATGCGAATTGATGCTAGATGCACTTACACAAAATTTCAGCACTCTAGGTGTCATAGAACTGACAATATTCGATAATAGGTTTTAACTTCGTATGGGAGGTGCCACGCCCACTTTTCCAATACCGCCCCTTTTTGGCACAACTATGCGAATTGATGCTAGATGCACTTACACAAAATTTCAGCACTCTAGGTGTCATAGAACTGACAATATTCAATAATAGGTTTTAACTTCGTATGGGAGATGCCACGCACACTTTTCCAATACCGCCCATTTTTGGCACAACTATGCGAATTGATGCTAGATGCACTTACACAAAATTTCAGCACTCTAGGTGTCATAGAACTGACAATATTCAATAATAGGTTTTAACTTCGTATGGGAGGTGCCACGCCCACTTTTCCAATACCGCCCCTTTTTGGCACAACTATGCGAATTGATGCTAGATGCACTTACACAAAATTTCAGCACTCTAGGTGTCATAGAACTGACAATATTCAATAATAGATTTCCTTGTATTGTCATCGAAAATGATTAAGTGTGCAAAATTTGAGCAAAATTGGTTGAGAAAAAAGCTTTCAAAAATTGATTTCAAATTTTGTGGCACACAAACATATATAGAAAGTAACCTTATATAAAGCATGGAAAAAAGATAAAATTGATACGGACATCATGTTTGCATTCGTTCGATACACGTACTTTTAGGGCCAAAAAGGGATAAAATTGGTGTCGACCAAATGACTGCTGATAGATAATCATAAAGTTCCTCTGATTGTGTAGACTCGCAACATAACGGTTTTTTTTTTGGATAAAAATTGAACCAATCAATTGGCTGTAGCCATGAATCATGAAATTCTATTAATACATTTCTACGACTTCGTAACGCACAAAACTAAAGTCTTTCTTCATATTCGTACTTAAAGAACTAAAATGGGATAGAGGAGCTATCGTGAAATTAGGTGTATACATTCAATTGTGAACCCGAAAGATAATGGATGTTCGAACTTTGCCTTTTTGAAGATTTATTTTGAAATACATAGTCAAACGGCATATAATTTATTTTATTTAAAAATTATAAATAAAAATAACATCGCTAAGAGCAAAAAATCGTAATTTTCCGAATATTTTATTTGACTTATACGTGAAGTCGACGGCCTCTATTCCGCTGGTAATACTGAGGAATTCAATCCGTGGTGGAGGGTATATAACATTCGGCACGGCCGAATTTACCTATTTTACTTGTTTGTCTTAGAATTTCATATTTAGATCAAAATAAAATTTTCGCGTGTGATAAAATAATAAACTATTTGCAAAGTGATAGAAGAATAAAATGACGGGAATACGTCTAATTCTGCAATAACTCTGAAGAGCTTTACGCTAATTTCTAAATTGAAACAGAAACAATATACACAGCAACAAACTTAGATTTTTATAATATGCTTCGTTTTTATTGGGTGAAGGTTGCGTATCTAGTTGAAGAGACTTTCAGCGTTGGCTTGTTGGACCATGGCACACCTCCAGAATCTGACACACACCTCCAGAATCTGGGAAGCAGGCAAGAAGAAACCGTACTTCTTGATATCATCGCGCAACTCGAGGGTGGCAGTAAATGGAATATTTTTAACACTATAAGCCCAATCCTTAGCGGCACCCGATACTGGATCTATACAACAAGCACACATACAAACATTATAAATCAGAAGCGACAATCGGCACTGGTTGAACTACTTACAATTCAAGACACCACTGGCACCACTCTGGAAAACGGTTCCATAGCGTACTTCGGCACCTGCTGCAAAGGCATTGGCAATGCGCATCATTTGGTCGTAATTTGGAGGGATGATCTCATTGGTGTGGCCATAGGGCAACAAATCATAATTGCCATACGAATGCATAGCCAAATACATGCGAATGTAGTTGCTGGGGAAGGAGTTCACAAATCTCTCCAAGGCTTGAACTTCAGGTCAGAGTCGGCTTCAGCACTACCATACCAATGATCGCAGGGAACCTCAATATTGTAACCAGCACCTGACTAGATCACTAGAACCAATGATCAATTTAGAAATTCAATACATACCACCCCACACGTAGATGAAATTGCGATTTAAATCGACGCCGTAGCAAATGTCTGAGGAATTTGGGAAACCAGTAGGTTTGCTATTATTACGCCACAAGCGTTCCACGTTGTGACTGTATTCGAAACTATCAGGCTTGACAACTGGAACAAAGATCCAATCGTAGTGCACCAACAGATGCAGCATTTCGAAATTTTCAGCCTTCAGCAAGTTGTCAATGAAACAGGTGCTGATGGCAGAGGAGATCCATTCGATGGCATGAATGTTGGACTCGATGAAAATGGCTTTGTTAAAAGGTTTCATTGAGATCTTAACCGCCTTGATGGGACGACCTTCGTACGAGTATCCAATGGTGATGGGGGTCACAATGAGAGGTTTAGATTTCACCAAATATGACATCCAACCGTAAATATTTGAAGAGTGAAAAGAGAATCCTTGTGTCGAGTACGCTTTACCCACTGTAATCATCTATGATGCATTCAAAAGTCAAGTTATTGGATTGCATGAGTGTTTCCAAAGCTTGTTGATTCGCAGGATGGATGGCCACAACATAATTACGACCAGGACCACTGATATCGTTCAAAAAGCGAACCTGTACCAAGATTGAATATTAGTCGGTTATCACAATATTGCATTTTTATCCTTCAGGAATACTTACGTGTACATTTTTTGGACATTTGCTTGAATTCGCTCAATTGTTGATCGTCCTTGAGAGAAGACTTTGTAGATTTTAAAGCCATCGTTTCGTGTCTTGGCTGGTTGAGAGGCCTGTGTCAGACCTACGACAGCCACACAAATGGCCAATACTACGAGAATGTTCATAATGTTTTCTCAGAATAGAAAACTTGAATATGATTTCACTTCATTATTTCGGGCCTTTTATACGTATTTCGAGTGACTTAGTTTTTGGCGATTTCATAAAAATATTTAGCATCCA
This sequence comes from Polietes domitor, assembly GCA_947397865.1. Taxonomy (NCBI): domain Eukaryota; kingdom Metazoa; phylum Arthropoda; class Insecta; order Diptera; family Muscidae; genus Polietes; species Polietes domitor. Next base: position 86,430,722 of record OX377619.1, on the reverse strand, counting down.
CGGGGCAATATGTTTGGTTTTATAATCTCTAATAATAATATGCAGTTCTTATCCGTTTATAATGTTTATGCATTTAAAAATAATAAATAATTTTGATAAAACTAAATAGTGATGATTTTGTACTGGAATGTACTCCCCCATACTGGATATAGCCCCCATACAAATGTCGCTTCCGATTTCACTCTTTCCGCTCTAAAAACCACATATTGTACCCGATTTTCTTTAAATTTGGCACAACGTGTTATAATCCAACTAGAAACACCTATGCTAAAAGTGGGTAAGATCGGTTCAGATTTAGATATAGCCCCCATACAAATGTCGCTCCCGATTTAAAATTTTCCGCTCTAGAAACCACATATTGTAGCCGATTTTCTTTAAATTTGGTACTACATCTTATAATCCAACTAGAAACACCTATGCCGAAATTGGGCACAAAATCAAATTGGCACAGCATCTTATAATCCAACTAAAAAACCTTTAGCGAAAGCGGGTCACATCGTTCCAGGTTTCAATATACCCCCATACAAATGTCCTTTCCGATTTAAAATTTTTTGTCAAAAAATACATTTACAGGATGCAAAAATCCTTCCCGATTTCACTTTTTTGCCGAATTGAATTGTAATGAGAATTGTTTTGGTGATGCCCATATGTCCATACTTTGGTATAACCCAAATTGGGCCCCATTCTGACCTATTACAGCTCTAGAAACTACATCTTACATCGGATCTTCATCACATTTTGCAGATCATGATATTATTTTCAACTAGGAATACCTACAGTGAATGAGAAATATACAGGCCCATGTTTTGGACCAGGCCCAGAATGTTGTTATAGGCCCCCTTTTTGAAATGTCGGTCCTATTACTACTGTATAATTTGTATTTGTCTGTCGGATAATTGGATCAATTGCCATATTATTAAACACATTATTTAAATATGACTAAAGATGAATTTATAGTAACTGTATAATTTATATGAACTAAATAAGATTGCTCCCATGAAATACCTGGGTTTAGTAATCAAAGCGAGGTACATACGCAGGGAGTGGTGTAGGGTATTATATAGTCGGCCCCGCCCGACTTTAGCCTTTCCTTACTTGTTTTTTTTTTTTTAAGTTAAGAGAGGATCGATAAGTAATCAGTGGCCAAAGAGCTTTTAACACTCTTGTACTTTTCTTGGTAGTTTCGTCGATATGTTTGCTGAAGTTTAGTTTCTTATCAATTATGACACCTAGGTATTTAACCTCGCTGAGAATGGGTATATCGTCATTTCCAAATTTCAAGTTACGATTAGGCAGCCGCTGTTACAGACCTGTTCTGTTGCAGACCTGTTATATGGGAAAATGATTGCTTGAGTCTTCGAAGGACTGATTTTTACTTTCCACTTATGGAAATATTTATTACAGCTTTTAAGGCCCTTTTCCATTTTCATAAGTAGCGCCGTGGTCAATTTGCTTGAGGTAATTAAGGCAGTGTCATCTGCATAATATGCTGTTGAAACGTATCGAGGTGGAGAGAAATCAGACGTATACAGTGAGTAACGCAATGACGATAGTACCGATCCTTGGGGCAGGCCTGCAGTAGTCGTTTTTATACCCTAGACCACGTAGTGGTATTATAAGTATTATAAGTTAGTTTCGCGCCAAATGTTTGTAACACCAAGAAATAATCGAGCTAGACCCACCTTTAAGTATACCGATCGGCTTAGAATCACCAGCTGAGTCGATTTAACGATGTCAGTCTGTCCGTCCGTCCGTCCGTCTGCTGTCCATCTAAGCTTGTTCGCACTCTACAGGTCGCAGTTGTTGTCCGATTGTCATGAAACTTGGCTGAAGTTATTTTTTCCAGCCAAGGACCATTGGTATTTAATTTGGAGGAAATCGGTTCAGATTTAGATATAGCCCCCATACAAATGTCGCTCCCTATTTCACTTTTTCCGCTTTAGAAACCACATATTGCACCCGATTTTCTTTAAATTTGGCCAACATCTTATAATCCAACTAGAAACACGTATGCAAAAATTGGGTAAGATCGGTTCAGATTTAGATATAGCCCCCATACAAATGTTGCTCCCGATTTGACATTTTCCGCTCTAGAAACGACATATTATACCCGATTTTCTTTACATTTGGTACAACATCTTATAATCCAACTAGAAACACGTATGCAAAAATTTGGTAAGATCGGTTCAGATTTAGATATAGCCCCCATACATATGCCGCTCCCGATTTAACATTTTCCGCTCTAGAAACGACATATTGTACCCGATTTTCTTTAAATTTTGCAGAACATCTTATAATCGAACTAGAAACACGTATGCAAAAATTGGGTAAGATCGGTTCAGATTTAGATATAGCCCCCATACATATGTCGCTCCCGATTTGACATTTTCCGCTCTAGAAACGATATATTGTACCCGATTTTCTTTAAATTTTTGCAGAATATCTTATAATCGAACTAGAAACACGTATGCAAAAATTGGGTAAGATCGGTACAGATTAAGATATAGCCCCCAGACATATGCCGCTCCCGATTTAACATTTTCCGCTCTAGAAACGACATATTGTACCCGATTTTCTTTAAATTTTGCAGAACATCTTATAATCGAACTAGAAACACGTATGCAAAAATTGGGTAAGATCGGTTCAGATTTAGATATAGCCCTCATACATATGTCGCTCCGGAATGTTTAACCGATTTTGGCCAAATTTTACATATAATATTTCACCAATAAACAGACATGGTGAAAGCGGGTCACATCGTTCCAGGTTTCAGTAGACCCCCATACAAATGTCCTTTCCGATTTAACATTTTTTGTCAAACACATACATTTACAGGATGCAAAAATCCTTCCCGATTTCAATTTTTTACCGAATTGAATTGTAATGTGATAGAAAGTCCGTCCGTCTTTAGCCTTTCCTTACTTGTTTGGGAGATGCCCATATGTCCATACATTGGTATAACCCAAATGGGGCCCAATCTGATCTATTACAGTTCTAGAAACTACATCTTACATCGTATCTTCATCAAATGTTGCAGATCATGATATTTTTCAACTAGGAATACCTACCGTGAATGAGAAATATATAGGCCCATGTTTTAGACCAGGCCCAAAATGTTGTTATCGGCCCCCTTTTAAAATATCGGTCCGATTCATCCTATCACTACTGTATAATTTGTATTTGTCTGTACAATATACGTTAAATATGACTAAAGATGAATTTATAGTAACTGTATAATTTTTATGAACTCATTTATTCATTTATTCCAATTAAAGTTATTTCGGATAAACCATCTAATAAAAGTTGGTTTAACCAGACATGCAAGGCTGCTGTCAGATCCAAAGAGGAAGCATTCAGGAAATGGCGTTTAAATAAAAATGCCACAACTGATCTGCTACGCAAGCAGACAAGAACCATGTGTGCCAGGGTACTTAGACGTGAAAAGTTTCTGTACGAACAACGTCTTCGTGCTAAAGTTATTGCTTCTCCCAGGGGAAGTAAGAGCTTTTGGTCATTTGTGAGAAGAGTAAAGGATAACTCCTCATCTATCCCAACTCTTGTTAAAGATGACCAGATATTCACTAACCCGGTTGACAAAGCTAACCTATTGCCTGAAATGTTTGCAAGGAATTCATCCTTGCCGGAAAGCAATCAACCAATCCCCATGATCGAAAATGTATCTAGTTCCATGCCTCAGATATTTTTTCGAACACGTGGAGTTAAAAGGGTTCTCGCAAATCTCGACGTAAATAAATCTCCAGGTCCGGATGGCATTTCAGCACTTGTCCTATGTAAGTGCTCTTCGACGCTTGCCCGTCCCCTTCGTAATCTTTTCAACCTTGCATACCGTGCAGGGGTTTTCCCAGCGCGTTGGAAGATTGCGAACATCCAGCCCATCCCTAAAAAAGGTGAGGCTAATAATCCTGCTAACTATCGACCGATCGCGATTTGCTCAGCGCTTTCGAAGGTTATGGAGAGTATGGTTAGCCACCATCTTGTGAGGTATTTAGAAACTAATGACTTACTTAATGATCGACAGTATGGCTTCCGTAGGAATCGATCTACGGGAGACCTGATGACACTGCTGTCCGAAAAGTGGAATCGATATATTCACAAGCTTGGTGAGAGTAAGGTCGTTGCTCTAGATATCTCCAAGGCCTTTGATAGAGTTTGGCACGGCGCACTCATATCAAAGCTTATCGCTTTTGGTGTTGGTAGTGACTTCTCTCGATTTATATCGAGCTTTCTCAGAGATCGCACTATACGTGTTGTTGTAGATGGGTTCTCATCCGACGAACATAGGTTAACTGCAGGAGTACCACAGGGCTCTGTCCTTTCCCCCTCCCTTTTTCTTATTTTCATCGACGACCTCTTGGATCGGACTGTGAATCCAATATACTCATTCGCAGATGACAGCAACCTCTGTCATTCATACTCATTCGATCATAGACCAAGTCGTCAAGAAGTTGAGGATAAAAGGCGATTGATGGATGAGTCACTTAGCCAGGATTTGATGGCCATTTCTGAATGGGGTCGAGAGAATCGAGTAGATTTTAATGCACGTAAGACCCAGTGCTCCTTGTTGTCTCACAAGCGATTCACTGATCCAACGGTGTCGTCGATTTTAATGAACGGTGTAGATATTGAGCAATCAGATGCTCTCGTTGTTCTTGGTATAAAAATACAATGTGATGTTCGTTGGACAAAACATGTATTTGATGTGTCGAAAGATGCCTTCAAATGTTTAGGCTTTTTAAAAAGATGTAAGAAATATTTCACACCCTCTGATCTTCTCAATATCTACACTACCTACATCAGACCAAAGATGGAATACAACTCCCATATATGGTCAGGTGCTCCAGCTTCATCACTGGAGCTACTTGACCGTGTCCAGAGGAGGGCGATGGTGTTGATAGGTGATGGTAGGATATCCAATTCTATTGTCTCCCTTGAACACCGTCGTAATGTTGGTTGTGTGTCGTTGTTCTATCGATACTTTCATGGTGTTTGTTCTTCGGAAATTCGTGATCTTATACCGCCCGTGAGAACGTTCGGCAGAGATACGCGACTCTCCAGGAACGCTCACCCATTTGTTGTCGATTGGACAACCGGCCGCACTACACATTACAGAATAAATTCGTTCTTCGCCCGTACTATCCGTATGTGGAATCGACTTCCGGCAAATATCTTTCCCTCCAATTACGACATTCAGAGATTCAAAACAGATGTCAACAGACACTACTCCCTCTTTCCTCCTTCCAATACCTTATCTTCCTTCTACCAACGCAATGCACTGCATTTATAGGGGACATCCCCTGAGTGTTGGTTCAGTGAAAAAAAAAACATTTCATATTATTTATAAAAGCATTCTATCCTTATATGAAAAACTATTTACATATGGTCATCTCCGAAAAAAGGTCTACAAAAAAAATTAAATCAGAACAGAAAAAAGCTTTTAACTTTATTTTTTCCTTATTTTAACAACTTTTTTATTATGAAACTTGAAGTTAACTTCTTCTCTTTTATTTTCATTAAAAGTTGAAGTGTTATAATGAAAATGACTACCTTTTTTATTACGAGTGGAAATTTTTGGAGCATCCGTTTAGTCGAGACCGTATTTCTGCTGTACCTAATTAAAAAATCTAAGAGATAATTCTCATATATCATACATCTACGAGTACAATATATTCCTCTGACCTTCATTTACATATATATGGAAAAATAAAGTTCTCAAAAATCGCTGAACCTTGTATATTAGAAACCACATTTTGCACAACACCTTATATCTAAGTTAGAAATATCTGTGGTGGAAATGGGTCAAATCGGTTCAGATTTAGATATAGCTCCCATACTAATTTCGCTCCCGATTTGAGGTAAACCGCTGTAGAAACCACATACCTTAACCGATTTTCTTCAAATTCGGCAGGGCATCTTATATATACATTAGAAATATATATGGTGAATCGGTTCAGATTTATTTATGGCTCCCATCAAATGTAGTGAAGTAGAAAGTGTAGGGTATCATATAGTCGGCCTCGGCCGACTTTAGCCTTTCCTTACTTGTTTTAAAATGTAGTACTCTTTAAGCTCTCTAGGACAATAAAAAGGCTGATAGACTTTTTCAATTTCTTTCTTGATTTTCGCGTAGTTTAAGGCGTGCGAATGTCGCGTCCGGGCCACTGAGAGATGCCTATATATGAAAGCGGTTCATAAATATTACGAAGGATGTTATAGCAGCTTAGTTATCCAGCCTTAAAGGAAAACAGCTCTAATGGATGGCATAGTTTAGGCATTACAAATATTTGGTATGCAACTAATTTGTCATGTTCCACAGAGTGCGGTTAGCTGTGAATAAAGGTTTGGTGTTCCAACATTTCTTCGGAATATTTAATATTGTATCCAAACTAATGATACGCTGCAATATTGATGGAATAGTTAGCGAGCTGCTCCAATTTTAGTTTTATTACTTGTTCGTTTATCGTAATCTTCTATTGATGTTGCTACGTAGTCCTACTAGTTTCACGATCGGACCACCCTAGTTTATGAGACACAATTAAAAATAAGTTAACCCACTTTCTCTCGTCTTAGCACTAAACATTGGCAAGCATTTCTGTCTAGCGCAGTGGCCGTCGGTCGATAAGAGCGCAATAAACATTTCTGATTTTTTAATTGTTTTCAAAACAACCACCTAAATACCGAAATAGAACAAACAAAAGAACAATTAAACAATGATGCATTTTTTATACCCCCACTAGGGTTTTATTTGTTTTTGCATTTATTTGTAACACCCAAAAGGTAGCGAGATAGAACCATCGTTTATTATACTTAGCAGCGTATTCTGAATCTATTTAGCCATGTCCGTCTGTACGTGTCAGGTGGACATTTTTAATTTGAAGAATGCCGATTCAGATATAAATAAAGTCCCCATACAAATGTCCATCTCGATTTGACTTGTTTCGCTCTAGAAATCAGAAGATTTTCTTAAAATGTGGCAGTTTACATTTCAATTAGAAGCAATTATGCTGAAAGTTGAACAGATCGGTTCAGATATGTCGCTTTTGTTCTAGGGACTGCATATTTGAACCGATTTTGTTATGTTTGGCACACTACGTTTATTTCGCCTAGAAATATATACTGTGAAAGTGAGTTACATCGGCCTATGATTTGATAAGGAACCCATACAAATGACCTTTCCGATTTAACTTTTTCCGCTCTGAAAACTAATTTAACCCTTTCGCTAAAAGTTTTTATTGGGTGTCTTAAAAATAAATTACTTTGGATTTTCCTTTCTTTCGCCCCAGGAATGATAATCAATTTTTTGTAAAGGGTGATTTTTTAGCTATTATCTTTTTGGCAACACTGGTTTAAACAGCTGACGCACGTTTCGTGTTTTGTTTCACTGTCAAACATCTTCAGTTTGGTCTATAATTTAACCATGAATCGTCTTACAAACGAACAACGCTTGCAAATTATTGAATTTTATTATCAAAATGCGTGCTCTGTTCAGAAAGTTAATCGCGCGCTTCTATTTTATTGTCAGTTTAATCGACCCACTGAAGCGGCTATTCGGGCTATTGTGACTAAATTTCGCACCAAATTTACATTGTTGGACATTAAACCACCAACACGCTTACGTAGAGTGCGAACTGAAGAAAATATCGCAGCTGTATCGGCCAGTGTTAATTATGACCATCAATTAGCGATTCGTCACCGTTCGCAGCAATTGGGCCTCTGTTACTCAAAAACGTGGAAATGCCAAAATTGGACTAAGCGGATGGACCATTTGAGGCGCAGTCAAGGTCAACATTTGCATGAAATAATCTTCAAACATTAAATGATATTCAAATAAAGATTTCATGCATTTTTCTGAATTTTACGTGGTTTTTTTGAAAAACTTTCCTATAGCTTTTAAAAAATCACCTTTTAGAATGATGAAATTCTGTGTATAATCCTCTGACTGCGAACTTTCAAAATTTGAACTTTTGGAATTAAAATATAATGAAAATACAACCAACTGTATCACCCACTATCTACCAATATTTATGGTATTTAAGCTTTTTGAAAATATAAATATAAGAACATTTATTTTTTGAATTGACTTGAGGTATTATTTCGATATATATAGTGTTAACGTATTGGTAGCCTTGTCTTATAAGCGTGTTTTGAAATAATAATATATCACAAAAATTATATTTTCCTGTAATATTACGGCACTTCTACGAAAATCGACAGCATCTGTGGAATGCAATCCATGGTGGAGGGTATATAAAGGCCGAACTTAACGTCATTTTTACTTGTTTGTTATGTTATCTGTATTATTGTTCAACAATTAAGCCAAAATGGATGATATTTTCAACACAGTTAAAACAAGGTGTATAAGCAACTATAAAAGATTCTAATTTTAAACATTTATTTTTAAGCAACCTAAAAATTGGGTAGTACTAGTCGCAAAAAGAACAATTTGATAGCGAATGGTTATATGGTACTGATTTGGAGAACTTGTAATGTGTAAACTGGCCCTGTATTGAACTGATCGTGAGAAAGATATACATGCAGACTTGTTTCACATGCTGTCAAACGAACTGCGACGTCCGTTCTCCCAATTCAATATTAAAGCTAAATAGCTTAATACTAACTTAAAACAATCGAATCGAGTTCAATAATAATATACACTCCAAAATCATTTGATTTTTATGAAATGCTCGTTTTTATTGTGATAATTTATATATTATTTAGTTGAATAGACCTTCAGCGGTGGCTTGTTGGACCATGGCAATCAAGCCATCGGTAACTTCGGCACACACCTCCAGGATCTGGGAAGCAGGCAAGAAGAAACCGTACTTCTTACCATCATCGCGCAACTCAAGGGTGGCAGTAAATGGAATATTTTTAACACCATAAGCCCAATCCTTAGCGGCACCCGATACTGGATCTATAGAACAAACAAACAAACACACAATTATTATAAATTCAAGGAAGACACTTGTTGAACTACTTACAATTCAAGACACCACTGGCACCACTCTGGAAAACGGTTCCATACCGTACTTCGGCACCTGCTGCAAAGGCATTGGCAATGCGCATCATTTGGTCGTAATTTGGAGGGACGATCTCGTTGGTGTGGCCATAGGGCAACAGAACATAATTGCCATACGAATGCATAGCCAAATACATGCGAATGTAGTTGCTGGGGAAGGAGTTCACAAATCTCTCCAAGGCTTGAACTTCAGGTTCAGAGTCGGCTTCAGCACCGCCATACCAATGATCGCAGGGCACGTCAATATTGTAACCAGCACCTGTAAAACATGCGGCATCGATATTAGATCCTTTAATCAATTACGAATGATATACATACCACCCCACACATAGTCGAAGTTGCGATTTAAATCGACGCCATAGCAAATGCCTGAGGAATTTGAGAAGCCAGTAGGTTTGCGATTCTTACGCCACAAGCGTTCCACGTTGTGACTGTATTCGAAACCATCAGGATTGACAACTGGGACAAAGATCCAATCGTAGTGCACCAACAGATGCAGCATTTCGAAATTTTCAGCCTTCAGCAAGTTGTCAATGAAACAGGTGCTGGTGGCAGACGAGATCCATTCGATGGCATGAATGTTGGATTCGATGAAAATGGCCTTGTTAAAAGGTTTCATTGAGATCTTAACCGCCTTGATGGGACGACCTTCGTACGAGTATCCAATGGTGATGGGGGTCACAATGAGAGGTTTAGTTTTCACCAAATATGACATCCAGTCGTAAATGTCATCCAAGCCATGGTAGTGCGTCCAATTCATTGGGTGCTTGAAGAGGGAAGAGAGAATCCTTGTGCTGGGAACGCTTTCATCAAGAACCCTAAAGCAAATTGATAAAAAAGTTAACCAAATTCCAACAAATACTCATGCGAATACCCACTCTTGCAAATCATCTATGATGCATTCAAAAGTCAAGTCATTGTACTTCATGAGTGCTTCAAAAGCCTGCTGATTGGCAGGATCGATGGCTACATCATAATTACGACCAGGACCACTGATATCATTCAAAAAGCGAACCTGTACCAAAATTGATTATTAGTCGTTTTTCACAATTTTGTATTTTTATCCTGCAGGAATACTTACGGGTAAATTGTTGGACATTTGCTTGAATTCTCTCAATTGTTGATCGTCCTTGACGAAGACTTTGTAGATTTTAAAGTCATCGTAACGGGTCTTGGCTGGTTGAGAGGCCTGTGCCAGACCTAAGACAGCCACGCAAATGGCCAATACTACGAAAACTTTCATGATGTTTCCCCGAAGACAACTTTCAATATGAGTTCACTTGATATAATTTCGTGATTTTATACGAACTTCGAGCGACTTAAATTTTGGTGATTTCATAAAGGTTTTTACGATCCACTGGGTAATATGTTTTGTTTGATAATCTATCATAATAAGTTGTAGTTCTTATCGGTTTATAATGTTTATTATTACTTTATGCATTAAAAATTAAAGAATGATTTTGATAAAATTAAATCGTGTTGAATTACTGGTAGGCATTCTGGTATCCATTGTCTGGTATATCAAATTCCATATGGAACTAAGAATAGAAATAAATATTATTCATTGGTCCAATTTAACTTATATTCAGCACAAAAAAATTACATTTGAAGAATAAATATTTCTTTTTGTAACCTTTTTATACCCTCCACTAGAATATTATGTCTTTGTGCAATTGTTTGTAACACCCAAAAGGAAACGAGTTACACCAATAGTTTATTATACAGATCGGATTAGAATCACTTTCTGAGTCGATTTAGCAATGTCCTTCTCTCTGTCCATCTATTGTTGTAATCAAAGTACAGGTCGCAATTATTATCCGATCTTAACTAAAATTGGCACAAGTAAGTTCTGCGAATCAAGGACGAACGCTATTTAATTTAATGTAAATCGGTTCAGATTTAGATATAGCCCCATACAAATGTCGCTCCCGATATGACTTTTTTCCGCTCTAGAAACCACACATTGTAGCCGATTTTCTTTAAATTTGGCACAAAATCTTATAATCTAACTAAAAATACTTGTGGTGAAATCGGGTAAGATCGGTTGAGATTTAGATATAGCCCCCATACAAATGTCGCTTCCGATTTGACATTTTCCGCTCTAGAAACCACACATTGTACCCGATTTCCTTAAAATTTGATACAACATCTAACAATGTAACAAACACTTGTGGTGAAAGCGGGTACAATCGGTTCAGATTTAGATATAGGCCCTATACAAATGTCGCTCCCGATTTGACTTTTTCCACTCTATAAATCACATATTTTATAGGCTTTTCTGAAATTTGGCGCATCACCTCATAATCCATTTAGTAATACCTGTGATGAAAGCGAGTAAGATCGGTTCAGATTTATATATAAACGCCATATTATTTGTATTACTTAAATTTAACTTATTTTAAGTTCAATTTTTTTCTTGTATCAAATAAAATTCGAATGTATTACATTCAAAACACATAGAAAAAAATTTACTTGTTTTGAAAAAAAAATCAGCAAATGTGTCTTCATATTAAGTAAATATTTACTTGATTTGAGTAAAAATTTTAGCAAAATAGTATTTAACTTCAGTTAAAATTTACTTAGTTTAAGGAAAATTTTACTTAAATTAATAAAAAACTTACTTGGTTTGAGGAAAAATTTACTTAGATTTAGAAAAAATTCAGATAAATGTTACTTAAATTAGTAAAAAACTTACTTGGTTTGAGGAAAAAATTACTTAGATTTAGGAAAAATTCAGATAAATGATACTTAGATTTAGTACAAATGTACTTTATTTGAAGAAAAACTTAATGCAATTTTCCTCAGTTTGAGTAAATATTTACTTGGTTCAAAGTTCAAAGCATGTACTAGTTAACGTTCAAATTTCCTAGATATTAGTTAATTTTTACTCACTATAACTTTTTTCTTAGTCCAGGTTTTTCATGGGAGCAATTTTATGTAGTTCATATAAATTATTCATCTATAGTGAAATTTATCGAATATGGTAAATAATAAGATAATTATCCAATTTTCCGGAAAACTTGATCAAGATCCAATGACAAATACAGATTACACAGCGGTAATAGGATGAATCGGACGGACATTTGATGGGGGCCTATAACAACACTTGGGACCTGTGCCAAAACATGGGCCTATATAGTTCTCATACACGGTAGGTATTCCTAGTTGAAATATAATCTGCAAAATTTGAAAAACATAACATGATCTGCAAAAATTATATAAAGATCCAATGTAAGATGTAGGTTCTAGAGCGATAATAGTTTATGAGGCAATACCAAAACATTGACCTATATAGTTAGCTTTCAAAATAGTTGTTTCTAGTCTAAATGTAACATTGTGCGGGAAATTTGATTAAGATCCGATGTAAAATGTACAGACGGTCGCACGGACCGACAGACATCGTTAAATCGATTCAGCTGGTGATTCTAATCTGATCCGTATACTTAAAGGTGGGTCTAGCTCTATTATTTCTTGGTGTTACAAACATTTGGCGGAAAACTAACTTATAATACCCTAGTCCACGAATTGGTGTAGGGCATAAAAATATGATTTGATCTAAATTGTTGTAATAGTTGGCAGAGGGCTTAACTGCGTCGAGCTAGCCATAACGGAGATCTCTCAGATAAAATTTGTAACGAATATGTTAGATATTTGAAGAGATTAACACATATTTTCCGGAATTTGCATTAATATGCGATAATATTATTGTATGTATGAAACATGAAATACTTTTATTTAAACATACATAAGAAATGAGAAGTGAATTGACCAATTATTCACACTTTGGGACCAGTTCTGTGATATATCCATATCGATCTATCCCAGTGTAGGTACGTTTATAGCAATTGCCACCAATTTCCCGTAAGGATAGATAATCGAAATATATTAAAATTCGATATATGAGAATTTTTATAATCAAATTATAACTACCAAATATTTGTGCATTTTCCACGCCATTTTAGTTTCTAGCACACCAATATCCGTCCAATTGCATATTTAAAAATGTTTGTATATTCACTTTCAACTTACAAATGAACTGCTCCAATCCTTCTAATAACTTCCGCACTACTGTTCTATATAATAGTGACGACTCTATAACCTCGATACTGATGTTCAGATTCACCCATAATTATATTCTTCTTTTCGTCATATGAACGGCGGACACACTTCCTTGGCACTGGTTCCTCAGGAACTAACCGAATTAATAAATTTGATATAATAATCGCTGCAAATATCTACAATTTTGGATCCTTCTGCAACCATCCTCTTCAAATACCAATAAATAGCATGAAAATTGCTTCATCTCTGATATTTCGAATGCAATATCACAAAACACTGACTATATGCTGGATACTATCCAGCAAATCAATGTGAATTAATTTTTATCAAAATTATTTCCTATTTTTAAACGTATAAAGTAATAATAAACATCATAAAGCGATAAGAACTACAACTCATTATGATGGATTATAAAACCAAACATATTCGCGAGCGACTCGAATATGGAATCACTGAAGAAAACTCGCTTGCAGTTCATATAAAAGACCCGAAACCAAATCAGGTCAAATCATATTCAAAGTTTTCTATCCCGGGGAAACATCATGAAAGTTCTCGTAGTATTGGCCATTTGCGTGGCTGTCTTAGGTCTGGCACAGGCCTCTCAACCAGCCAAGACCCGGTACGATGACTTTAAAATCTACAAAGTCTTCGTCAAGGACGATCAGCAATTGAGTGAATTCAAGCAAATGTCCAACAATTTACCCGTAAGTATTCCTGAAGGATAACAAAAACAAAATCGTGAATCGACTAATAATCAATTTTGGTACAGGTTCGCTTTTTGAACGATATCAGTGGTCCTGGTCGTAATTATGATGTGGCCATCGATCCTGCCAATCAGCAAGCTTTGGAAACGCTCATGCAAGACAATGACTTGACTTTTGAATGCATCATAGATGATTTGCAACAGTGGGTATTCGTATGATTATTAGTTGGAATTTTGTTAAATTGTTTTTATCAATTTCCTTTAGGGTCCTTGATGAAAGCGCACCCAGCACAAGGCTTCTCTCTCCCCTCTTCAAGCACCCAATGAATTGGACCCACTACCATGGCTTGGATGACATTTACGACTGGATGTCATATTTGGTGAAAACTAAACCTCTCATTGTGACCCCCATCACCATTGGATACTCGTACGAAGGTCGCCCCATCAAGGCGGTTAAGATCTCAATGAAACCTTTTAACAAAGCCATTTTCATCGAATCCAACATTCATGCCATCGAATGGATCTCCTCTGCCACCAGCACCTGTTTCATTGACAACTTGCTGAAGGCTGAAAATTTCGAAATGCTGCATCTGTTGGTGCACTACGATTGGATCTTTGTTCCAGTTGTCAATCCTGATGGTTTCGAATACAGTCACAACGTGGAACGCCTGTGGCGTAAGAATCGCAAACCTACTGGCTTCACAAATTCCTCAGGCATTTGCTATGGCGTCGATTTAAATCGCAACTTCGATTATGTGTGGGGTGGTATGTATATCGTTCGTAATTGATCAATGGATCTTGTTATATAGTGTCGATGTTGCACATTTTACAGGTGCTGGTTACAATATTGACGTGCCCTGCGATCATTGGTATGGTGGTGCTGCAGCTGACTCTGAACCTGAAGTTCAAGCCTTGGAGAGATTTGTGAACTCCTTCCCCAGCAACTACATTCGCATGTATTTGGCTATGCATTCGTATGGCAATTATGTTCTATTGCCCTATGGCCACACCAACGAGATCGTCCCTCCAAATTACGACCAAATGATGCGCATTGCCAACGCCTTTGCAGCTGGTGCCGAAGTACGCTATGGAACCGTTTTCCAGAGTGGTGCCAGTGGTGTCTTGAATTGTAAGTAGTTCAACCAGTGCCGATTGTCGATTCTAATGTTTGTATGTGTGTTTGTTCTACAGATCCAGTATCGGGTGCCGCTAAGGATTGGGCTTATGGTGTTAAAAATATTCCATTTACTGCCACCCTTGAGTTGCGCGATGATGGCACAAAGTACGGTTTCTTCTTGCCTGCTTCCCAGATTCTGGAGGTCTGCGCCGAAGTAACCGATGGTTTGATTGCCATGGTCCAACAGGCCACCGCTGAAGGTTTATTCAATTAAATTATGTTTACCCTTTCCCAATAAAAACGAACATATTATAAAAATCAAATGTTTTTGATGCGTATTTTATTCAAATTTCCATTTTCCAAAGTTGAATTATGAATGAGACAGTGGTGCGTTTGGGAACTTTAAGTTGTGACAGCGGCTAGATTTGGTCCTTCCACGTTTAATCTGTTAATCTGTCAGATTTTTCATATGAAGCCAGTTAACTTGTTTAGGGTGTATTTATACCCTGCACCACTTCATGTAACATACAACACACATACTCCCACATTCAACAGTTTGAAAACCTTCTCACAAAACATTTTGTAAGGAAAAACATAAAACCTATTTCCATAACTACACGGAACGACAGAAACAATCGATGCGGCGGGAATGACGTTCTCTTGCTTCACAAGTCAGTCAAGTTTAAACTACTACCAATCTCAAACTGAAAATCCAACAAGCGAGAATGCTATTTTCATCGCTATAAATGAAATGTCTCTGTGTATTTTTCAAACTTAGATCATCAAAATCTCCAGGTTTTGACAACCTTCCAAATATCCTTGTAAGAAATTTTCCAGGTATATTTGGCATTTAAAACAGCAAAACTACAGACCCATGAGCCTTCTTTGTAACATAGGAAAAGTTTTTTGAAACACTTCAGAATCGAGACATTTGCTACTGCCCACAACACCACATCAGGAAAGCAGTTCGGGGTTAGAAAGGGGCACAGCATTGTACACCAAAGTGGACGGATTAAAAACAAAACAAGTAAAAAGGAGTTAAGTTCGACCGCGCAAATTTTATATACCCTCCAACACGAAGTGTTCTACATAGTATTATCGACAGGTTAGAGACTGTCGACTTCACGTAAAAGGGAAATACAATATTAGGAAAATTAACATATCTTTTATGCAAATTGGGATATTTGTCTACCATATCAAACTACCACAGCCACTTATGTTTATCGTTTTATCGGTACCAATGTTATCTCCTCTTCCTCATTTTGACTGTAAAAGTACGTATAAAAAATACGTCAGAGCGACGTGAGCACCGAATTTCTGTTTAGTTGACTCAATTTTCATTCCTCTTTTCCAAGTTTATGGGTCTGGTAGAAAAATGTTTAATCGGGAAGAACATTTGTACGAGGTTCATATTAAAATCTGAGACGATGTGGGTCACTTTCAAATAAATTATAGTTCATATATTAGGTGTTTTGTCAAATTTGAACAATATTGGTTAAAATATATAGTTTCTAGAGCGGAAAAAGCCAAATCGGGAGCGATATTTCAATATATCTTACCCACATTCACAATAGACGTCTCTGCTTGAAATCTAAGGCGTTGCTCCAAATTAAAATATGTGGTCTCTAGAGCGGAAAAAGTCAATTCAAAAGTTAATTCTGAACCGATCTGACCTATTTTCACCACAGATGTTTTTAGGCGAATTGTTAGGTACTGTACCAAATTTTAAGCAACTCGGTTAAGTTATGTGGTCTCTCGAGCGGTAAAAGTCAAAGCGGGAGCTAAATTTGTATGGGAGCTATATTTTAATCTGATCCGATCTTACCCACTTCGATATTTCTAGTGTAAATATAAGGTGTTGTGCCAAATTTGAAGAAAATCCGTTAAAATATATGGTGTCAAGAGCGGGAAATTTCAAATTGAGAGCGAAATTTATATGGAAGCTTAAACTAAATCTGAACCGACCTGACCCATTTTATCTACACATGTTTCTAGTTGAATTATAGGGCTCTGTGCCAACATACTTGTGCTAAGTTTCGTTAGGATCGGACAATAATTGCGACTTGTAGTTTGATTACAAGAATAGATGTACTGACGGACAGACGGACATTGCTAAGTCGAATAATAAACGATGTGTATAACTCGTTTGCTTTTGGGTGTTACAAACAAATGCACAAAGACATAATACCCTAGTGGACGGTATAAAACATTGCTCAAATACTCAAAATATTTGGTGTTATATTCAGTCCTTGTTCAAAATACCTGTGAAAATTAATTGTCAATTTCCTTAAACACCTTACCTTCGCCGTTTCAATACATAATATTATCTCCTCATTTCAAAGTATACCTTCCCCAAGTTTCAATTTTATCCCAGGTCTGTCGGTTAAACCGACTAATATATGTGCCAGTTAGAATGATAGTGGTCTAAGTCACACTTTATCCGTTCTGAGATATGCAATGGTATATGTTTGAGTCAATTGAAAAATATTTTTCCACCGAAGCACATAATTTTTTTCTTAGAATATCCTACTACTATATCGACCTTTTGTAAAAAATCGACAACGTTGGTACCCCTAAGCAAGCTACTACTTTCAGAGGACTTCTCTCAAAATTGAAAAATTGAACACACAAAATTGTTTTTTTTTTTCGCAAAAGTAATATTTCCTTACCAAAAATGAAAGAAAACATAAAATACTTTATTGCAAAAAAAAAAATAAAAAAAAAAATAAATAAATAAAATATTTACAGGCCGTTCGTCTAGAAACTATATATTGAAATTAAAAATTTACTTTTCAAATAATTTCATTTTATATGTCATTTAAATTATCTGATTCGCCTAAAATGGACATTATGAATAAAAAAAAATAAAATAATTATAAATAAAAATGTGTTGATATAGTGTGACTTAGACCACTTTCAAACTAACACTAAAGGCAATTTTGATGTGCATAAAATGAGAAATGTCATTGTACATTTTTTATAAATGTCAAAAATTAATGTTCTTACATTAGAGATCTGATCAAAGGAGAGAGAAAAATTGGCATATCTCTTTTTTGAATTTAGACACTATCATTCTAACTGGCACTAATATCCTCACGCTGAGAAAGCTTGTATATGTTTGTTACATTGATATTACTTTTATCTAGGGGCGGATTATTTGTGTGGAATGTACTAGGTTCGTGGCGCATGAGACTAACTTCCACATTTGTAAAATAATTGTAAATCGATATCAAGTTATAGTGGAATTCAGGCAACGGTACATAAGTTATAAAGGATTTATTTTTACATAGGAAATGGACAATTGTGTGGGGGGTACTAGAAGGAGCGCGGCAAAAGCATACATATTTTACATGTTTAATGTTATTATTAAAACATTTTTAAATATAAAATTGTAACTGATTTCGACTATCCGTATGGAAGACATTCTAGTTTTATATAAAAATATCTAATGTCAATTTGCCAGCCTCAAAGCGGACAATTTATGTTTACGAAAAGGCACGTTGGGCCGAGCTCAACAAAAAATTGGAATTTCAATTGGAAACTTATCTTGATTGGAATGAAGTCATTTATTCCAATCAAAGTTATTTCGGATAAACCATCTAATATAAGTTGGTTTAACCAGACATAAAGGACTGCTGTTAGAACCAAAGAGGAAGCGTTCAGATAAGAAGCATGTGTGCTAGGGTACTTAGACGTGAAAAGTTTCTACACGAACAAAGTCTTCGTGCCAAAGTTCTTTCTTCTCCTAGGGGAAGTAAGAGCTTTTGGTCATTTGTAAGTTAAGGATGATCAGCTATTCACTAACCCGGTTTCCAAAGCTAACCTATTAACTGCAATGCTTGCAAGGAATTCATCCTTGCCGGAAAGTAATCAACCACTCCCCGTGATCGAAAATGTATCTAGTTCCATGCCTCAAATATTTGTTCGAACACGTGGAGTTAAAAAGGTTCTTGCAAATTTCGACGTAAATAAATCTCCAGGCCCGGATGGTATTTCAGCACTTGTCCTATGTAAGTGCTCTTCGACGCTAGCCCATCCACTTCGCAACCTTGCATAACGTGCAGGGGTCTTCCCATCGCTTTGGAAGATTGCGAACATACAGTCCATCCCTAAAAAGGTGGGGCTAATAACCCTGCTAACTACCGGTCGATTGCGATTTTCTCAGAGCACTCAAAGGTTATGGAGAGTATGGTTAACCACAATCTTGTGAGATATTTAGAGGCTAATGGCTTACTTAATGATCGACAGTATGGCTTCCGTAGGAATCGATCTACGGGTGACCTGATGCCGCTGCTATCCGAAAAGTGGCCTTTGACAGAGTATGGCACGGCGCACAGTGTACTATCAGCGCCAAAAACTCCCAAATTTCATGCACCCAAATCTCAACTTTATTGATTGAATTTTGCAAAGAACATTCATATTAAGCATATTCTAAAAGATTTTGCCAATATCGCTGTTAATTTTAGCTGTGGATGCATTTAAAGTTCATTAATGCTAAAATAGTTTAAAATTTCATCATAAGGTAGGTCATTTTTTGGGATGCATCTCGGAAACCATGCATAGTATTTAAACTTCGTTTAGTTCGTAGAAAATAAGAGCTCTTGAGGAGTTCTTTTGTATTTCAAAAGGTGTAATTACTCTTTTGCTTTCCTTCCTTTCACTTATATTTTAAAATAAGAAATTTATGACGTTTTTATACCCTACACCACTTCTATTATAAGTTAGTTTCGCGCCAAATGTTTGTAACACCAAGAAATAATCGAGCTAGACCCACCTTTAAGTATACCGATCGGCATAGAATCACCAGCTGAGTCGATTTAACGATGTCTGTCTGTCCGTCTGTCCGTCTGTCCGTCTGCTGTCCATCTAAGCTTGTTCGCACTCTACAGGTCGCAATTGTTGTCCGATTGTCATGAAACTGGGCAGAATTTTTTTTCTGGCCAATCACCATCGGTATTGAATTTGGAGGAAATCGGTTCAGATTTAGATATAGCCCCCATACAAATGTCGCTCCCGATTTAACATTTTCCGCTCTAGAAACGACATATAGTACCCGATTTTCTTTAAATTTGGCAGAACATCTTATAATCCAACTAGAAACACGTATGCAAAAATTGGGTAAGATCGGTCCAGATTTAGATATAGCCCCCATACAAATGTCGCTCCCGATTTGACATTTTCCGCTCTAGAAACGGCATATAGTACCCGATTTTCTTTAAATTTTGCAGAACATCTTATAATCCAACTGGAAACACGTATGCAAAAATTGGGTAAGATCGGTTCAGATTTAGATATAGCCCCCATACAAATGTCGCTCCCGATTTGACATTTTCCGCTCTAGAAAAGACATATTGTACCCGATTTTCTTTAACTTTTGCCGAACATCTTATAATCCAACTAGAAACACGTATTCAAAAATTGGGTAAGATCGGTTCAGATTTTATGTTTAACCGATTTTGGCCAAATTTTACATATTATATTTCACCCATATACAGACATGAAGACATGTGAAATCGGGTCACATCGTTCCAGGTTTCAATATACCCCATACAAATGTCCTTTCCGATATAACATTTTTTGTCAAACACATACATTTACAGGATGCAAAAATCCTTTCCGATTTCAATTTTTACCGAATTGAATTGCAATGAGAATTGTTTGGGTGATGCCCATATGTCCATACTTTGGTATGACTTTGGTTAACTACTGTATAATTTGTATTTGTCTGTCGGACAATTGGATCAATTACCATATTCGTGTTTTTTATTGAGGTATAGAACTTCGAATTGAAATAAAACACAAGAAAATCGTTTTAATGTCCATCAATTTGGCTTTATTGGAAGGATAATTTTATGCCATTAATGTTTAAATATGATTTCGGGCATGTGGCCGCCGCGGCTGGCTCGAATATAGCCAATTCTACAGGTCTAATTTTCCAAAGCTCCAATTGCTGTGCACGGTGGCGAATCGATTCATTCGGGTCCTCTTCAACACTTTGCTCTACAGTTTCTTCGGTGCGCACTGTTCGACGTCTCTGCGGATGCGTATTATTACATAGAGTAAACGTAGTGCGAAAACGATCCATGGTTAACCGAATTAATTGCTCTGATGGACGATTATGTCGATAAAATGGACGGAGCTTGCGGTGAACTTCGCGAACTGAACCATTACTTTCGAAATAAATTTGCACGATTTGCAAGCGTTGTTCTTTTGTCAACCTGTTCATGATGAAATGGCAAACCAAACTAAATATTAATCACTTGACAGCTGACAAAATGGCCGCCAGTTAAAAACGTGATGCCAACTTAAAGTTCTATACCCCAATAAAAAACACCCTATAAATTACATGAATATAATTTGTATGAACTACATAAAATTGCTCCCATGAAATACCTGGGTTTAGTAATCAAAGCGTGGTACATACGCAGGGAGTGGTGTAGGGTATTATATAGTCGGCCCCGCCCGACTTTAGCCTTTCCTTACTAGTTTCATTTTAAGTTACATGGGCGGTGGACGTGGTTGTGGGCGGATTTAAACCAAAAATTGATTTTGATCTAATTTGACGATATAAGGGATGTGTGCAAAATTTCAAGGTCCTAGCTCTATTCCTTCTAATTTTTGCCGCAACTTGTATATAAATATTCCACTGTGCGGCGCACTCATATAAAAATTCACTGTTTTTGGTGTTGGTAGTGACTTCTCTCGATTTATATCGAAAGCCTTGGGCCTTATGACGCAAAGTTTGGGCTTTATGGCATTTTCGTAAAATTAAAGATTTTCTCCTATGGGGTATGTCCAAAGTCGGCTACGCAAAGTAAATAAAAAATAATTCCGGCCGAAGGTCGACAACGCAGCAAAATTTTACTTAGCGTTGTCGGTTTTGGACATATCCCATAGGAGAAAATCTTTAATCCCGTAGAAAAGCTTTACTTTGCGTAGCCGGTTTTGGACATACCTCATAGGAGAATATAATTAATCCCGGCTGAAGGCTACTTGGATATCATAAGGGTTTTGGGTAATATGTCGCAAATTTGGGTTTTATGACAGTCCGTGGATTGGGTGTTGTAGATTTGGGCGTTATTGCATAGAAATAATGTCACAATGCCCAAACGCAACGACATATTACCCAAAAATCGATAATTTTTACAACAACACAATCAACGCATCGTTTTTGGGCTTTATGACATTTTCAATTTGGGCGTTATGACCTTAGGCGTTATGACCGTACGCCGTTGATAGGTGGCAGTAGGATATTCCATTCTGTTGGACGTTAGGACGTTCGGTAGAGACAGACCCGTGCGCAGGATTTTCCCCTGGGGGGGGGGGGTTTCATATACACTCATAAAAAACCCTATAATGAGTTAAAATTAACTAAAATTTAAGAAACCAAGTACATTTTTACTAAACATAATTAGAATTTTCCTAAATCTAAGTAAATTTTTCCTAAAACCAAGTAAATTTTTCCTAAACGGGTTTTACTTAAACTGAAGAAACTTTTATTTTATACAAGGAAAAAATGTGAAATTAAAATAAATTAAATTTAACTAAAAAAATCAAACAAATAGTTTTGCTTCAGAGTATGCAAAACTGATACAAAAAATGACAAAAAATGACCTCTGCCATAAGGAGCTATTACTCATGATTGTTGCGAAGGCAAGATAGGCGCCTTCGCAGTGGTTGTTTAGAATAATTCATAAAGTATTTAAGAAATAAGTCTCTGCAAACGAGCGAGAATTGCTTCTTAGATTAATATTCAAGAATTAATACTTAAATGTATGAAGAACTCGGCATAAATTTCAGTAAACATTTTAACTTCATTTTAGGAAAAAACTCATTTTTGAGTAAAAATTTCCTAAATGGAATTTTTTCCATACAAAAAATTTCAGCTTTATTTTCTCACTTTAAATCTTGAAAATATTCTTCCATATAAGTTTGAATTTACTCAATTGTAAGAATTGTTTATTAGATCCAAAGAAATGTTTTTAAGTAAATCTACTACCTCTTTTCTAGTAAATAAACTATTTACTATGGCTTTGAAAGAAGAAAACTTTACTCATATTTAGTTAATTTTCCAACTTTTTAGGGACTTTTTGCCAGGATCTTCGAGAAATATTTTGATACATTCGTCCGGCAGACATTGTATGCAAAATTGCATTTCAGTAATCCATCTATCAGTACACTCAAAGGAATATGTCAGTAAAAGAAAGCAGAAAGTCTACTGAAAGAGCAGATTTTCTGCTGTTAAAAAAGAGACAGCAGATTTGCATCTGCTGAGATGGTAAACAGCTGTTTGCTGTTTTTAGCAATATATATGATACGCAGATTGTCCCAAGCTAATATAAAAGAAAATTCGAGCTAAACCCGCTTATCTATTTTTATATTTTAATTAACAACAGCCAATTTTAGCAGACTGCAAACTCTTTAGCAGTGTGAATGGTGATGTAAGATTGCAGAAAACTGCTGTTATGTCAAAAAACAGCTGTAATAGCTGTCTGCTGATAGGCAGCAGACAATCGCTTTTATTAACAGACTTGTTCTATAAGTGTAGAACTTTTTTTAAATAGTTGCTTGAAATTACATACATACATATCGAGGGATTATAAGTGGCTATGAACAAAAACATAACTTTTCAGGAGAGCGAAAAAACTGATTTTATCCTTAATTTGAAGAGAAATTATTAATCATTCTTCTACAGTTTAATCTAAAAAGGATTACTAATTGCTACGATTAAAAAGTTTTTGAAATTTCCTAGTATTCGCGGTTTCATGGTTCATAGCCACTTTTGTATGTTTAAAATTGAGCACTATGAATGTTGAAATAAGAATAGATTAATTGTAAACTCCATAACTTTTTTCATGAAATCTTGGCAATCCGTCAGATTGGTCGCTTGTAACATAGCCAGTTGCGAAAATCGCTGCAATTGATGAAATATCCAAAATTTGACGTTGCAATTCCTCATATTTTAACTTTCTTCATTCATAATTCTGAAACTTTTCATACACAAATATTCCCCATGAAGTCAGCAATCACATGCCAGAGAAATATTTTGGTATTCTCAATATAATAAAAAGTTACGCCGGTTTTTCTAAATATACTTTTCACAATTTTTGACTTTACAGTCACCATTTTTCCTATTTTAGCCTGATAACTGGGGAATCAAAATGCTATTAACGCGAAATTATGGAATTTGATAGTACGATATGCCCTAAATCTAGAAAAATGTTTTAAACAAAATCGTTGTTGCAAATTATAACCTTCGGTTTTATGCTGCTCCATTGTTGAATTATTTTATTTCTATTATTTTTATGTTCATAGCCACTTATGCAGTCACAAACTAACGTGCGAGGGGATAGTCAAATCAGAAAATTAAAAAAAATGGCTTTAGAAAAAAATCTTTTCCAAATGTATACGACAGATGACATCCAAATCTGAGAATAGTTTGTCATAAAAAACTCATTTTCGAGAAAATGGTTCATAGCCACTTTTGAATATAAGCCCTCCATATATATTTTGAAGAAATATTACACAAAAAACGATCAAATTCCTTCAGTCCCGCATTTTTTCTATGATAAATGCAGAAAATTGGATATGCTTTTTGACAAAGTATGGGTTTAAATGGGATGTCTAAAGAGTTTTGGGTTTTTTAATTTATATAGGACATGAGTAACAGGATGTTTACTCAAAATCTTTATACGCATATTCCGATTAAATAAAAAACATTTGGAAATGTTTATTCATTTTTATAATCTTAAATATGTATAAATTCGAATAACAAATAAAGTTTTTTTGTATTCGATGAAATGCAAGAAGAAACAACTATAAATTGTAATTCCAAAAAAAAAAACAAATAATTGGTATTTTAGAGTTTCGTTTTCCTACGTAGATCCAAGTTACTGAATTTGTTGTTTCTCTTTTGAATAATACTTGTTACATATGTACAAAAAAATACTAACTCTGAAAAATATTTGACATAGGTGATAAATATAACAAAAATTTTAGTAAGTTGAAACTCATTTCTTATTGTTTCGCAACTTTAAAGTATATTTTAAAATAGAGATCTACACGCAGAGAAAAAATGCATTTCGTAGAAACGAAATTTTAAACACGTGAACATCGTTTTTGAGTTTCTTTTGTGGAAAAAATTAGTTTGTTTGCGGTAAACATGTCAGTTGTTTTAAATGAACAAAGAGAAATAAGTTTATGTATATCAAACAGTGTTCTTCGTTTGTCGAAATGGATTTGTATTATAATTGCAAACTCCCAAAACATTGGAAGTAACAGAAACTGTTGTTGTTGCATCTATGATGAAAATAGGTCACATCGGTTCAGATTTTGATACAACTCCACATAAAAAATTCTTAGGTTACTCCAATACTTTTTCGCAGAAAGGAAGAATTTCATCTCGCCAATAGATTTTTACATAATTATTAATTTAGATTCCAATTAGATATACTACAAGTGTGTCCAAAGTTTGGCACTCATAGTTAAGCTACGGGTTACCATCGAGCAAATTATTTGCTTTTATTAAGAATGCTTTTAGATTTCATTATGATATCATAGTGATTATTGTCTACACTTTTTTAAAATTACTAAACGATTTTGTTATTAAATTTCCAAACTTTTATTGCAGTACATAATTAAAAGTTCATATGATAAAGCTCTAGTCGAATGTCAAGAAGTGGTATCGGTTAATAAAAATTAAAATTTTCCGAACAATTTGGAGTCCATTAGCGAAATTAGCACTACACAATCTTGAAATTGGCACAATTCGTTTAGTTTGTTTGTAGTTTTCATAGCCTTTGTCCGAAATTCAAGAAAGTGTCCACGATTTTTTATCTTCATGTAATCATGTTTTCATGATTTTTCTGCCAAATTTCCATTTCAGACGAGTTATTTTAAAAAGATCTTAAAAATTCTATATTTTTTTGCTTCAGAAAGTCTAGAAGGTTTTAAAAAGTATATGTTCGAAACCTCTCTGGGGGGGTTTGAACACCCAACCCCCCCCCCCCCCCCCTGCACACTGCCCTGGGTAGAGATACGCGACTTTCAAGGAACTCTCACCCAATTGATGTCGATTGGACAGCTGACCGCACTACACATTACAGACTGAATTCGTTCTTTGCTCGCGCAACTCGTATGTGGAATCGACTTCCGGCAAATATCATTGTCAACAAATACTACTCCCTTTTTCATCCTTTCTACTCCTTATCTTCCTTTAGCCAACGCAGTGCACTGTATTTATAGGGGACATCCAACACTCGGTGAAAAAAAAAAAACAAAAAGTCATGAAACGGATTTGGTCCAAACATACTTAGGGTCTTAAATGGTATATTCTATGGCGGGTCGATTTAAAAAGCACTCAACGTACAAGGAAAATCGTATTCTAGGGATCAAAATAAGAAACTTTGCCGAAGAAACCATACCTCTAAAACGAATACTGATGTCCCGGAAATTGAAAATCTACAAGAAATAGCAACATTGTATGACACCGTCATCTAACGTGAGTTTTAGGCAAAAATAAATATCTAAAATGAATTCATCGATCCCAAAGACAGTAAATACCAAAAATTCCCAGGATAACAAAAAATAAGCATTATTTAATCAAATTTGCAATGACCTTTCTTGTTAGACAGCGTTCCAAACCGCCCACTTCAAATGCGTATAAAAAATATCGCACTGAACTTACAAAAACTTCGAAGATTTTGTTATGGATAATGTCAACTTTCATATTCAATTGCTCTCATCCCATTCCCATTCGGGAATTTCGATTTAATATTACTGTGTTATTAGTTATTTTCTGCATAAAATCATATATAATAAAATATAAATTGTTTTTTTAAATATTTCCAATATTTTGCACAAAATAAAAACTTAGATTTCAAAAGTTATTGAATAGCGATAGGAGAATTTTTTTGAACAAGAGGCTTTCATTTCTAAAATAAATCGACCACAGTACATCTTTAACATGTCAAAAGTCAGTATGGAAAACATGTTACGAGAATAATTGCATATGGGTTAAATATGTTTAAATATCTTCCAAATTCATTGACTGAGATTTTTGCAATATTGTCAGTTGGAAACGTCAGGTTAATCGGAATATTATTGCAAAGATAAATATGTCTTAGTGTTTTAAATATAGGAGATATACTACAATCTTGAGCGTCACGGGTGTGACCTTAGCTTTGAAGAAAGTCTTAAGGTTTTACTTATTTTCTTGAATTCTTCCATTACATGACATTATTCATTTTTGCTAATCAAAAGAGTAGTTCATGCACCTTCTTCTAAAGTTTATCTTACCTACATCTCTTAATGAACATAGGAAATTTAAATTGTAACGGCCGTGATATTTTAACGGAAAATTTGTTAAGACACCAGCCTATATTTGTTAAAGGAAATGATCATACCTATTGTTGAAATTATTTTTTTTAAATATAATCAACGATATGTATTATGAGAAGTATAAACAATGCGAATGTTTATCAGTGTTTTCTTAAATTATAAATTGATTTTGAAATTTTGTCGAAAAAGGGTCTCTTTATGTTCCCAAACTTACAACTACCACGTATTCCTCATTTCTAAAATTGAGTCTGAATTTATACTAAATTAAAAACTAGAAATGTCAATAACATAGACGTCAAAACATTTGATTTGTGTAATAAGCTTCGTTTTTATTGGCAAAAATTAAATGTTATTCAGTCGAATAGACCTTCGGCCGTGGCTTGTTGGACCATGGCAATCAAACCATCGGTTACTTCGGCGCAGACCTCCAGAATCTGGGAAGCAGGCAAGAAGAAACCGTACTTTGTGCCATCATCACGCAACTCAAGGGTGGCAGTAAATGGAATATTTTTAACACCATAAGCCCAATCCTTAGCGGCACCCGATACTGGATCTGTAGAACAAACACACAAACAAACATTACAAATCAGAAGCGACAATCGGCACTGGTTGAACTACTTACAATTCAAGACACCACTGGCGCCACTCTGGAAAACGGTTCCATAGCGTACTTCGGCACCAGCTGCAAAGGCGTTGGCAATGCGCATCATTTGGTCGTAATTTGGAGGGACGATCTCGTTGGTGTGGCCATAGGGCAACAGAACATAATTGCCATACGAATGCATAGCCAAATACATGCGAATGTAGTTGCTGGGGAAGGAGTTCACAAATCTCTCCAAGGCTTGAACTTCAGGTTCAGAGTCGGCTTCAGCACCACCATACCAATGATCGCAGGGCACGTCAATATTGTAACCAGCACCTATATAACATGAGACATTTGCATTATTTACTAGATCCATTGATCAATTTAGGAATAATATACATACCACCCCACACGAAGTCGAAGTTGCGATTTAAATCGACGCCATAGCAAATGCCTGAGGAATTTGTGAAGCCAGTAGGTTTGCGATTCTTACGCCACAGGCGTTCCACGTTGTGACTGTATTCGAAACCATCAGGATTGACAACTGGAACAAAGATCCAATCGTAGTGCACCAACAGATGCAGCATTTCGAAATTTTCAGCCTTCAGCAAGTTGTCAATGAAACAGGTGCTGGTGGCAGAGGAGATCCATTCGATGGCATGAATGTTGGATTCGATGAAAATGGCTTTGTTAAAAGGTTTCATTGAGATCTTAACAGCCTTGATGGGGCGACCTTCGTACGAGTATCCAATGGTGATGGGGGTCACAATGAGAGGTTTAGTTTTCACCAAATATGACATCCAATCGTAAATGTCATCCAAGCCATGGTAGTGGGTCCAATTCATTGGGTGCTTGAAGAGGGGAGAGAGAAGCCTTGTGCTGGGTGCGCTTTCATCAAGGACCCTAAAGGAAATTGATAAAAACAATTTAAACAAATTCCAACAAATACTCATACGAATACTCACTGTTCTAAATCATCTATGATGCATTCAAAAGTCAAGTCATTGTCTTGCATGAGCGTTTCCAAAGCTTGCTGATTGGCAGGATCGATGGCCACATCATAATTACGACCAGGACCACTGATATCGTTCAAAAAGCGAACCTGTACCAAAATTGGTTATTGGTCGTTTTTCACGTTTTTGTATTTTTATCCTTCAGGAATACTTACGGGTAAATTGTTGGACATTTGCTTGAATTCACTCAATTGTTGATCATCCTTGACGAAGACTTTGTAGATTTTAAAGTCATCGTACCGGGTCTTGGCTGGTTGAGAGGCCTGTGCCAGACCTAAGACAGCCACGCAAATGGCCAATACTACGAGAACTTTCATGATGTTTCTCCTGGATAGAAAACTTTGAATATGATTTGACTTGATATGATTTCGGGTCTTTTATATGAATTGCAAGTGAGTTTTACTTCAGTGATTCCATATTCGAGTCGCTCGCGAATATGTTTGGTTTTATAATCCATCATAATGAGTTGTAGTTCTTATCGGTTTATGATGTTTATTATTACTTTATACGTTTAAAAATAGGGAATAATTTCGATAAAATTAATTCACATTGATTTGTGGTTAAAATCTAAGACGATCTAGCCATGTCCGTCCGTCTGTGTGTCTGTTGAAAGCAATCTAGCCGCCGAACGAAATCTTGCCGCCTAAATGTGTCTTATAGTTGCAGATCGGTGGTTGCAGAAAGAGGGCGAAATCGGCCCAGAGGGAACAAAATTCCCTAACAAGGTCTGAAAAGACCACCTAATATATAGATTATTTAAGCAATTTTTTTTAAATTTTCTGCTTTTTAGACATTTGAAATATGTTGCGTATATTCATCTTGTAGCGTGAAAGCACCAAAAAGTAAATAAAAGTTTTAGCGGACAAAATGGGACAAAAAGGTTTTCTATCCAGGAGAAACATCATGAAAGTTCTCGTAGTATTGGCCATTTGCGTGGCTGTCTTAGGTCTGGCACAGGCCTCTCAACCAGCCAAGACCCGGTACGATGACTTTAAAATCTACAAAGTCTTCGTCAAGGATGATCAACAATTGAGTGAATTCAAGCAAATGTCCAACAATTTACCCGTAAGTATTCCTGAAGGATAAAAGTACAAAATCGTGAAAAACGACCAATAACCAATTTTGGTACAGGTTCGCTTTTTGAACGATATCAGTGTCGATATAGTGAGTATTCGTACGAGTATTTGTTGGAATTTGTTTAAATTGTTTTTATCAATTTCCTTTAGGGCCCTTGATGAAAGCGCACCCAGCACAAGGCTTCTCTCTCCCCTCTTCAAGCACCCAATGAATTGGACCCACTACCATGGCTTGGATGACATTTACGATTGGATGTCATATTTGGTGAAAACTAAACCTCTCATTGTGACCCCCATCACCATTGGATACTCGTACGAAGGTCGCCCCATCAAGGCTGTTAAGATCTCAATGAAACCTTTTAACAAAGCCATTTTCATCGAATCCAACATTCATGCCATCGAATGGATCTCCTCTGCCCCAGCACCTGTTTCATTGACAACTTGCTGAAGGCTGAAAATTTCGAAATGCTGCATCTGTTGGTGCACTACGATTGGATCTTTGTTCCAGTTGTCAATCCTGATGGTTTCGAATACAGT
This sequence comes from Polietes domitor, assembly GCA_947397865.1. Lineage (NCBI taxonomy): Eukaryota > Metazoa > Arthropoda > Insecta > Diptera > Muscidae > Polietes > Polietes domitor. Next base: position 86,400,258 of record OX377619.1, on the reverse strand, counting down.
CACAACGTGGAACGCCTGTGGCGTAAGAATCGCAAACCTACTGGCTTCACAAATTCCTCAGGCATTTGCTATGGCGTCGATTTAAATCGCAACTTCGACTTCGTGTGGGGTGGTATGTATATTATTCCTAAATTGATCAATGGATCTAGTAAATAATGCAAATGTCTCATGTTATATAGGTGCTGGTTACAATATTGACGTGCCATGCGATCATTGGTATGGTGGTGCTGAAGCCGACTCTGAACCTGAAGTTCAAGCCTTGGAGAGACAAATCCGATGTAAGATATAGTTTCTAGAACTGTAATAGAGAAGAACGGGCCCCATTTGGTTTATACCAAAGTATGGACATTGGGCATCTCCCAAACAAGTATGGAAAGGCTAAAGACGGACGGAGCCTACTATATGATATACCCCACTTTCTATCTCACTACAATTCAATTCGGTAAAAAGAGAAATCGGGAAGGATGTAAATGTATGTGTTTGACAAAAAATGTTAAATCGGAACGGACATTTGTATGGGGGTATATTGAAATCTTGAACGATGTGACCCGCTTTCACCATGCCTGTTTATTGTTTATTTATACAGGTGATAGCACTAGAACAACAACAAATTCGGCAACAAGATAATACAAGTAATTTTTTGAATGGTGAGCCATACTGTCAAAGCAAAATATATGGGATTTGACAGTTTCGGTTACTTTTGAATGAAAAAAATTTCAGTCAGCTGGGCTCGTGCTATCGCCTTTATAAATACGCTTTGGTTTTACACCTCCGCATTTTTTTTTCAAAATCAAAGAACGAAATTTACAGGACATGAGTTTATTGTCACTCTTTCATACAGCACTTTTTTGATAACACTGTGCAACATTTTTGAAGTCATTTCAAAATAACCATATACGGACACCGCTACATGATAAAAGACAAAAAAAAAAAGACCCGTGTTTTTTTTTTCCCCAAAGTCATGCACTTTTTTTTATGGGCCCCCAGAGATTTGAGGCCTCGGTGTAATTTTTGGAAAAAAGTGATCATATTCTCAGGCTCATATCTTGCAAACCGTTCGGAATTTTGATTTACTCTCTGAGGAAAAGTTCTAGCTCTTGTCATAAAGAACAAAAATTGTGAACATATAAAATCAAAAAAACTTCATCTTCAAGGTCAAAATCGCAAAAAACTTAAAAAAATTCGATTTTTTTTAACCTTTTTTGCCCTGTTCAGGTCCATAGGTAGCAAACCGCTGAAAATTCAGGGAAACAATCAACTACAAAAATGTACCTAAGATCTCAATAAACAACTTTTTAGAACATATGAACTTCCTAGGAATTATTCTTAACACCGTTTAGGTAGCGCTTAGGTAGCCGCAAAATTGAAAAATTTCCCAAAAATTTTTTAATTTCATTTGTTTTTTCTTTACTTCAACATTGACATACTATGCTATCTAATACAAAAATAATAAAAAAATATTCGTATTATGTTTATAATGTTGATGGCCCTGGACTTGCATATCGCACTCTCTTAAGTTGTGGATCCAAATCGTCCGAATCTGACTCTGATTCAGAACTTATGGTGTGCAGAGGCACGTTGCTTCCAGACTGCCCTCCACCATCAGTTTTTTCTTCTTCATATACTTCATTAACATCATACAGGGTGATCTTGTGACTCCACCAACATACCTGAAATGAATTAGAAAAGAAATCAAAAAAGGAATGCAAAACAATGATCAATAAAATTGATATTACCTCTGCAAGCAATGCGTCGAGTTTTTTGCCTTTGTACCGTTTTTCCATGGGCATTGTGGTTTGGTGAAACCGTTCTCCTTGCTCATCGGATTCGGTAGGGAGTTGTTTAACTTTGTTGTTGTTTGTTGAATGGCATCGATGATGTCGTGTGGGTAAGAAATACTGGAATAAACAATTTTTCACTTTTGCGGCTACCTAAGCGCTACCTAAACGGTGTTAAGAATAATTCCTAGGAAGTTCATATGTTCTAGAAAGTTGTTTATTGAAATCTTAAGTACATTTTTGTTCTTGATTGTTTCCTTGAATTTTTAACGGTTTGCTACCTATGGACCTGAACAGGGCAAAAAAGGAAAAAAATCTAATTTTTGGAAAATTTTTCACTTTTGCGGCTACCTAAGCGCTACCTATACGGTGTTAAGAATAATTCCTAGGAAGTTCATATGTTCTAAAAAGTTGTTTATTGAGATCTTAGGTAAATTTTTGTAGTTGATTGTTTCCCTGAATTTTCAACGGTTTGCTACCTATGGACCTGAACAAGGGAAAAAAGGTTAAAAAAAATCGAATTTTTTTAAGTTTTTTGCGATTTTGACCTTGAAGATGAAGTTTTTTTGATTTTATATGTTCACAATTTTTGTAAATCAAAATTCCGAACGGTTTGCAAGATATGAGCCTGAGAATATGATCACTTTTTTCCAAAAATTACACCGAGGCCTCAAATCTCTGGGGGCCCATAAAAAAAAAAGTGCATGACTTTGGGGGAAAAAAAAACACGGGTCTTTTTTTTTTGGTCTTTTATCATGTAGCGGTGTCCGTATATTGTTATTTTTTTCGTGTTGCACTGTGTAATCTAACAAAAATAATCGGCTTCGGCTAATCGGCCTTATTACCACTTTTTGGCCGAAGACCGAAGCCGATTATCGGTCGAACTTTTGCGGAAGGGGAAAAAATTATTTTGCCGATGAATACCAATCAAAAATTATTTTGCCTCTTCAAAAATTTTCATAACATCTACATACATATATCCATAGATCTTTTACATAAAGACATTGTTAGCTATTAAAACTAAAAGAAAACTATTTTTTCTGACATTGATGGTTCAACATGTATTTATAGGCCTGTTCGATTGGGCTTGCTAGCTTACAACTAAAAAACTTGATATGGTGGCAACCTTGGTACCCATTGGTTTTTCTCAAATGGATTACCAGGGAAAATCTGGCAACACAACTAAGAGAGTAACAAGCTACTTTCTTGTTAAGCGACTAAATTCCATACAAAAATTAAGCTAGTAAGCCCAATCGAACAGGCCTTATTTATCAGGGATAGAAATATTTATGCTAGAGCGGGCTATCATTTGTTGTTATTGTTTATCGCAATCTTCTGTTGCTGTTGTTAAGCAGTCCTGTTTGCTTCGTGACGGGAACGTGGCCAGTTTATGAGATACAATTAAAAAGTTTAGACCAACACACAAATTAGTAAAAGTAAGCCAACCCAATATCTCTTGTCTGTATCAACAACTAATAACAGCATTTTAATGAGAACTACATATTAGAACGCTTTCAAGTAGTAGGTCTTGGAAGACTTTCGATAAGAGCATATCTTCTATTGCTGTTACTAAGCAGTCCTGTCTGCTTCATGACTGGAAAGCGCCCGGTTTATGAGATACAATATAAAGGTGTAGCCCAACATACAAATAAAAGAAATTAAGTCAACACAATTTCACTTTTCTGTATCACCAAACCAATGTCTTGGAATTCGATAAGAGTACATTTAACATTTCTGATTTTATAACTGTTTTCAAAACAACCCCCTAAAAATATAACTATTTCAGTGACATTGCGAAAATTCATTTTGCCATTTTAATACCCTCCATTAGAGCTTTATGTCTTTGTGCATTTGTTTGTAACACCCAAAAGGAAACGAGAAAGACCCATCGATTAGAATCATTTTCTGAGTCGATTAAGCAATGCCCGTCTGCCTGTCTGTCTGTCCACCTATTCTTGTAATCAAAGTACAGGTTACAATTATTGTCCGAAACTATTTAATTTGGATGAAATCGGATCAGATTTAGATATAGCCCCACACAAATGTTGCTCCCGATTAAACTTTTTCCGTTCTATAAACCACATATCGTACCCGCATTCTTTAAATTTTGTAAAACGACTTATATTTTAACTAAACAATCTATGGTGAAAATGGGTCAGAATGGTCCATATTTAGATAGTCTCGATTTGGCTTTTTACGTTCTAGAAACCACATACTTTAAAATCATCTATTTTAATGTTGAAAATGGGCCATATCGGTTCAGATTTATGTATAGCTCCCATACAAATTTTGCTCCCGATTTGGCTTTTTACGTCCTACAAACCGGCTTATATTGACACTAAAAAATCCATGGTAAAAATGGACCAGTATGCTTCAGATTTATATATGGCTCCAATACAAAAATCGTTCCCGATTTGTCTTTTTTCGCTTTAAAATCCACATATTTTATGCGATTTGATTCAAATTTAGTACAAGATGTTATATTTCACTAGAAAATTGTGTGGAGAAAATAGGTCACGACGCACTGTGGGGCCTTTGCCCGGAATCAGTGGCAAAAGTCAAATATTTTGTAAAAGCTTTTGGGTGAAACTAATAATACCAATTGAAAGAGAAATTATTATCGATCGAAAATCGATTCAAAATCGGACAAAAGTTATGGGCCGCTCAAAAATGAATATTTTTTTCAGAACACAAAATGTAAGATTCACAATTGAGTTGCAGACAAACTATCTATCCAATCTTTACGTTTTTGGTGTCATTTGAAAGGTATGCAAGATGAAACAAGTAAGGAAAGGCTAAAGTCGGGCGGGGCCGACTATATGATACACTCCACTTTCCAACCGAATACAATTCAACTCGGTATGAAAGTGAAAACGGGAAGAATTTGTGTATGTTTCCTAATCATAGGCTAATATGACCTGGTTCGATTTGTCAAATCAATAAGAATATTTGTATCGGGGCTATATCCAAACATGGAAAAATGTGACTAACTTTCACAATAAGTTCTTCCAGTTCAAATATAAGGTGTTATGCTCACTTTGAAAAAATTCGGTGAAAATTCGTCGTTTCTGGGGCGGAAAAAGTTAAATCGGTAGTGAAATTCGTATGGGAGCTATATATAAATCTGAACCGACCTGATCCATTTTCACCATGGGTGTTTCTAGGACATATATAAAATAGTTCGCCTAATTTGAAGAGGATCTGTTAAAATATGTGGTTTATAGAGCGAAAAAAGTCAAATCGGGAGCGAAATTTGTATGGGAGCTATATATAAATCTGAACCGATCTGACCCATTTTTACCACAGGTGTTTCTAGTTGAAATATAAGATGTTTTGCCAAATCTGAAGACAATCTGTTAAAATATGTGGTTTATAGAGCGAAAAAAGTCAAATCGGGAGCGAAATTTGTATGGGAGCTATATATAAATCTGAATCGATCTGACCCATTTTTACCACAGGTGTATCTAGTTGAAATATAAGATGTTTTGCCAAATCTGAAGACAATCTGATACAATATGTGGTTTTCGGACGGACGGACGGACAGACAGACAGACGGACATTGCTAAATCGATTCAAAAAGTGATTCTAAGTCGATCGGTATAATTAACAATGGGTCTATCTCTCTTCCTTTTGGGTGTTACAAACAAATGCACAAAGACATAATACTCTCGTGGAGTGTATAATGAACTGAAACAAAAATCGCAGTAGTAAATAAAAAAAAACAATATATTTGTATCATTTTTCAACTTTGGTGGAATAGAACTAACAAAAAGTATCTTGAAATTTTGTCTGAGTTCATTGAGTATTAATGTGCGAATTTGTAAAAAATGGGAGGAACTGGAAATATAATATTATAAAATCGTTTGTCTGTTTCGCTCCCGATTTAACTTTTTCCGCTCTAGAAACCACATATTGTATCTGATTGTCTTCAGATTTGGCAAAACATCTTATATTTTAACTAGAAACACCTGTGGTTAAAATGGGTCAGATTGGTTCAGATTTATATATAGCTGTCATACAAATTTCACTCCCGATTTGACTTTTTCCGCTCTAGAAACCACATATTTTAACAGATCCTCTTCAAATTAGGCGAAATATATTATGTTTGTCCTAGAAACATGCATAGTGAAAATGGGTCAGATCGGTTCAGATTTACATATAGCTCCCATACGAATTTCACTCCCTATTTGACTCTTTTCACTCTAGATACCATATATTACAAGAGATTTTCTTCAAAATTGGCAAAACATCTTATATTTCAGCTAGAAACACCTGTGGTAAAAATTTGTTAGATCGGTTCAGATTTATATATAGCTCCCATACAAATTTCGTTCCCGATTTAACTTTTTCCGCCCAGAAACCACGAATTTTCACTGAATTTCTTCAAAGTGAGCATAACACCTTATATTTGAACTGGAAGAACTTATTGTGAAAGTTAGTCACATTTTTCCATGTTTGGATATAGCACCGATACAAATATTCTTATCGATTTGACAAATCGAACCAGGTCATAAAAGCCTATGATTAGGAAATCTTCCCGTTTTCACTTTTTTACCGGGTTGAATTGTATTCGGTTGGAAAGTGTGTTTCATATAGTCGGCCCCGCCCAACTTTAGCCTGTCCTTACTTGATAACATATAAGCATTGTTTATATTGTGCTAGAATGTTAGCTATTTAAAATAAAACAAAAAATAATTTCCAACTTTTTTCTCTTTTTATAATTCTTTTTCGAGCCAGCAAAAATAGATTTTTTTCGAAAGAATATTTGAACAAAAATTAAAAAAATATGATTTACAAAAATCTTTTGCTTCTACAATGAGTATCATAACTACTACATATCCATAGATTTTTATACACTCCACGAGAGTATTATGTCTTTGTGCATTTGTTTGTAACACCCAAAAGGAAACGAGATTGTTAATTATACCGATCGACTTAGAATCACTTTTTGAGTCGATTTAGCAATGTCCGTCTGTCTGTCTGTCTGTCTGTCTGTCTGTCCGTCCGTCTGTCCATCTATTCTTGTAATCACGATACAGGTCGCAATTGTAGACAGAACCAAATGAAACTTTGCACAACGAAGTTTTTCGGTACAATGACGAACGCTATTAATTTGAAGAAAATCGGTTCAGATTTAGATATAGCCCCCATACGAATTTCACTCCCGATTCGACTCTTTTCACTCTAGATACCACGTGTTGTATCAGATTGTCTTCAGATTTGGCAAAACATCTTATATTTCAACTAGAAACAACCATGGTAAAAATAGGTCAGATCGGTTCAGAGTTATATATAGCTCCCATACAAATTTCGCTCCCGATTTGACTTTTTCCGCTCTAGAAACCACGTATAATATCAGATTGTCTTCAGATTTGGCAAAACATCTTATATTTCAACTAGAAACAACCATGGTAAATATAGGTCAGATCGGTTCAGATTTATATATAGCTCCCATACAAATTTCGCTCCCGATTTGACTTTTTCCGCTCTAGAAGCCACATGTTTTGACAGATTGTCTTCAGATTTGGCAAACATATTATATTTCAACTAGAAACAACCATGGTAAATATAGATCAGATCGGTTCAGAGTTATATATAGCTCCCATACAAATTTCGCTCCCGATTTGAGTTTTTCCGCTCTAGAAACCACGTATTATATCAGATTGTCTTCAGATTTGGCAAAACATCTTATATTTCAACTAGAAACAACCATGGTAAATATAGGTCAGATCGGTTCAGAGTTATATATAGCTCCCATACAAATTTCGCTCCCGATTTGAATTTTTCCGCTCTAGAAGCCACATGTTTTAACAGATTCTCATCAAATTAGGCGAAATATCTTATATTTGTTCTATAAACAGCCATGGCGCAAATGGGTCAGATCGGTTCAAATTTATATATAGCTCCCACACAAATTTCACTCCCGATTTCTCTTTTTCCACTCTATAAACCACATATTTTAACAGATCTTCTTCAAATCTTTCAAATTATCTCATATTTCTACTGGAAATACCCATGGTGAAAATGGGTCATCGGTTCAGATTTATATATAGCTCCCATAAAAATTTCGCCCAAAAAATTTCCCATACAAGTTTCGGATATATATAATTATTGTCAAATATATGAATTTATGGTATGTTAGATCAATAATAAATGAGAAATGATTAGTTTGATAAGAAAAAAGTAATATAAAAGAAATATCATATTTTTGAAAAGGAAGAAACCCCATACTATGCGTCTGATTCAACTAGGAAAATCTATGGTGAAAGTTTGCAAATCGGTTCAGATTTATATATAGCTATCATATAAAAACAGGTCCCGATTTGACACGTTCCCCCCTAGAAGCCACACATTTAAACAGTTTTGCTTATTTATCGTTCCATGTTTTGATATAAATAGTTCCGGTACAAAAGTTCTTCCCTATTTGACTTTTTTGCTTTTTAAGATTTTAGAGATTTTGACGGTTTTTAAACTATGGAAAAAACTAGTATTTTTGGACGTAAAGCAAACATTCGATAAAGTTTTTCATGATGGACTACTACTCAAATTACAGAATTTATTGCCCACGCATTTTTACCTGTTACTATTTGTCTGAAGTTTCTATATAATCATTAACGGTGAAGACTCTGATATTTGAATTATAAAATCTGGTGTTACGCAAGGGAGTGTTTAGGCTCCATTTTTATATACAATACTTACATTCGATGTGCCCACTATTGTAGATGTGACGATTGCTACTTATGCTGATGATACAGCTGTTTTAGCAACACAGGCAACTTAACATGATTCAATCTATGTTAAAAATGTGGAACATAAAGGTAAATCCTGACAAATTAACTCACGTCACATACAACCTATGGGAAGGGGACTGCCCCCGATTTTGAATGGAGGGGCAATACGAATAGCTAAGCTACACCATCCGTTAAAAGCACGAAAAAGACTAGGAATATATACTTCTTTGCGTCATTTTTATCGTGCAGTTTGACATGGAATGACTCACAGGAGGTCAATACCCTTTTAAAAGAATTTAAAAAAGACTAAAGTCGGACAGGGCCATCTATATAATACCCTACACAACTCCCTGTGCATATACCACGTTTTGATTACTAAACCCAAGTTGTTTATGGGCGATTTTATACATTATACTTTAAATTAATCTTTAGTCAAATATAACGAATATGAGAATTGATGAAATTTTTTTTGCATTATGTTACAGTTGTATGGAGCTATTTGAAAACATAGTCCCATGCAGACAAATTTTTCGGTGGGTATTCCCAGATTAAAAATTACCTGATGAACATCAAGATGTATCAAGATCATATTACAAATGTAGATTTGTACCATAACATGGGCCTATATTATTCCCTTTAGGTATTCCTAGTTGAAATGTATCATGATCTGTTATAATAGTATACATTGGGGACCCAGTAGTATTATAAATCCGTTTCTATGGGGGCTCTACCAAGTTGACTTTCATAGTAGGCGATTCTGATTTAAATATAACATGATGTGGGAAATGTGTATGGGGGCTATAGCAAATCTGGGTCCATGGTTTCCGTCCATTGTCATGCAAATGTTGTCATGCTCCGATATAAGATGTGGTCTTTAAAGTATGGGGTCTATACCAAAATATGGACACATATAGTTGACTTTCATAAAAGGTGTTTCTAGTTGAAATATAACATGATCTACAAATTTGATCAAGATCCTACATAAAATGTGCATTTCAGAGCAGTAACAGTGTAAATCGGAAGTACATTTGCATTGGGCTATATCTAAATCTGAACCGATTTTCTTCCAAATAGCCCAAAAAAGTGGAATATTTTCAAACAAGCTGCGGCAAAAATTAGAAGGAATAGAGCTAGGACCTTGAAATTTTGCACACATCCCTTATATCGTCAAATTAGATCATATACCCACCACCATGGATTGCTTTTCATAGAGGCTGTCGATTTTCGTAGAAGTGCAATAATATTACAGGAAAATATTTATATTTATACACTCCACCAGAGTATTATGTCTTTGTGCATTTGTTTGTAACACCCAAAAGGAAACTAGTTAGACCCATCGTTTATTTTACAGATCGGCTTAGAATCACTTCCTGAGTCGATTTAGCAAGGTCCGTCTATTTGTATGTACGTCTGTCTCTCCGTCTATTGTTGTAATCAAATTACAGGTCGCAATTATAGCCCGATCTTAACAAAAATTAGCACAAGTAAGTTTTGTGGATCAAGGACGAGCGCTATTCAATTTGAAGCAAATCGGTTCAGATTTAGATATAGCCCCCATACAAATGTCTCTCCCGATTTGAATTTTTCCGCTCTAGAAACTACATATTAAACTCGATTTTCTTCAAATTTGGGACAGAACCTTGGAAACAACTATGGTGAAAATCGATCAGATCGATTCAGATTTAGATATAGCTCCCATAGAAATGTCGCTCCCGACATAACTTTTTCCGCTCTAGAAACCACATATAGTACCCGGTTTTCTTTAAATTTTGCACAATATCGTATAATTCAACTAAAAACACCCATGGTGAATGTGGGTAAGATCGGATCAGATTTAGATATAAATTTTATATATATATATATACAAATGTTGCTCCCAATAGTTTAACCGATTTTTGGCCAAACTTTACATATTATATTTCATCTATGAACTTACATAGTGAAAGGGGGTCACATCGTTTCATGTTTCAATATACCCTCATGCAGATGTCTTTTCCGATGTAAAATTTTTTGTCAGACCGTTTTTACTTTTTTAGACTTTAGACTTTCCTTACTTGTTTTTGAATATAACCAAACCGAAACAAATACAAATTTTGAAAATCCAGTATCTCAAGTGCAAAATATAGGTTATTTATTTTCATGATTCAACAAATTTTTGCCGTAAAAGTAAAAAGTACGATTTTGGAAAAATGCTTTTATTTTGCTTGTCTATGCAGTCAGAGGAATGTATACACCGAATTCCATGTTCTAGCTGCGGTCATTTAGTCCATTTTTCCTATTTTGTCCCCTTAAGACTTTCTAAAATCTCTTAATTTTACGTGTCCACGCAATTAGATGGATCTACACACCGAATTTCATTATTCTAGCTGTAGCCGTTAAGTTGGTACTATTTTTATCCCTCCGTACCCATTGTATCAATTGAAAGTACGAATTTGGCAAACACTTTCATTTTTAATGTCTACGCAGTCAGAGGAATGCATAGGATGTAGTTCCTAGAGTAGAATGGGGCCACATTTGGGTTATAATAAAGTATGGGCACATATATTTGACTTTCATAGTATGTATTCTTATGAGTATTAAATTTGAAAAACGTCCGATGTAAAATGTGGGTCCTAAAGTGGTAATAATAAAAATGGTGACTTTTTAATGGAGCTGCATTAAAAATGTGCTCTACTATATATAAATATTAGTCAGAAATCTTCAAAATTTGCCGTAAATATTATTAGGTAGAAACAATTTCCCTCAAGCCCGATTTTCTCCATTTGCAATTTCTTGATTCCAGCTACAGCCTAAATTGGTAACTCTTATTTTCCGCGTCTACCTAGACAGGCGAGTGAAAATACTGAATATCATGATTCTAGCTACAACCATTTGATTGTAGCTAAATTTTAATGGCCGCAGCTAGAATCATGGAATTCGGTGTATAGACTGACAAAATAAAAAGATTTTTCAAAAGTCGTGCTTTTTTCTTTTAAAGCTAAATATGGTTGAATAATGAAGATAGGCCCTTAATGCGTTAGAAAGTTCTAAAAATTGCAATTGTCAATACCTCTCCAACGAGCCCCTAAAAACATAAAACGAACTAAAAATGTGGAAGTTATTGCGGTTTTTATAAAAAATTGCACAAAAATATTAAAATTTTACCCTCTATTTTTGGTTAAAATGCAAATTTGATATGGTTTGATAAGGCTCGGGCCAGATTTTAATTTCTAGCCGGTTTTTTTCTAAATACAATTCTCATCGTGAATTTTATTCAAGAAAAACCTGATTTCTGGAGTTTTTTTGAACGCGTCCAGCTCACGAACGGACAATGATAAAAGCGAAATATTTTGGGAGAACACATAAAACAAAACAATCTTTCATTTTAGTCGGAAACATACACTACTTTTATTTTGAAGCCACTCTATTGGATATAGGTTTATTTACAGGCCACTTTCAAATGTCAGTCCAATTTGAATTCTTGTTGCCTAGAAATAACTTAGTACAGAAAGCCTAAAAAAAGATCGTATGTTTTGATGATAAAGATTAACTCATAGTACACTGGACAACATTAATGGACTAATTAAACCATTAATTCAATTTGAATTTATTTTATCAAAATCACTCTGTATGGTTAATTGCATAAGCTAATAATAAACATTATAAAATGATAAAAACTATAGAAAATTATGATAGATTATAAAACCAAACATATTCGCGAGCGCCTCTAATATGGAATCACTGAAGTAAAACTCATTTGCAGTTCATATATAAGACCCGAAATCATATCAAGTCAAATCATATTCAAAGTTTTCTATTCAGGGGAAACATCATGAAAGTTCTCGTAGTATTGGCCATTTGCGTGGCTGTCTTAGGTCTGGCACAGGCCTCTCAACCAGCCAAGACACGGTACGATGACTTTAAAATCTACAAAGTCTTCGTCAAGGACGATCAACAATTGAGTGAATTCAAGCAAATGTCCAACAATTTACCCGTAAGTATTCCTGAAGGATAACAAAAACAAAGTCGTGAATCGACTAATAATCAATTTTGGTACAGGTTCGCTTTTTGAATGATATCAGTGGTCCTGGTCGTAATTATGATGTGGCCATCGATCCTGCCAATCAGCAAGCTTTGGAAACGCTCATGCAAGACAATGAGTTGACTTTTGAATGCATCATAGATGATTTGCAACAGTGGGTATTCGCATGGGTATTAGTTGGATTTTGGTTAAATTGTTTTTATTAATTTCCTTTAGGGTCCTTGATGAAAGCGCACCCAGCACAAGGCTTCTCTCTCCCCTCTTCAAGCACCCAATGAATTGGACCCACTACCATGGCTTGGATGACATTTACGACTGGATGTCGTATTTGGTGAAAACTAAACCTCTCATTGTGACCCCCATCACCATTGGATACTCGTATGAAGGTCGTCCCATCAAGGCGGTTAAGATCTCAATGAAACCTTTTAACAAAGCCATTTTCATCGAATCCAACATTCATGCCATCGAATGGATTTCCTCTGCCACCAGCACCTGTTTCATTGACAACTTGCTGAAGGCTGAAAATTTCGAAATGCTCCATTTGTTAGTGCACTACGATTGGATCTTTGTCCCAGTTGTCAATCCTGATGGTTTCGAATACAGTCACAACGTGGAACGCCTGTGGCGTAAGAATCGCAAACCTACTGGCTTCACAAATTCCTCAGGCATTTGCTATGGCGTCGATTTAAATCGCAACTTCGACTATGTGTGGGGTGGTATGTATATCATTCGTAATTGATCAATGGATCTTGCTATATATTGTCGACGTTGCACATTTTACAGGTGCTGGTTACAATATTGACGTGCCCTGCGATCATTGGTATGGTGGCGCTGCAGCTGACTCTGAACCTGAAGTTCAAGCCTTGGAAAGATTTGTTAACTCCTTCCCCAGCAACTACATTCGCATGTATTTGGCTATGCATTCGTATGGCAACTATGTTCTGTTGCCCTATGGCCACACCAACGAGATCGTCCCTCCAAATTACGACCAAATGATGCGCATTGCCAATGCCTTTGCAGCAGGTGCAGAAGTACGCTATGGAACCGTTTTCCAGAGTGGTGCCAGTGGTGTCTTGAATTGTAAGTAGTTCAACCTGTGCCTATTATCGCTTCTGAATTATAATGTTTGTATGTATGTTTGTTTGTTCTATAGATCCAGTATCGGGTGCCGCTAAGGATTGGGCTTATGGTGTTAAAAATATTCCATTTACTGCCACCCTTGAGTTGCGCGATGATGGCACAAAGTACGGTTTCTTCTTGCCTGCTTCCCAGATCCTGGAGGTGTGCGCTGAAGTAACCGATGGTTTGATTGCCATGGTCCAACAAGCCACCGCCGAAGGCCTATTCAACTAAATATTGTTTACCTTTTCCAAATAAAAACGAAGCTTACTATAAAATTAATTTGTTTCAATTTCGAATTTTTAATTTAGATATGGTGACAGTAGCCAAACGATCTAGATATAGATCTGGAAAATATTGTGGATGGTGAAACAATAGGCCTATCTTTTAATTTTTTGCACCATATAGATAGAGGACAAAAAAGTGATATGTGCCAAATTGCATTAAGGTTGGATGAAAATGTTTTAGGGCGATAAAATAATATATTTGTAGTTGAAGCATTTTATAGAAAAATAATTGTACCCAAATATAAAAATCCTTACCTGCGAATATGGCTATAAATATGATTTTTACAGCGTGAACGCATAGAAAAAATGGATTTATATTTTCAGAAGTCGAAATGGAGCAAAACGGGATAAATAAGTATATATGGTATATATATATACCAATCAAACTACAATAGCTAGTAATGTGAAATTTGGTGTATACATTAGAGTGGACTGAAAATGTTCGGGCTATATTTTTTCCAGAATTTCAAAACCCAAACAGTTACTAAAAGCTGACTTGACTTACACAAAAACAAGGGTTTCTTGCTCTTGCGTGTATCATGGGTCTTTAAAATTAAACAAATCCAAACATTAAATTGCAGTTTAAAGAAACAATCTCAGCTCTCATTACCAAGTAATATGGGGAATAAGGCAAAACCAAAAACCTTCACTACTTATTTTTTGGATCCGTTCCTAATTATTTTTATAAAGAGATTGTAAAAAAATAAGTACTTCTAACGAGTTGTAAAATAAGTGACCTCAGGAAGATACAAAATAAGTCATTATTGATAACTAGCCAAATATTTTTTAAAATCTATAGGAAAGTTAAAAAAACACATAAAATTAGAAAAATGCATGAAATCTTTATCTGAATCGATAGTACGCTCCATATAATTTAATGGACCCATTTTGATAATAAAATTCAATAATTTGCAAGCGTTGTTTGTTTGTAAGACGATTCTTGGTAAATTATAGACCAAACTGAAGATGTTTGACAGTGAAACAAAACATAAAACGTGCGTCAGCTGTTTACACCAGTGTTGCCAAAAAGATAATAGCTAAAAAATCACCCTGCGATAACAACAGCACTGCTATTCTTTGATTCACCACAAAAATGTAGAAAATTAATTTTTAAAATCTGAAGTTCTATGGAATTTAACTTATTCGTTCCCAAATGATACAAGTGGATTACATTTCTACATGTAATTTATAAAATCTAAAATTATTATTTAATATTTAATATTTACATTTTTATGCTTGTTCTTTAATATAAAGTTTATTTTCTATGAGATCTTTTGAATGTAATACATTCTGGTTTCAGATAGAACACAACGCTCTTTAAAACGCTTTCCGGTGAGGTTTTCGGGTGTATACGTATAATATGAGATTTTCATATAACGTAGATATATATACAACTTATAACATCATGTCAACGCAAGCACTCCATATAGAAGGATCACTGTTGAATTGTCTCTACACAGGACAATGAAATACGTAAATAGTTGAGTGTGGTTCTACTCCTTTCCATTACCAAAACAAAGATTTCCTTCTTAAGAAGAAATTACTTGATCGAATAGCTGAAATTCGAATTTAATACATTCAAAAAAACTCTTAGAAAATGTATTAATATTATTTCAATGGAAGTAACGAAAAATCATAAATACATATATATATATATATATATATATATATATATATATATATATATGTATGAATGAATAAACATTACTTCAAAGAATTTTCAAAAATAGTTTTACATTGAAAACTCGAATTTTATGTTAACAATGTATTTTCTGCTGAGTCTGACTCTTATAAATCCATCTCTTTATTCTTTTCCACGAAGTCACATACGAACTACACACGTCGTTCGACAGCTTGCGTGTTACACTGTACAACAAATTGAGAATTTTTGAATATAACAGAATAGCGACCATTTAATACTGAAAGGGCATATTAAGAGACCATTTTAGCAAAAAAGACAATATGATCCACTGGTCTGAATTTCTTTTTACAGTGGGTTAAAGTTTTCCTTTTTTTGGTCGAAGGGAGCATTATACTAAGCGAAAGTGTGTTGTAAGTTAGTGTCTGAAATAATTCTTACTGTCATAACTACATCGTGGAATTTTATGAGGATAATTTTGGAAGAAGATTTGACCATTTTCCGAGAAAATCAAAAAAGTCTTTTCAAAAAGGACAGTTAAGGATTAAAATTTTCTACGAAAAAATTGTCGGAAAATTTCAGTGGTTGTCACCAAAGACACAAAAGTTCTAAATAATGCTCTTGCCGCTTACAGCGCAAAATTACACGTCAACTTATACAACAAAATTACTAGTGTTAAAATTGGTCCATGTTTTGTGGAAGATCTATATTTTTCGACAAAAAATGTGGGAATTTCGATAGATCACGGTAAACAAAAAATACAAATTGAATATTTTTGGAAAATTTACAATTTCGCGGAAGATATAGCTAAAATGATTTGTATGCATGACAATTTTGTTTTGTAATTTTTTGCGATCTATCCAACGAATCCGACTGATTTTTTGTATGTGTATTAAGAACCAATGCCGCTTGTGACATACATGTAGTAAGTTACGAAAAAAGCTGAAAGTGTTGCAAAAATACAAAATTCGCGGTTGTAGTTGCATTTATTTCAACTTTATCTATTTGGGTTTCTGCAACAAATCCATCACAAATAGGGTATATTAGTCAGCAAACATATGCAAAAAATATTTTGACATTCTCGATAGGGCAGAAAATTATAGACACTCTTCACAATTTTTGACCGTAACTACCAACATTTATCCTATTTCACTCGATAAAAGCCTGATATTTAGGGAAAATGTGGAATGGAATTTGATACAACAACGAAAAACCATAAATCTAGATTTTTCTAGGTCAAAAATAAGGTTTTGTGCGAAATATGGGGGCTATATATAAATTTGAACAAATCGGACACACTTTAACCATAGATGTTTGTAGTGGAAATTTATTTTAAATTTAAGCAAATCGAATAAAATATGTGGTTTCTAGAGCGGAAAAATCAAATCGGGAGTTACATTTGTATGGGTGCTATATCTAAATCTGAACCGAAATAGGGTTGGTCCTTGGGCCGCAAAACTAACTTATGCCAATTTTTAGGATAAGATAGGACAATAATTGCGACTTGTACTTTGATTACAAGAATAGATGGACGGACGGTCGGGCATGGCTAAATCGACTCAAAATGTGATTCTAAGTCGACCTGTATACTTAACAATGCGCACTGGTCCCAAATCCATTTTTTATGGCATAAAGTCCAAAAATAAAGATACAATCTTGTAATTTTGCACAGTTGCTAGACATAAGATACATAATGGAAACTAAAATTTGGGCGATCGGACCACGCCCACTACCACCTCCCATATAAACTCAATATATAACCAACATAATTATCACCCTGTATTAGTACAGGGCGACCAAAAACAAAATTGTATGATAGCTTAAAATAATGAAAATTATTTCGCTTTGACGAACAATGATTTTCTGAACATTATAATAAAAGCAAAATATAGCATATAAATATTCTACTTGACACTGCAATTTAAATAATTAGTTCAGGAAATAATACAAAATGTCTACAAGTGTACAGAAATGTGAATGACGTTATATACCATTCTAAAGGTATTTGCAATACCTTTAAAATGAGATGTTGATGGGTCTCATACACAAATCTGATTCAGAGATGTGATCAACTATGTTGCAATTGCAGGAGTTTGCCGAAAAATGCTGACGAGATATTAATTCTACCATAAACTACACACTCTGACGAAAACTTTCACAATTACACTTTGAGTCAAGTTGAGTCCTACATATAACTTTTGGTCCACGACATTTATAGGTTGTGCTCACTACGAATCACAACACTTGAGAAAACTGACAAGACTGCAATAATAACAAAATGTTAAATATAATTTTCAACTATTTACGCCGGCCTTCAATTTTAATAATATAGTCACTTCATTATTTTCTTTTTACGCCTTAATTTTAAGTATTTTGTACAACTGCTTTAGACCCGAATTAATCCCACTTGTTTCAACGGCAAACTTTAAATGCCTCTCAGGCTTACAGTGTTGCCACCTAGTTTTCTCCAATACATTTTCTTGATAGCTTGGAGTGTTACCATTAAGAAAATATATACACATTTAACAATTTCCAATTTAAATTTTTTGAATTTCTGCCAAAAAATATGAATTTGGGACCATAGTGCAATGGTTCTCGATCTCAATTCCTTTTGAATGTTACAAACAAATGCTCAAAGACATAATACCCTAGAGGATGGTATAAAAATCGTTTCGTACGAAGTTTTTGCTTAAATTAATTTAGATATACGTGATAACGATATGTACTTCTAAATTTATCCTTAGATTTTCTTCAAATATGGCTTGTTTTTCGCAATATCCCAGCTATTCCAAAATAAAACATTAATATGTAAAAGGTTATCTTCGTTGGAACGTGAGCTATTAAAAAACAAGTAAGGAAAGGCGGGCGAGGCCGACTATATAATACCCTACACCACTCCATGCAAATATACCTCGCTTTGATTACTAAACACAGGTATTTCATGGGTGCAATTTTAGGTAGTTCATATAAATTATACAGTTACTATAAATTCATCATTAGTCAAATTTAATGAGTATGGTAAGTAATAAAGTAATTGATCCAATTTTTCATCAGATATTCCGAGTAAAGTAAATATAACATGATATGGAAAAATTGATCAAGATGCATATTATACAGCGGTAATAGGATGAATCGGACGGACATTTTAAGGGGCCTATAACAACACTTGAGGCCTGTGACATACGCCTATATATTTCTCATTCACGGTAGGTATTCCTAGTTAAAATATGAATGATCTGCAAAATTTGATGAAGATCCGATGTAAGATGTAGTTTCTAGAGCTGTAATAGAGCAGAATGGGGCCCATTTGGGTTATACCAAAGTATGGACATATGGGCATCTCCCAAACAAGTATGGAAAGGCTAAAGACGGGCGAAGCCTACTATATGATATACCCCACTTTCTATCTCACTACAATTCAATTCGGTAAAAAGAGAAATCGGGAAGGATTTTTGAATCATGTATGTATGTGTTTGACAAAAAATGTTAAATCGGAACGGACATTTGTATGGGGGTATATTGAAACCTTCAACGATGTGACTAGGGTTTGCATTCCGGGATTTCCCGCAGGAAAATTCAAGGGAATTCACACATTTTTCATTTCTCGTATCCCGGGAAATTCGTTCGGGAATCCCGCGGGAATTCAGTAAAAAATTTTACATATTTCTACGCATATTTTTTCCCATCATTTCCACAATAAAATTAAAAATGTTGTATACAAATTTAGATCACATAACTTTTAACCAGGTATGTCAAATATTGCAGTTGGGTGACAAAATTTTTTTAAGCTGCATTCGGATTTAGACTCAAAATCCACTTATTCGGATTTTTCCTGTCAAGCTCCATATGAAAAAAATAAAATCCGGGAAAATAGATTTTGGGAATGTATCCGAACGCTGAAATATAGAACTTAAAGTCATTCTCCGTCGCGTCCACATTTTCCAATAAAATAAGAAATATCTCACATTTTATATGAATTCTGTAACAGGTTCGTTGTGAAATATATATTTAATTTACTTTAATAAAATGTGAATGTTTCACTGAAAAAAAAAAATAAGCTTAACTCATGGTATACAGTATGTTGACGATTTCCCGTGCTGTCCCGGGATCCCGGGAAATTGAAAAAAAATTCCCGTTTCCCGGGAAATAAAAAGTACGGGAAAATGCAAACCATAGATGTGACCCGCTTTCACCATGTATGTTTATTGGTGAAATTTATGGGGTTTCTAAAGCGGAAAAAGTGAAATCGGGAGCGACATTTGTATGGGGGCTATATCTAAATCTGAACCGATCTTACCCACTTTCAGCAAAGGTGTTTCTAGTTCGTTATAAAATGTTCTGCCAATTTTAAAGAAAATCGGGAACAATATGCGGTTTCTAAAGCGGAACAAGTAAGGAAAGGCTAAAGTCGGGCGGGGCCGACTATATAATACCCTACACCACTCCCTGTGTATGTACCTCGCTTTGATTACTAAACCCAGGTATTTCATGGGAGCAATTTTATGTAGTTCATATAAATTATACAGCTACTATAAATTCATCTTTAGCCATATTTAACGAATATGGTTAATAATATGGTAATTGATCCAATTATCCGACAGACAAAAACAAATTATACAGTAGTAATAGGACCGACATTTCAAAAGGGGGCCAATAACAACATTCTGGGACTTGTCCAAAACATGGGCCTATATATTTCTCATTCCTAGTTGAAAAAATATCATGATCTGCAAAATTTGATGAAGATCCGATGTAAGATGTAGTTTCTAGAGCTGTAATAGATCAAAAAGGGCCCCATTTGGGTTATACCAAAGTATGGACATATGGAATCACCCAAACAATTCTCATTACAATTCAATTCGTTAAAAAAGTGAAATCGGGAAGGATTTTTGAATCCTGTAAATGTATGTGTTTGACAAAAAATGTTAAATCGGAAAGGACATTTGTATGGGGGTATATTGAAACCTGGAACGATGTGACTCGCTTTCACCATGTATGTTTATTGGTGAAATATAAACATTCGGGAGCAACATTTGTATGAGGGCTATATCTAAATCTGAACCGATCTTACCCTCTTTCATCATAGTTCTTTTAGTTGGATTATAAGATGTTGTGCCAATTTTAAAGAAAACACGGTTACAAAATGTGGATTTTAGAGCGGAAAAAGTCAAATCGGGAGCGTCATTTATGTGTGGGCTATATCTAAATCTTAACCGATCATAGCCACTTTCAGCATAGGTGTTCTTAGTTCCATTTTAAAATGTTGTACCAATTTTAAAGAAAATCGGGTACAATGTGGTTTCTAAAGCGGAAAAAGTGAAATAGGGAGCGACATTTGTGTAGGGCCTATATCTAAATCTGAACCGATCTTACCCAATTTCTGCATAGGTGTTTCTAGTTGGATTATAAGATGTTGTACCCAATTTAAAGAAAATCGGGTACAATATGTGGTTTCTAGAGCGGAAAAAGTGAAATCGGGAGCGACATTTATATGGGGGCTATATCTAAATCTGAACCGATCTTACCCAATTTCTGCATAGGTGTTTCTAGTTGGATTATAAGATGTTGTGCCAAATTTAAAGAAAATCGGGTACAAGATGTGGTTTCTAGAGCGGAAAATGTCAAATCGGGAGCGACATTTGTATGGGGACTATATCTAAATCTGAACCGATTTCCTCCAAATTCAATACCGATCTCCTTGGGCAAAAAAAGTAACTTCTGCCAAAGTTCGTGATAATCGGACAGCAATTGCGACCTGTAGAGCGCGAACAAGCTTAGATGGTCAGCAGACGGACAGATGGACGGACAGACAGATATCGGTAAATCGATTCAGCTGGTGATTCTAAGCCGATCCGTATACTTAAAGTTGGGTCTAGCTCGATTATTTCGTGGTGTTACAAACATTTGGGGGAAAACTAACTTCTAATACCCAAGTCCACGATGTGGTGTAGGGTATAAAAAACTAACTTATAATACCCTAGTCCATGAAGTGGTGTAGGGTATAATAAACCAAAACAACGATTTATTTCCGACATGTTGACCCATTTTCTGTTTTGATATATTAAAGGTGGTGCAGGCTATCACAAATTTATTATGTCTGTCTGACACTACTCTTTTCTTATTTGTTGTTATTTTTATCGCAATCTTCAATTGCTGTTATTAAGCAGTCCTGTCTGCTTCATGAGGGGAACGTGCCCGGTTTATGAGATACAATAACAAGCTAAGACCAACACACAAATGAGTGAAAGTCAGCCAACCCAATTTCTCTTGCCTGTATCGCCAGCTAATAACAACAATTTAAAGAGCACTAAATATTAGCGCGCTTTGAAGTCGTTGGTCTTGGAAGACGTTCGATAAGAGCGCTATAAACATTAGTGCATATTTTAATTGTTTTCCAAATAGCCCCCTAAAAATATATCTATTTAAGTGACATTGCGAAAATTCATTTTGCCATTTCTTTAAGATTTGAAAGGGATTTTCCTTAGCTCAACACAAATTTGTTACCACGCTGTAGCCGACTGCAGATATTTTTACAAAATGACAACAATCGAGCCTCTTTGAATTCTATAAAATTTAATATGAAACTATTTTTGGGTACATCTATACTAATCATGATATTGGAGGAAATTGTTTGAATAACACAGTGCAACACGAAAAAAATAACCATATACGGACACCGCTACATGATAAAAGACCAAAAAAAAGACCCGTGTTTTTTTTTCCCCCAAAGTCATGCACTTTTTTTTTATGGGCCCCCAGAGATTTGAGGCCTCGGTGTAATTTTTGGAAAAAAGTGATCATATTCTCAGGCTCATATCTTGCAAACCGTTCGGAATTTTGATTTACTCTCTGAGGCAAAGTTCTAGCTCTTGTCATAAAGAACAAAAATTGTGAACATATAAAATCAAAAAAACTTCATCTTCAAGGTCAAAATGAAAAATTTTCCAAAAATTAGATTTTTTTCCTTTTTTGCCCTGTTCAGGTCCATAGTAGCATAGCTATATAGGTGTTTTTTTTCACTTTTGCGGCTACCTAAGCGCTACCTAAACGGTGTTAAGAATAATTCCTGGGAAGTTCATATGTTCTAGAAAGTTGTTTATTGAGATCTTAGGTACATTTTTGTAGTTGATTGTTTCCCTGAATTTTCAGCGGTTTGCTACCTATGGACCTGAACAGGGGAAAAAAGGTTAAAAAAAGATAGAATTTTTTTAAGTTTTTTGCGATTTTGACCTTGAATATGAAGTTTTTTTGATTTTATATGTTCACAATTTTTGTTCTTTATGACAAGAGCTAGAACTTTGCCTCAGAGAGTAAATCAAAATTCCGAACGGTTTGCAAGATATGAGCCTGAGAATATGATCACTTTTTTCCAAAAATTACACCGAGGCCTCAAATCTCTGGGGGCCCATAAAAAAAAGTGCATGACTTTGGGGAAAAAAATAAAAAACGGGTCTTTTTTTTTGGTCTTTTATCATGTAGCGGTGTCCGTATATGGTTATTTTGAAATGACTTCAAAAATGTTGCACAGTGTAATAATATGAGTTTCACCATATGATGAGGGTAATTAATACCTTGAAATATCGAATGAGACCCTATAAAGAATGTATTCTAAGTCTGTCATTCAGTATGTAACACTTAGAAATTTCGATCTGCGACCCTATAAAGCTCCAAATAAAGCTCCGGCCGTCTTTTGAAAGCTCCAAATTTGAAAACTGAAAATACCCCAATATTTAGAGTATTTAATACCTTTTTTGAAAAACTCTGCTTATATTTATTTGATATGCATTCATCTAATAGGTGTATACATTCCTGATAGAATGTATGGAAAAGGGGATAAAATTGTACCAACCAAATGGACGCAGATAGAATCATGAAATTCGGAGCATACATTCCTCTGACTGCATAGACAAAGGTTTTTCCAAAATTCGTGCTTTCAAGGAATGCAATAGGAACAGAGGGATAAAAATGGTACTAACAAAATGGCTACAGCTAGAACAATGAAATTCTGTGTACATTCTTCTAATTGCAGACACGTAAAATAAAGTGATTTTCGCAAGTCGTACTTGTAAGGACCGCAGAATAATTGAATTCGAAAAATAAAAAGATTTTTCCAATTTCTTACTTTTTTATTTTTATGCCAACAATGGGTAGGTTATAGTGCACTGTAAACGTTAGAGATAATGGATTTTCAAAATTTGTACTTTTGGAATTAAAATATGATGAAACCAAATGACAGAAATCCCAAAAAGACTAACTGGAACCTCTTCAGTAATCTTATGCAGTCACTGCCTCCTCCGAACAGAGAGATTAGTGACGTGCATGAACTGGAGGGTGCAGTGAATCAACTGACATCTTCCCTTTCACAATCCTCAGACGCCCCCCTCGGAAAATCAACCAAACCTGGTGGACACCGGAGATCAGGGCACTCAGGAAGGAAAGTAGGAGGCTCATTAACAGAGCAAAAAGGGAGAAAACTGCAGAAGGCTGGAACGACTATAAAGAGGTCTTAAATGACTTCAAAAAACAGATCAAAAAAGCAAAATGGAAATCTTGGACGAACTTCTGCGAGGAATTGGAAAGTACTAGTGAGGTCGCCAGATTTCGCAAAGCGCTCTCCAAGGAGCCCAACACTCCAGCATTACTGATGAAACCGGATGGACTGTTCACAGAAAGCAGTACAGAAGCGGTAGAACTCCTTATGGAAACACACTTCCCAGGATGCCAAGACGATGACGACAGCATTGAAGAAACAGTAACCCCTCCCTCCGTTTGCACGGACAATAGTTGATGACGAAAAAATAATGTGGGCCATAGATCCTTTAGACCATACAAGTCAGCAGGACCAGATGAAATTATACCAGCACAACTGTAGGTCTCCCTGGACCGGATATTGCCATGGCTACGACTAATTTTCTCCGCAAGCCTGAGATGGTCCTACATACCAAGGGCATGGAGAGAAGCCAGGGTGGTCTTTATCCCTAAGGCGGGAAAAATAAACCACAACACGACAAAAGACTATAGACCCATTAGTCTATCATCGTTTTTACTAAAAACCATGGAAAGACTGATGGACTTACATGTCAGCGAGAAACTAAATCCAGACAACTTCAGCAAGGCACAACACGCATACCTTAAAGGAAGGTCAGTGGAAACGACATTACATGAAGTGGTAGGCTATATTGAATGCTCCTTGCTGTACAAAGACTACACGATGGCAGCTTTTCTAGACGTAGAAGGCGCCTTCAATAACGTCAAAATAACATCGATCACATCCGCTCTCGGACGCCTGGAAATGAACCAAGGCATAACCCAATGGACGGGCAGCATGCTGGAAAGCAGGATTATTAACTCGAAATTGGGCGAGAAAGTTGTGAGGAAACGTGTTACAAGAGGCCCTCCGCAAGGAGGTGTGATCTCGCCTATGCTTTGGAAACTGGTGATAAATGAAATCCTACTTGACCTCAACAGAGACGGAATTAAGGTGACGGCATATGCAGGCGACTTAGTACTGCTGGTCCGAGGCAAATTCTTACCAACGATTAGTGAGGTCATGGAAAGATCACTGATGAAGCTCTTAAGATGGGCGACAAGAAATGGGTTAGGAGTTAACCCAAGGAAAACAGAGTTGGTTCTGTTCACAAGAAAATATAAAATTCCGGACTTCGACCTCCCCAAATTAGATGGGGAGATATTGCATCTATCAGAGGCTGCAAAATACCTGGGCATAATCATGGATTCGAAACTTTCTTGGAAAGGAAACACAGAAGAGAGAGGAAGGAAAGCACTCTGCGCCTTTTATACCTGCAAAAAGATGTTCGGGAAAAGATGGGGACTACAACTAAAGATGATACACTGGCTGTACACGGCAATAGTAAGGCCAATACTCACATACGGGGCACTGGTCTGGTGGAGCGCCGTAAAAAGAAAATCACTCCTAGCAAATCTCAACAAAGTACAGAGGATGGCATGCTTGGGCATTGCTGGGACAATGAGATCAGCTCCTCAAGTCATTTTTCTAGTAGCGTGAAAGCACCAAAAAGTAAATAAAAGTTTTAGCGGACGAAATGGGACAAAAAGGGATAAAAATAGTACCAATTATGCGACAACATCTAGAATCGTGTTATTCGGTGTGTTCATCCATCTTATTGCGTAGGCACATAAAATAGAATGATTGATATAATTGAAAAAGAGGGATAAAAATGGTACCCACCAAACCGCTTAAGTTGAAATAATGAAATTCGGTGTATACATTCATCTGACTGACACGAAACATAAAGGAATAATTTCAAAACATTTACTTTTAGGCGGAAAATGTGAATATAAATGGTACCAACCAAACGCCAACAGTTCAAATAGTGGAATTCGCTGTGACTGTGACTAAATAGACTTCAGGATGTAAATGGGATTAAGTTCGGCACCAATCAAGCGGCTGTAGATAGAATCATGGAATTCGTGTGACTACGTAGACGCAGAGGAGGATAAGAGGATTTTTCAAAATTCGCACTTTTAGGGTCAAAATAAAAAATTGGTATCAACCAAACGGCTGTACATAGAATTATGAAATTAGGTATTGGTATGTACACCAATATGGATGCGAAACATAATGGATGGAAATTAGTATTTTTCTTATCAAATTTGGTCTGTAGCTGGTATCAAGAAATTACAAATGGAAAAACCGGCCTTGAGGGAAATTGTTTCTACCAAATAACGCACCTGATAATTTGGGCATATTTTTGAAGATTGGTGATTCTTTTGATTACTGTTGAAGAAATTATAGAAATACCCAGCAAAAACTCTCATTACCAAGTAATGTGTGGAATAAGGCAAAACCAAAAATCTTCTCTACTTATTTTTGGGATCCGTTTCTAATTATTTTTATAAAGGGATTGTAAAAAATAATTACTTCCACGCACGCTTACAAAGAGTTGAGAAATAAGTACTTCCACTCACTCTTACAAAAAGTTAATATATAAGTACTGGTTGGTAAGTATGTTGGTTGACGTTGTTGTGTGTTGTGGTTGGTGGTTTGAACACACACAGAAAAACATTTATAGCAACTTCAACTTATTGCATCTTCATTATATTTAAATTTTTTTATGATAAACAAGGACACCCAAGCGAACGTATACACAAAAAAGTACAGCTTTGTTATTGTAACAAAAGGAACAAAACAATAAGAATAATGGTGAATGTGTTTTCCTCTCTTCTTATTGGTGTTGTGTTGATAAGATAGTATTATTTTAACAATAAAATGAAACAGTTTTTAATTCCAATATAGTTCACTTTATAATTCTGCAAATAAATAACTCACATTCCGCGTAACATGCGCACGCTTCGATTGGCATGAAGCAACTAAATTTGCTTCATCAATAGAAAATATGAAATCGTTTTAATCTTCGAGCGACGGTCGCGGCAACATCGAAATGGATGGAAGACAAAATTACACACAACTCAATGTGTAGCAAAACCTGGACTTTCTGTTATCAATAACTACTTTTGTAAGCCATTATAAAGTGGTCATTATTTCATACTTCAAAATAATGCAGGGCGTAATGGGCATTCATTACTAGGTAATGCTAATAATAATGATGTGTCATTACCGAGTTTTTGCTGGGTAGTAAACAAATATTGTGATGTACATTTTCCTAATATGGTATTGCACTTCTATAATGTGGACAGCCTCTAATCTGCCGGTAATACTGTGAAATGCACTCCGTGATGGAGTTCGTCCCGGCCGAACTTAATGCCAATTTACTTTTTTTTAATTCAAATGTTGAGTGATATTTTTGGAGTTTTTAGTTCTGACCAACAACAATTCAAATATTCGTTCGGCTATTTTAAATTATCAGGAGCACCCATCAAAAAAATTGGAAGTACTTCCGTAAGAAGCACATTTTAATCGCACCTCAAAATCCAAATTTGCATTTTCCCGCTTTGGAGAAAGTTCTTTTAAACAACTTCCAAAAAAGTCGATAATATGTAACATTCTACGAATAGCATTTTCAAAAGTGAATGGGAACGAATTTTTATTATGGGGTCACCGAGGTATGGTGTCCGCTGTGCACCCAGAATCTCTCGGGTTCGAATCGTGGCTGGGATTTTTTTATTATACACTCCACGAGAGAGAGGAAGCCAGATAGACCCATTGTTAATTATACCGATCGACTTAGAATTACTTTTTAAATCGATTTATCAATGTCCGTCTGTCTGGCACAACATCTTATAATCCAACTAGAAACACATATGCAGAAATTGGGTAAGATCGGTTCAGATTTAGATATAGCCCCCATACAAATGTCGCTCCCGATTTGACATTTTCCTCTCTAGAAATCACATATTGTATTCGATTTTCTTTAAATTTGGCACAACATCTTTTAATCCAACTATGCAGAAATTGGGTAAGATCGGTTCAGACTTAGATATAGCCCCCACACAAATATCGCTTCCGATTTGACATTTTCCGCTCTAGAAACCACATATTGTGCTCGATTTTCTTTACATTTGGCACAACAGCGTATAATCTAACTGGAAACACCTGTGGCTGAAGCGGGATAGATCGGTGAAAGTGGGTAAGATTGGTTCAGATTTAGATATAGCCCAAATACAAATGTTGCTCCCAAATGTTTAACCGATTTTGGCCAAACTATACATATTATAATTCACCTATTTCGTTCCAGGTTTCAATATACCCCCATACAAATGTCATCTAATTTACAGGATACAAAAGTTCTTCCCGTTTTTACTTATTTACCGAATTGAATTGTATTCGGATAGAAAGTGGAGTGTATCATAGAGTCTGCCCCGCCCGACTTTAGCCTTTCCTTACTTATGTTTTATAAATAAATAAACAATATTTAATTTTATATAATTTTAATAATTTAAAAAATTTAGCTTAAAAAATACAAATTTACTGTTTTACTAATGTACATCAAATATTACATTATTTATTAATTATTAATACTACATAATATCAATAAAATTAAGTAGTGTTATATTCATTGATGCTAATTTAATTTAATATTATTTTGCGTTATATATATAAATATTTTGTTTGTTTCCTATCGCCAGTTCTACCACAACAAATGGTTCTTCAGCGCTCACAACAGAGGATAACTGAGATGGTTAGAATGACGTAGAGGCGGGGTTTTTTAAACAGAAATAAAAAAGTGGTTTCTTTGCAAAACTTTAAAATACCTTTAAAGTCTTTCAAAATGAAGGATAGATGCATTACTTTATGATTATGTTCACATTGTTCATTATAGGTATCACCGAAAAGCTCTTAACTACTGATGTAAAATGGTGTAGAAAATTATACATGTCCTTGTGTAACGAGACGTTGGAAATTTAAAAACATTTTTATCCTTGCGTCATTTGTCATTATACCCTCCACCTCCAGCATGGGGGTATACTAACTTTGTCATTCCAAGTATACAAAGTATATATAGTATTCTTGATCGTCATAAAATTCTAAGACGATCTAGCCATGTCCGTTCGTCTGCTTGTCCGTCTGTTGACGCTAGCATCTAAACGAAAGGAGCTAGAACGTCCAATTTTTCCATAAATGCGTCTTATAGCCGTAGATCGGTTGGGATTGCAACTTGGTGAAATCGGTCTAAAGGAAAAAAATTTTCCCTCAAAAGAACTAACAAGTAAGGAAAGGCTAAAGTCGGGCGGGGCCGACTATATGATACACTCCACTTTCCAACCGAATACAGTTAAACTCGGTAAAAAAGTAAAAACGGGTAGAATTTTTGTATGTTTCCTAATCATAGGCTAATATGACCTGGTTCGATTTGTCAAATCGATAAGAATATTTGTATCGGGGCTATATCCAAACATGGAATAAAGTGACTAAATTTCACAAAAAAAATTTCACTTTGAAGAAATCCGGTGAAAATTCGTGGTTTCTGGGGCGGAAAAAGTTAAATCGGGAGCGAAATTTGTATGGGAGCTATATATAAATCTGAACCGATATAACACATTTTTACCACAGGTGTTTCTAGTTGAATTATAAGATGTTTTGCCAATTTTGAAGAAAATCTCTTGTAATATATGGTATCTAGAGTTAAAAGATTAAAATCGGGAGTGAATTTCGTATGGGAGCTATATGTAAATCTGAACCGATCTGACCCATTTTCACTATGGGTGTTTCTAGGACAAATGTAATATATTTCGCCTAATTTGAAGAGGATCTGTTAAAATATGTGGTTTCTAGAGCGAAAAAAGTAAAATCGGGAGCGAAATTTGTATGGGAGCTATATGTAAATCTGAACCGATCTGCCCCATTTTTATACACTCCACGAGAGTATTATGTCTTTGTGCATTTGTTTGTAACACCCAAAAGGAAACGAGATAGACCCATTGTTAATTATACCGATCGACTTAGAATCACTTTCTGAGTCGATTTAGCAATGTCTGTCTGTCCGTCTGTCTGTCTGTCTGTCCGTCTGTCCGTCTGTCTGTCCATCTATTGTTGTAATCAAAGTACAGGTCGCAATTATAGTCCGATCTTAACTAAAATTTGCAAAAGTACGTTTTTTGGATCAAGGACGAACGCTATTTAATTTGAGGCAAATCGGTTCAGATTTAGATATAGCCCCCATATGAATTTCACTCCCGATTTGACATTTTCCTCTATAAAAACCACATATTGTACCCGATTTTCTTTAAATGTGGCACAACATCTTATAATCCAACTAGAAACACCTATGCAAAAATTCGGTAAGATCGGTTAAGATTTAGATATAGCCCCCATACAAATGTCGCTCCCGATTTAACATTTCCGCTCTAGAAAACGACATATTGTACCGATTTTCTTTAAATTTTGCAGAACATCTTATAATCCAACTAGAAACACGTATGCAAAATTTGGGTAAGATCGGTTCAGATTTAGATATAGCCCCCATACAAATGTCGCTCCCGATTTGACATTTTCCGCTCTATAAACAACATGTTGTACTCGATTTTCTTTAAATTTGGCACAACAATTTATAATCCAACTAGAAACACATATGCAGAAATTAGGTAAGATCGGTTCAGATTTATATATAGCCCCCATACAAATGTCGCTCCTGATTTGACATTTTCCGCTCTATAAACGACATATTGTAGTCGATTTTCTTTAAATTTGCACAACATCTTATAATCAACTAGAAACACCTTTGCAGAAAGTGGGTAAGATCGGCTCAGATACAAATGTCGCTCCCGATTTGACATTTTCGCTCTATAAACGACATATTGTACTCGAATTTCTTTAAATTTGGCACAGCAGCTTATAATCAGATTTAGATATATCCCAAATACAAATGTTGCTCCAAATGTTTACCGATTTTGGCCAAACTATACATATAACATTTGACCTATTTCATTCCAGGTTCAATATACCCCCATACAAATGTCCTTTCCGATTTAACATTTTTTGTCAAACACATACATTTACAGGATACAAAAATCCTTCCTGTTTTCACTTTTTCACCGAATTAAATTGTATTCGGATAGAAAGTGGAGTGTATAATAGAGTCGGCCCCGCCCGACTTTAGCCTTTCCTTACTAGTTACCACATGTGTTTCTAGTTGAAATATAAGATGTTTTGCCAATTTTGAAGAAAATCTGTTGTAATATGTGGTATCTAGAGTGAAAAGTGTCAAATCGGGAGTGAAATTCGTATGGGGGCTATATCTAAATCTGAACCGATTTTCTTCAAATTAAATAGCGTTCGTTCTTATCCCGGAAAACTTCGTTGTGCAAAGT
Source organism: Polietes domitor (assembly GCA_947397865.1). Taxonomy (NCBI): domain Eukaryota; kingdom Metazoa; phylum Arthropoda; class Insecta; order Diptera; family Muscidae; genus Polietes; species Polietes domitor. Next base: position 86,368,933 of record OX377619.1, on the reverse strand, counting down.
TTCATTTGGCTCTGCCAACAATTGCGACCTGTATCGTGATTACAAGAATAGATGGACGGACGGACGGACAGACAGACAGACGGACATTGCTAAATCAACTCAAAAAGTGATTCTAAGTCGATCGGTATAATTAACAATGGTCTATCTCGCTTCCTTTTGGTGTTACAAACAAATGCACAAAGACATAATACTCTCGTGGAGTGTATAAAAATATTATATTTATTTGTAAAATTATATTTTCAATATTTGTATTAGTTTTTGTTTTGACTATATTAAAAAAATTGTGTTTCCTGTAATATTACTGCACTTCTACGAAAATCGACAGCTTCTGTGGAATGGAATCCATGGTGGAGAGTATATAATGTTTGACCCGCCGAACTTAACTCCGTTTTACTTATTTTTCTATAAAACCTTTTTAATTATCATTTGGGTCAGAAAAAAGTGTAACGCATTGAAGGGGTGACTTAAGACCCTAAGTATGTTTGGACAAAATCCGCTTCGCGACTTTTTAAGTTGTTTAAGCCACGATAAATCTCAAAAGGAGCTAAAGAATCAATTCAAACTTTGCACATGATAATATTTTCCTAAACTTAGTTTAAGTTAGAAGATGATCGAAATCATCACATCCCATTCCAATGTTAAATAAAACCCATATAACTTCCACGCGGATAATTGGAATCAATTTGATATTTGACAATGGTTTTATAACGCTTTAAACTTAAAAAATATATACACTTTAGTCACGCCCCTTTTTGTACCTCCCACACAATTGTCTCTATCCCAGGTAAAATTAAATGCTTTATAACTCCTCATATTTGATCGTGTTTTTACATTTATTAACAAATGCGGAAGCTGGGTCCAATTGACACAAACTTCTAGTATCTCCCAGAAACCTACTCCGGCGCTAAGCAAAACGTAAGTCCTTCCATACACAGAACATGTGTATGAGAACGAGGGTATATATAAGTCGGTTTAGCTGACTGACATTTTCTTACTGTTTTTATACCCTACAACCACTTCGTGGGCTAGGGTATTATAAGTTAGTTTTCTGCCAAATGTTTATAACACCAAGAAATAATTGAGCCACTTTTAAGTATACGGATCGGCTTAGAATCACCAGCTGAATCGATTTAACGATGTCTGTCTGTCCGTCCGTCCGTCCGTCTGTCCATCTGCTGTCCGCCAACTATGCTTGTTCGCACTAACCAGGTCGCAATTGTGGTCCGATTGTCATGAAATTTGCAGGAGTTACTTTTTGGCCAAGGACTATTGGTATTGAATTTGGAGAAAATCGGTTCAGATTTAGATATATCCTCCATACAAATATCCCTATAATTTACACTATTACTGCTCTAGAATACACATTTTACATGGGATCATGACCAAATTTTCAGGATCGTGTTATATTTGAACTAGAAACAGCTCTCGGGAAAGTGGACCACAATGATATAGCTCCATACAAATGTACCTCCGATTTACAATATTACTGATCTAAAAATCACATTTGACATCGGATCTTGATCAAATTTTCCACATAATGTTACATTTATACTAGGTACACATATTTTGAAAGCCAGCTATATACAAATTAACCCCCAGTTCACACTATTATCGCTCTAGAACCTACATCTTTCATTGGATCTTGAAAAAATTTTGAAGATCATGTTATATTTCAATAAGGAAGACCGACGTTGAAAGTGGTCTATAAAGGGCCACTTTTTAATGTAGCGCCCTTACAAATGGACCCCCATTTGTATTAATACCCCTCTAGGACCCACATTTTACATCGTAAGTTTATCAAAGTTTGCAGATTATATTATATTTCAACTAAGAATATGAAAGTCAAATAAATGGGTCCATATTTTGGTATAACCCATATACAAATTGGGCCCTCATTCTGCTCTATAGCTCTAGAACCCACATCGTGCGTTAGATCTCAATACAATTTTGCAGATCTTGTTATATTTCAAAAGAGAATAGTATTAACCCTCTAGGACAAACATTTTACACCGGAAGTTTTTCAAACTTTGCAGATCATGTTCTATTTCAACTAGGAATACCTACTATGAAAGTCATATATATATGTGTCCATAATTTGGCGCAATTCCCGTACAAATTTTACACTATTACCGTTTCAGAACCTACAGCATACATCGGATCTTTATAAAAATTTGCAGATCATGACTCATTTTCACTTGGAATGCCTAAAGGTCCATGTTATGGTACATTATTATCATACATATATTATATTTACTCTCGTAATACCTACCCAAAAATTGGACCATATGGGTCAATGTTTCCAATACAACACTTACTGATGAAGTGGACCATGGATCCCGATTTTTGATATATATTTCAGTTAGCAATACTTACAGCAAAGGTGGAGCATTACTCAAAGAAATTGCCACCGCTCATTGTCAGATTCTGATTAGTTTACACTTCAGACTTCTTCAGATTCAACTTATTACAGCCAATCAATTTTGCCATATTCGTTAAATTTGACTAAAGATGACTGTATAATTTATCGCCCCCATAAAAGAACTGGGTTTAGTAATCAAAACCAGGTATAAACGCAGGTATAGTCGGTCCCGCCCGACTTCAGCCTTTCCTTGTTTTTTTTTTTTCTAAAATGGTGGACCTTTCTTGAGAAACACCCATATGTAACGAACTTAAAAAATGGTTAAAGGGTTAAAATTAACATTTACGCGATCCTGGCTACCTGTACATGTACCTGAGAAGACTTGTAAGACGTAAACGATATGTGGCATCAGCAGGGCCATCCCAACATGTTTCCGTACACTGAAAGGAACTGAAGACCCGTCTTGAAGCATAAAAGTATTTGTTGAAACTACCTTATTTATATGCTTATCAAACTTCACGCTGTTGTCTAAGTAAAACCCTAAGATTATTAAGCAGTCCACATTGTCGATAATGGAATTATCATTAAACGCCATTGACTTTGATTTGATTTTAATGAGCTTATATCTATAAAATAATCCAAATTTCACAATTCAAGCTGCCATACTTTAGCTGGTACCATTTATATCCCTTTTTGTCCCCCTCTTCCCTTAATGTGCAAAAAAATATATTTGTATAGGGCTTCTCTGCGGGTGCGATGTATACGTAGAAAATTTCACGATTCTAGCTTTAAAACATAAGTTTGTACAATTTTAATCCCTTTTTCGCGTTGGCCCCTTAAAAGTGCAAGTTTCCAAAAAACCCTTTATGTTGCACGTCTACGTTTTCAGAGAAATGTAAATATCGATTTTCATGAATATAGCTGCATTACTTAAATTGGGACCATTTATATCCCATTTTATCCCTTTCCTCCCTTAAATGAACAAATTTTAAAAAAATCCTATGGTAAGAACAAGGCACACACCGAATTTCATGATTCTAGCTACTGCCGTTTAGCTAGGACGAAGGTTCGATGTTTATCCCCCTTAAAGTACGAATTTTGTAAAACCCCGTCTTAGACTACTAGGAACTACCCTGAAAATTGCATAACCGTGACTTCAGCCGATTTTTTGGGGCGCTGGTCAATGATTAGTCAGTCAGTAACGCTGCTCTTTTACA